>CAUYUJ010014585.1:339257-386757 GCA_963575745.1 Prorocentrum cordatum | reverse complement strand
GGTCGAAATGTCCATTCGGGTTCCCCCTCTGGGTTTTCTCTTTGGGTTGTCCCGGGACCCTCTTCAGAAAACGCACGCATATGATATGGGAGTTCCCTTGATCTGTGCGGCAGGCTTGGAAAAATTGACACGTCAAGCTCTTTTTCGCACAGGCTCTCGCCCCCATAGTTTCGCAGTAATGTCAGCTTGCGACTAACAAGTGCGCCCCTCCCTTGGGCGCTGATGAATGGAACCCGCGGGGCGCGAACCGTTAATTCGAGTCACGCGCGCCCGGGCGTCGTCGAGGGCACCGCTGAGGAGATCGTGAACCCCCACTGCATGACAGCCTCAAAACGGTTGCCTTTCGTAGAGAAGTTGTTCGTGGCCTCGTATACATCCGAGCCGAATTTGTGTCCCCGTGTCCGGCGTCGTCATTGTCGTCGTCGACTACAGCGGGCCTACCCAGCACACACACACAAACACATACACACACACTCATAGGGCATCCGTAGTGCGTCGTCGCCGTCCGTCGTCATCGCCCTCGCCCTCGTCCTCGTCGTCGTCGTCGTCGTCGACAACACCGAGTCTACTCGTCGTCGTCGTCGACGACTACGGACACACCACGACAGACGGGGGGAGGAGGACTGCCCGCCATGCTCGGGTTGGACGAACGGCTGGGGAAGGAAAGGTGGGTTGCGAAACTTGCTGCGCGCAGCTGGTTTCGGTCGCCCCGCCAAGGGGCCAGCCCTCGATGCATGGCCGCTTTCGGCGCCAGGAGGCGTCCAGAGAATCAGCCATCTGAGTTGCTTGGCAAATCCCCGATTGGCCACGCCCCCCTTTCGTCCAGCCCGCCTTCCTCGCGGGCCCGCGAGGCAGATGGCGCCCCCCTGGCTGCGGCCAAGGCAAAAGAGGCGCATCGGTTCAACAAGAGAGCGCGGAAACTGCGGGGGCGAGCGCCGACGGCAGTTTTTTTTCATTTCGACCCAGGTGTCGCCCTGGCTTACGGTCCCTGTTTCTGCCGCCATGGCCTCCCGCCCCCCTCTTTTTCCCCTGTTTGTGTTGTTTGTGTCGCCTTCTCGCTGGCGGCCAGGCGTCGACGATAATCACCGGCGCCGCCGCCGTTGTTTCAATGTGGCGGGCGCCACCCCCGCGATTCGCCCGAGCATTGAAACCGTTTTTGTTGTTTTACACGCAACCCCCACGGATTTGCGAATCGCAAGGTGGCATTACAAGGATTTTCGATACATGGCATGCACGTTGAATTGAAGAGTGAGAAGCGTGCCTGGTGACATTGGAGTGTTCGCGCGTTGCTGTTTGATGACCGCTGCGCTTCCCTTGTTGGCTCAAGCTCACCGTTGTTAGGGTTCTCCTGATTTGGATCGCCGCGAGGCGGAATGCTTGCAAATGATTGGCACGCCAAATGCATTTTTGCCCAGACGGTCGCCAACAGCCCTTCGCCATGCCAGTTCCTTCGAAAAAAAGTTGTTGAGTTAAAAAGTGAAGCGCGTGCCTGGAAACAGCGACCTTCGCACCCCCCCAAAAAAGTAGTTGGTCTGTTGGGGCCTTTTTGGCACGCCTCTTACAGGCCTCTTGGGGGGGGCGTCATAGAGTCCTCTGGAACGATCGTTCGGGACTCGGGGCCCTCCTGGGCCGTCTTCGGAGTCCTTCGGGGCCCTCCAGGCCCGTCGTGGGGCCTCGCAGGCCACGCAAAATCATGCGACAAGGCGCGGTGGAACCCGGGGAAATTGCGGGGAAATTAAAGAGGTTTGTGAGTCCCGGGCCCGGGCATTTAAAGAACCCTCAGGACCAAGGATTGACGATCAGGGGATTGGGCGAAGGACCCACGGACACGCCCATTCCACGCCCAGCGGCACGGCGGCGGATATGTATTAGACTCATACGAGGCGGCGTTTTTGTCACGCGTTCCCGGGCAAGTTCGAGTGCGCGACTTCCCCCCTCTGTAGCGGATCAAGGGGCGGTGTGAATCCCTCATCCACTGAGCCAGAGGATGGGGGGCAGCGCCAGACGGCGAGAACGACGACGGTCGTCGTCGACGGTGTCGACGTCGGCGTTGCCAATGGTGTTTGGTTATTGGTCCCCTGCCTTGTGTCGTGGTTGTCGTCGCTGTCGTCGTCGTCGGCGGCCTCGTCGTCGCGTTGCTTTTCGCCCCTGCATCGGTTCTGACGGTGGGCCGCAAGGGGGGGGTCGTCGTAGCCCCATGCCCAAGGCCCACGTTGGGTCTGCGAAATGTGAACTCTGAGGGGGTTTGGGGGGAGGGGTTTCGGAGGAAAGCCTTCTGGGCGTCCAGATTTGGTAGACCCCTCTTCAGGGAATTCCACGCGGCAAGCAAGTTTGAAACGCGCCCCCCCCCATCCACGTACATGCGTGTATCTGCACCGTCCCCCCGGCCATGGTCATCTTATTTCTCGCGGTAAGCTGGACCGTTTCTGGGTATGTTGGGGCTCTATACTGGTGGGGTTTATTTCAAGCATGTATAGAACGCAGTAGCTTTGAAAGCCAACCAACAGCTCTGGAATAATTATTCCGAACATATTCTGAAGTTCTGCAGGGCGCTCCTCAACAACATCTCTGCGACGCGCAAGGAATGAATCCGGGATTCCCAAGGGATTCGCGCGGAATCTGATTGGCTTCGCGGGGTTCGGAGATTCTTGAAGGAGCCTTGAGGAATGCCTGAGGGATTCTTGACGGCTTCCAAAAGGATTATTGAAGATTCTTCACGGACGCTCGAGGAGTCCGCGGGGATTCACATGGGGATGTCTGAGAGATGTTTCCGGGATGTTATGGAAATTCGCGATGAATTCCCAGGGGGTGCTTGAAGGTTTTCTTTGGAATTCCGGGTGGATCCCTGCGGGGGGCCTGATGGGGCCCCTCGCATGGCTGAATAATCGGCGCGCGCAACCTTCCATGATTAAAAGCAAACCAACTTGGACTCTTTCTCCGCGCTCCGTCGGGAAAAAGTCGCCGGGGACAAACAGTCCGCCAGATTGAAGCAGGGAAACTCTCGGCTTCGGGGGGGGGACCGGGACCGTGAATTGCGCGGCGCGACCGATAGGACCTCCACTGTTTGGCACGACTTTCAGGGGCTGCCTAACCAACCCCCAGAAAACCACCCCCTTCCGCGACGCCCCCCCTCGCCTGGCCCCAAAAAGCACGCGCGCGGCCTGAGGGGGGTTCGAAAGGCGAGGATTACGTCGCGCCACGGCACGGTTTGGCAGGGGTCGGCCCGGTCGCGCCCTTCCCACGGCGGCTTTTCGATGGGCAGAAAAGGAGCAAAAGATGCTACATAAAGGCTGCAAGACCGCCCCCCTCCGCCGCCCCCCTTCACTTGCCCCCCCCCCTCGCACTCGCCCCTACTCCCATGTGGTTTCTGTTGCTGCTGGCCCCCCACCCCCCTCTTTTCTTTTTTATTGCCCCCCTCCCTCTCATCATCCGCCCCCCCCCCCCCCCCCCCCACACCCCCCACGCCACACACACACACACACACACACACGCACACACACACACACACACACACACACACACACACACACCACACACACACACACACACGCACACACGCACACACACACACACACACACACACACACACACGCACGCACACGCACACACACACACACACACACACACACACACACACACACACGCACACACACACACACACACACGCACACACCCGCCCTCCTCTTATACTGGCGCAGCATGCCAGTGAGGAAGGGCAGCATGCATGCGCTGGCCCGTCGACTTTGGCCCCAGAGATCCCTCCGCGCGCTCGCTCAACAATCACTTCAGACACCGTGCTATACATTCGCTTTGCAACCGAGTATCTCGCTGTCATCCACTGGGTCACAGTCCAGCATAGCGGAGCAGTTTTCTTTGCGATCCACAGCTGCGGCGGCCCGCGCGGCAATCCCTCGCGCCCGCGGCGTCCGTTCTACATCGACGCCCGCGTCGACCCGCTCTACATCCGTTTTCGCGTGCTTCGCCTGTTTCGCCCAGGCCGGCGCCGCACCTCCAGGCGCCAGCAGGGCGCCTCTCGCCGAGCCGCCGGGCCCGCTGGGGCAGGAACTGCGCGACTACAACGTCAAAGATTGCGAGTTCTAGGACGGCGGCCCCCGCCCCCTGGCCCCCTCCCCCCAGGCGCATTCAAATTCCGCTCGAGATCTCGGGGCCGCTCGTCGTCGCGGCACGTTGCCGCGGGCGCCGCCGTCGAGCGATCCGACTTCCACGCTCGCGGCGTCGACGCGGGGGCCCGGGCAATTCGCGACTGCGCGCTGGAGACCCAAGGGGGAGATGAGAAGGGCGCACCGCCCTCATTGCAACCTCATGTGGGCGTAGCCGACAATGGCAAGCAGTCGTTCGATCCGACGCCCGCGCTGCGGGCGTCGGCGAGGCGCCCCGAGTGACCCGCCACTGCGTCGCGGAAACTCGGGGAAGCGTGCGTGGGCGAGAGCGGGAATGCAAAGGAAGGTCGGGCAACCACGCTGCCGTCTTGCCGATGGGGCCGCCACGCAAGCTCGGGGCTACCTGCTATTGGATGCCCGGGGCAAGACCCCGTGGATTCCCTTCTTGGCGATCGTCCAGTTGGCAAAGCTCAGTCCAGCGACAACGCGACGCACGACGAGTTCTCTCGCCAATTACACGACAGAAGAAAAGGCCCACATGGCGCTGCTGATGAGGGGGAGCACACCAGGGACTGATACCCGCGAAGACTTCGCGGATCACTACCAGATAACCGCCGCCGGCGGGCTCCGACGCTGCCACGCCTCCGCGACACCTGGAGGGGGCCCCATTCTGACTCTGGATGGAAGGCCATCGGAGCGGGCATGGTCGCGGCCATCAGCTGCGTCGCATGGGCGAACGCGGGCGACTGCGGCAGCGGCAACATGCGACACCTCCGCACCTAGGGGCCAGAGCAGCAAGCTCGCGTGCCCTTCCAACGCTCGGCGCGGGAGGTGGTGATCTGGTCAGTGGCGAATTCGGACCTCGACGAGTTTCGCCACGCTTGACAGGCGGCATGGTTCGCGAGCGCGCGGGCGACTGGCCGCCGGCAGTCTTCGTCCGAGGCCACATCAACGGCAACCCAGCGCCGCCCATGACTTACCTCACGCACAGCTTGGCCGAACGCCAGGGACAGCTTGGACGGGGGGGGGGGGGGGCGCGCGGGCGCGCGAGACTAATCTCGCACCTGGCGGGTGTGCTAGTGATCGGCGGTGGCAGGTCGGGGGTGCCCTGGAGGAATTCATGCCCGAAAGCGCGTTGAAGCCATCGGACAAGTCGCAAACGCGGACGTCCGGGGCCGAAAGAGAGCGAGAACATCCAACGAGGGCGATGTCCCAACGTTGAATTTCGTGGGCTGAGAATCAATATGATGTTGATTCTCAGACCCCTTTCGTGAGTGGCCGAATTGGCTCGAGTACTCTCCAAGGGCTCAGCGCGCATGTCAGGGCCTCGTTCGAAACCATTGTTATCGATGCCCGATGGCCCCCGCGACCGACCCCGCTCGCCATCAGCACAGAAAGGCGCAGGCAATGACAACATGCAGGCAGAGAAAGGCGCAGACAAGGACACAGGCAAGGACAAGAGCATGGACGATGGGCTTGAGGATTGCTTGCAGTCAGCGCTGGAGGCTACGTTCACAGCATGCAGCCGCTCATACTTGGAGATGTCGCAGGCAATGAAAGACATGAACGAATCCGCGAGGTAGAACCGTGAGCTGAAGAAAGCTGCATTTGATTTAACATGTCGGGTGGGTTATCTTGAGATGGTTGTGAAGGCGCGCTTGTCCGATCACATCAAACGCCAGATTTTGCACTACCCGCGCGAGAGGGCGGGTTCTCAGCCCCCACCGCCCTGCAAGGGCCCCAAAGGCGACGAGAAGGACTTGAAATCCGAGGACGGCGATTCGAAACGCGTGGAGTGAGGCGGGTTCGAGGTGCAACGCCTTTCCCAGCATCTCTCCTCCTCCTCGCCCCCCTCTGCCTCCACCGCTTCCCCCGTCTCCCCCCCCCCCCCCCCCCCGGAGCTCGGCTCTGCGCGGCCTCGCCGCGACCGTGGCCACGCGCTGGCGAGAGCGCGAGAGGAGAGAGAGAGAGAGAGAGAGAGAGAGAGAGAGAGAGAGAGAGAGAGAGAGAGAGAGAGAGAGAGAGAGAGAGAGAGAGAGAGAGAGAGAGAGAGAGAGAGAGAGAGAGAGAGAGAGAGAGAGAGAGAGAGAGAGAGGAGAGAGAGAGAGAGAGAGAGAGAGAGAGAGAGAGAGAGAGAGAGAGAGAGAGAGAGAGTAGAGAGAGAGAGAGAGAGAGAGAGAGAGAGAGGAGAGAGAGAGAGAGAGAGAGAGAGAGAGAGGAGAGAGAGAGAGAGAGAGGAGAGAGAGAGAGAGAGAGAGAGAGAGAGAGGAGAGAGAGAGAGAGGAGAGAGAGAGAGAGAGAGAGAGAGAGAGAGAGAGAGAGAGAGAGAGAGAGAGAGAGAGAGAGAGAGAGAGAAGATATATATATATATAGAGAGGGAGAGAGAGAGAGAGAGAGAGAGAGAGAGAGACCCAACGTTCAGCCTCAAGGGCTGGGATATTCCATACCATGTTGATTCTTATCCTCTCTCCCATCTCCTTTTCCCATAGCTATTCAGGCACCAGCGACTTGCGGACCCCAGCAGCGCAAGTGCATAGCCGCGCAGCCGCGGAGCCCAAAACTGAAATTATGGATGCCGATTCCTTCATTATTCATTGTTGTTCGGTGTCATTTGGATGCAGAGATATCCGACCAGGCGGTTTCGAATTTTACGGCCTGGTTGCGGATGTGCCCCGGCTGGGGCGGCGCCATTTGCAGGCCCCGCAACATCCTTGACATGGCCCGCGCGCTGCCTGACGATGTCCGCGACATGGTGGTTCTTTGCTGCTCTTCCCTGAGTGGTCGATTCGGCGGTCGAGAAACCGCTGGACGGATTGCTCAGCGTTGCCTTGTTCGTTACAGAGGGCTCCCCCGCGGCCTCTTTCGAAGCAGATTGTCTCGGGACTTCTGCGAGCGACCCGCGCTTGCTCGAGTAATAGAAGCAGCAGAGCACGCGGGCGCACAGATGCAAACCAAGCAACTTCCCCCCCCCCCCCCCCCCCCCCCATCGGGTCATGCTCACCGCGGGGCCGAAGACTGGAGAGCAGCGAGCCGCAACGCGTCCTGTTGCCGGCCACGAGCAGCTTTCAATTAGTTTTTGCGCGCGCAGTGATGGACACACGCACAATCAGATGATGCAGGGGCGCCCCCCTCAACGCAAGAATATGTTCAGTAGTGCAGAGGTGGAACGGTATACATATACACATGCATATATATGTAGGAATATGCACAAATGTGTCTGCCAAACACACACATACATATATATATATATATATATATATATGTATATGTATATGTATATATATGAGTATGTATATATACACATATAGACACATGTCTATATACGTGGGTGCGCCCCCCCTCAGATGCTCATGTGTGGTATCCTTTTCGAAGAAAGTGCGCAGCGTCTTGCAAGCACAGGTAAATGCCGCATCGCCGACGCACGGCGGCGAGTCTCACCCGTGCGCGGAATCACGCGCCCGCAAGTTGAGGGCCCGCGATGCGCGCACGGTGAAAGGGGGAGGGATGAGGGGGCGTTAGAGAAGGGAAGGGGTTAGTGAGGCGGATCGCTGCCCCGCCCAAGCCGCAACATTGTAGGAGAACTCTGACAAAAGCCATGCGAGCCAGAACTCGCAGCGCGCAGCTTTCCGAGCACGCGGCGGTGGAGGTCTTGAAGCCAGTTTTTCATATATATATATATATATATATATATATATATATTATATATATATATAAGAAAAAAAAAAAAAAAAAAAAAAAAAAAAAAAAAAAAAAAAAAAAAAAAAAAAAAAAAAAAAAAAAAAAAAAAAAAAAAAAACGCTGTTTTGTTGTTTCGACGCAACGCGAGTGCGTGGGGGGCTTTGGACAGGTCGATCATCAAACCAAAAAAAAAAGTGAACCCTCGATGGCCGCTCCAGGATTGTTCCTTGCTGGCTGAGTTGGCGAGTGTGTTTTCTGTATGCGGTCGACGCTAGGGGCGCGAGGATGGTCACGTTCTGTCGTGCGGCGGTAGATCCCCTGGCATGCATATTTTCCTCCGACAGAACGCTTCGCGAATTTCGTAGAGTGTGTTTCAGTGCCGTTGTGGCCAAATTTCGATGGTAGCGGCTCCTCCACAGTCCACTCCACGGTTGCGCCGACAGAATCGTGCCTTGCGGTCTGGGTTGGCGAGTGTGGTTTCGCATTCGGCGGACTCCAGGGGCGCGAGGATGGGCACGTATCGCGCGGCAGCTGTCGTCTGGCAGCGAGGCGCCCCTCTCCCGCCCATCCGCACCAGCATGTGTTTTTTTGGGGGGCTGGGTTGCTACAGTGATGTTGTGGTCAAAATACCGACGGCAGCGGTTTCCCCCATCCCATCCAGGTTGCGCCAGGACACTCGCGTCTTGCGGCCTGCGCTGGGGAGCTGTTACCTGCCATGGGTCCTGGGGATGGGGAGTGAGCGCGCGAGTCATCTGGCAGCGTGCGGGTGTGCCAGCGATCGGCGGTGGAACCTTGAAAAGAAGGAGAGAGAGAGAAAAAAAAAAAAAAAAAAAAAAAAAAAAAAAAAAAAAAAAAAAAAAAAAAAAAAAAAAAACGCGTTTTTTTCCCTTCGCCATAACGAGGGTGTTCTGAAAGGCGTTATCACCGAAAGCTCGTCGAAGTTTCGGTCCACCGCGAACTTGGTTGTTCCCGGGGCCCGACGGAGGGCGACTCCTCCAACGAGGGCGATGGTCCAACTCCATACCATGTTGGTTATTATCCTCCCTCCCATCTTCTCTCCCATAGCTATTGAGGCACCAGCGACTTGCGGATCCCAGCACTGCAAGTGCATAGCCGCACACCCGCGGAGCCCAAAACTGAAAGTCTGGATGCCGATTCCTTCATTCTTCATTGCTGTTTTCCTCCTCCACCTCCCCTCCTCCTCCCCCTCCTCATCTCCGCCCCGCCTGTTACCCTCGTGCACTTCCCCTTCTGGCAGGAGCGCGCGCGTCGGTTTTCCTCGGCCCCGTCGCCGCCTCGGCCAGCACGGGCACGCGGGCCCACGTTAGCAACAAAATTCGCCAACGACCCGCCCACTCACGCACAGAAGGCGCTCACGCACCATACTTCCCGAATACTCAGGCTTCAGGAACCCAGAGTTAACGACACTTACATGGTTCCGATGACCCGCTCGGATTAGTAACATGATTTGCGGGCCACATGGGGGGATGGTTCCCGCCTGACACTTCCTCGCAATTCACTCACAGAAGAGGCTCCCGCCTGATGCATTTCCCACGTTCAGGCTTCAGGAGCCCAAACGTGACGACAGCTACAGGGTTCCGATGACCCGTTCGGATTAATAACATGAGCTGCGGGCCCCATAGGGAAGGGGTTCCCGCCTGAGACTTCCGCCGCGCTCAAGCTCGAGAACGCGAAAAGTGACGACACGCACCGGATCCCGATGACCCGCCCTGAATACTCACATGAGCTGCGGGCCCCATTGGGAAGGGCCTCCCGCTTGAAACCTCTTCGCAATTCACTCACTGATGAAGCTCCCGCCTGAGATGCGTGAGTGGGCGAGTGAGTGAGTGAGTGAGTGAGTGAAAATGATGATGATGATAATGATGGTGATGATCATGATGATGAGAGTGTGACTGAGTGAGTGCGTGGGCAGGTAGTTGGGTGAGTGCGTGAGTGAGTGATGAAAACGAATGCTTGTGAGTGTGAGTGAGTGAGTGAGTGTGCGCGTGTCTGTGTGAGTGTGTGAAAGGGTGATTGACTAGGTGAGTGAGTGAGTGTGAGTGATGATCCGTGTGAGTAATTCAGTGAATGGCTGTGCGAAAATGAGAGGGTGTGTTATTTTGTTCCTGCGCGGGGTGTCTCACTTTGGATGTGAAACAAGGGAGGACAGAGAGGGGGCATAAGGTGGATCAGGGGGAGAGGGGACAAGAAAGGGAAGGAGAGGGATGAGAGGGGGAAAGAGAGAGGGGGAGAGAGAAGAGAGGCGAGAAGAGCGAAAAAACAAAGAGAGAGAGAGAGTGAAAGAGGGGGACGAGGGGGGCGAGAGACGGCCAAGATGCGTGATGCGGCCGATCAGCCTTGCGCGCGGCTGGGTGGCCCAGATCCCCGCTGGGCGCAAGGACGGGGCCCTGCGGCCGCGTCGGGCCGTTCCGCGCGGGCGGGCGGCAGTTGGCCACAGCAGGCGGCGGCCATAATCGCGCGGAGGGGGGCGCGCGCGCGCGGCGCGCCGCGCCACCCCCAGGGCATTTGCGGGGCACCAGTTCGACGTCTGGCTCTAGGAAACTCGAGGCCGCCCGCCCGCCCGCCGTGCGCTCGCGCCGCCTCGGCCGCATCGCGAGGCGCGCGCCTCGGTCGGTCGCGGCCGCTGCCGCGGCCGCGTTCGGCTCGTGCGCTTGCTGGCCGCTTTTCGGAGCAGTGGGGACGGGCGTTGAGGATGAGCTTCTGAAGCATGGCGTCCTTGCTTCCCTCGATTTGGGGCATTCTCGGCACGCGTTTTCCTGATTGGGTTCCTGGGTGAATGCCCTGGCTTCGTGTCGCCTTCTGGTCGTCCTGTGTCCCTCTATCCCTATGGTAGGTGCTGACTGCATCGGGATCACCTGGTCGGTCAAGGCAGCTTACAGCGCTAGTTCATGACCAGGCTCACCGTCGTGAGCGCCTCGTGTTCGGAAGAGCTCTTGAATCCAGGGCACGAGCAAGATCGGAATGAAAGGCAGACGTGCCAAGGAGGTGTGATGGATGCGCCATGAGATGAAAGGGCGGGACGGCATAAGCCAGCTGCATCCAAGAAGGTGGAAGAGGAGGGACAACAGCAGCATTTGCATAAGTAAGGATGCCTGGCAGGTCTCGGGCTCAGAGCTTCATCCGCAGCAAGCCCCGTGGTCGCCAAGGCGATTGCTGAACGGCCGTGCTGTGCGGCTCATCAGCGACCATGCTTCGCGGTGCCTTATAATGTTTGGCCATGTACCGAATTAGCGCGTGGCCTCATTTTGATAGAGAAAAGGTGGATATTGGGGTTGGGAGCTGAAACAACAGGCGAGAGAGATCAAGGGGAGGAAGGATACCATAGTGGTGTGTGCGTGTTTGTGATGTGCGTTGGGTACTTGCAGCGATTCCGCAAAATGTTGGCCCCAAGATAGCCGCAAGTTCAGTTATATCTTTTGGGTGGACCTGCAATAGTTGTTCATACACCTCGCGTACGGCCTCATAGATCAACATTCGCAGCTACCGTATACAAAAGTGGCAGAATCGCGGCTGGAGAGCTGGCGTGGAAGGGTAAGCCATGGGGAGCAGACGGGGTCGGGGCGGGTGAGAAGGAGAACGGGTCAGTCAGGGCCGAGCCCAGGATTTCGCATGGAGGGGACAGGAGGGGAGACTTGAAGGACGGAAGACCCAGGGCAGACCTTCGCAGGCCGTCCAGGACGACGCCCAGGAGTCCATCAGCCCCCCTTTCTCGCCACACCCATCAAGCGCCACACCTGGGTAAGTTCGGCCGGACAGTGACGCAGCAATGAGGACCAGACGAAGGAACATCCGGTGTTGTATTGTCAAGTCCCCCAAGATGATGGTGAAACAGGCTGGCGTGCGCCTTGCGAACGGTCAACGTGACCGCGCCAAAAACAGATGTCCTGCCACACCTCGATCTGCCAAAGGTAGTCTTGAGTGAGATTTGCGGCTTCCCAGAGTCTGGGCAGGACGCGGCTGGATGCAACTTGTACCACTTCCGAGCCTCCCAGAGAAAGCCCAAGGTACATCAACGATGTTGCAACACACCCTCCTGTACAAGTCCGCTCATCAGTTTTTGCAAATATCATGTTTAATTACGGGGCGCCTGCCACCTGTTGAAAGACGACCATCCGTGTGATTGGTCAAAAAAATCATGCGTCAGAGCGCAGAATTGTGAGGAAGTCTGAGTCGAAACGCCCTACGGGCACGTGTGATAAGGACAGTTGATGACGGGGAGGAGGAGAAGGAGGAGGAGGAGGAGGAGGAGAGGAAGAGGAGGAGGGGGAGGAAGAGGGATGTATGGCGGAGCAGACAGAGAGGGACGAGAACCGAGGCTCAGGTGCTCACTTTTTTGTCGCGTCTCTGGAGGAGCGGCGGGAGATGTGCTCGGCACGCAAGGCGAAGCGTGCTTGAGCGCGGCCGAGTGGCGCTCAGCAATTTCCTGCCCAGGCGGCGAGTAGCGCTCAGCGGCCAAGGCGTACGCGCGTCTCACTGGCTCGCCCGCGCGCTGTGCGCAGCAACTTTTGGCGGGGCAGGCCCTTCGCCAGCTCACGTAGAGTTACCCTCCGCCTTCCCGAGACGCCCCGGTGGTAGGGCGTCACGCTTGATGGAGTTTTCTCCCTGCGCCCCACGGAAAGAGATCTGTCCAGCGGTATACTCCGCGGACTTCGACGGAAGTTTATGCGGAGGATCGGAGTGCTAGTTTGGGGCGGAGTGTTTAGGGTCAAAGTGGAGTGGCATCAGCCAGGTACGAGTTCCAGCCTCTCAGTAGCCCCGCAGCATCTACACTATAAGTGGCATCTTGGAGCCTTCGGCGGCGTCTGGAGGTGATTTCTGGGGTCCTCAGGGGGGCATCTTGGGCCATCTCGAGAGGCCTGTTGGAGCCTTGTAGGAAACGACTTCGGGGCCACGACGCATCTTGGGCCACTTTGAAGCCTGTCTGCGGGTCTGGGAGCCGCATCTGCGAGGACTTCCTACGCGACAACACCGGCCTGAAATTCACCAGCGGACTGCCTGGGAGTATCCCAGACTCCCCAGTGGCAGTGTCAGGAGGCGTCGTTGCGAGCCTCACTGAGGCGGCCCAGAGGGAGGTGATGACAAGGGGGAGTGGATATCATGGCCGGAGCCATCGTATCTCTCCAGCATTCATGGCACCCTCGTCTTATTTCAATACGTTTCCTGGTCACTCCCTCGTCCGCGCACATGCATCGGGCCATGATTTGCGAATCTCCTTGGACGCCTCCGACTCAAGTCGCGTGCCGAGGTTCAGGATGACGTGAGCTCACGCACAAATTTGCTCAGACGACTGCATATCGATCCCCAGAGTTATTTGCGCCATGTCCACGGGTTTTCCAGCAAGTTGGAGCTATCGGCACTCAGGGGCCACGTTGGGGGGGGCTAGGCTTAAGGGGAGAATTCATCGACCCTAATTCGCCCCTTCTTCACCCATAGGTGCTTGATAGCCAACCCCGCCCGGCAACGATCGGATTCGCCATCAGGGGCATATCGCCGATCTATCGGCGATGTGTCACCGAGACCAGGTCGATGCTCCCCCCTGAGCCGCCCTCCCCTTATCATCCTCCCTCAGGTACAGTCGCGGAGGTCCGAGTCTCTTACCTCATTGCAGAATCCCGCGCAAACATTTTCCCACTCGTTCCCAATACACGCGCCGGCAGCCTTCTCCGCATTCTTGTCGAAGCTCCGTGTTAGAGCTCCTTCAACGGCTCCCCCATGTCGACAGTGGTGGCCAGCGGTGTCGGAGGCGCTGCAGGGCAGAGGGCCTGCAGGCCCAGCCGGGGGCCGGTCGAGGCTCAGCGCTCGGGGGTGGCGGCAGCCTGCGTCTTTGGGACCCTCTGCATCACCAGGTCGGGAGTGGAGCTCCTGCAGGCCAGCCACAACTGGGGGAGCTGTGGTCCTTACCCCCCTGGGGGACCCGTCGATTTCGACACCCCTCTCGAGAGATCGTCGATGCGATGGGTTCCCCCAGGGGGGTAAGGACCACAGCTCCCCCAGTTATGGCTGGTCGGTTCTGGCTGGGTTTGGGGGTGGGCTGTGCTGCTCTCGAGGGGGCGGTCGGTGGTTTCTCGGGGCCAGTTGGAGCTGGTGGCGGCCGACGGGCCTGGCGCCCTCCTCCTCCTCCTCCTCCTCCTCCTCCTCCTCCTCCTCCTCCTCCTCCTCCCGGCCGAGGGCCAGGAGCAGCCGGTGGAGCTTCTCAGAGCCAGCGGTGGGCGGCAGAGCAGGCGGCACTCCAGGGCGGGGGGGGGGGGAGAGGGGAGGCGGGAGGCCATCGGCCGCGAGCTCCGAAGCCTACCCTCGCTGATCAACTCGGGTACAGTGGGGGCGCGCATCAAGAAACCATATGCTTTTCGTCAGGGTATCCTGGGTTTCTTCGCCCCGCGCGCTGCGCGGTGACTTCCCGCAGCCGTTGAAGAAGCTGCTGCATTCAGGGTGCTCCAGGCTTCCGCTCGGGTGCACCCCGCGCGCGAGTTTTCAGGGTTGGGTTTCTTGCGAGGGTTTCTTGCGGCCGTGCCCGCACTGTTTGGTGGACCCCAGGTAAGGGGACCCGGTTAGTGGTAGGGCCCCGGAGCCCCTAAATTGGCCAGAGTCACTAAACCAGGTTTGCCATAACCTATGTTTTTTCGGGTGACGGCAGTTCCGGTTAGTGGAGCGGGGCGGGGGGGGGGGGGGCGTCCCCCATTACACATCATTGAACCAGGTTCCATTAAACCCAGTTCTGCCAACGCCCGATCAACGACTCGGGCAACTAACTCGATGGGCGGCGGGGGTAGGCTTCGGAACTCGTCGAACACATGGCGAGATCCGAACCCTACCCCCGCCTCTCGTCGATTCAGTGAGACTCGGCTGTTGGTGGGGGTTAGGGTCAGGAAGTGTTGCCACCCAGGCTAGTCGAGGCAGTCGGTGGTCAGCGGTTTCGGGATCAGTCAGGGCTGGTGTCGGCCGAGACGGTATTCGCAGCGTTCCAGTAGCTGGGGCCAGAAGGGGCAAGCAGTGGCCAGCGGAGTCCGCGTCGCTCCGGGGCAACAGCACGAGGCCAGCCGGGGCTTTGTCAAGACTAGACGACTCTCTACTTTGATATGAACATATATTTTCTGCATTTTACAATTTCGAACCTCTCTTTTCTGTGTATGCAGATTTGCCAGAACTAACAGCGCGTCAGAGGGGCCGTGTCTGGATAATCGGGTCCTTGGTTTGGAAGCCCACGAGTTGGTGTCTGAAGTCGCAGTGTTGGTATGATCGGCAATCCTCCGCCATCCTTGTGCAATCTTGCAATTATCGTCGAGACCATTTGGGTCTTCGTGGCCATCGTGGAGCCACACTTTCACAGCAAATGGGAATTTCATAACAAGCAGAGAACGGTGGGAATCCTTTTTGGTTGTTGACTGGTCTGGTCATCTTGGAAGTCCTGTGTGGGCACTCTGGCGGCCTCTTGGGGCCTCATTGAACTGCTGGAGATGGTGGGCGGTGGCGGGAGGAGAAGGCAGCAGGAAATGAAGGAGAGCAAGAGAGTGAGAGAGGAGGAAGGCGGGATGGAGAAGGGAGGAGGAAGCATGGGAGAGGACGAGCGGGTGGTGGAGGGAGAGGGGGAGGAGGCAAGCTATGTGCGCTCGCGTCATATCTGACATCCTACCCCTCCCTCCCATCCCTTACCATGGCGCTGATTTTCTCTATCCGCGGACGCGTGTCGTAGCGGACCTGTGGCTCCGCGCGCGCGTGCGTAGTGGGTGGTGGTGCGCGTGCGTGCGTGCGTGTGTGCGTGGTTGTGGTTGTGGTGGTGGGTGGGTGGGTGGGTGGTGGTGGTGGTGGTGGTGTGTGTGTGTGTGCGTGTGTGCGCGTGTGCTGTGGTGTGACGTGGTGTGGCGTCTTGGTGGTTTGGTGGTGGGCCAGGTGCGTGCGTGCGTGATGGCGGTGGTGGTGGTGGCGGTGGTGGTGGTGGTGTGTGTGTATGTGCGTGTGTGTGTGCGTGTGTATGTGTGTGCGTGCGTGTGTGTTTGTGTGCGCGCGCGTGTGATGTGGTGTGACGCGGTGTAACGTGGTGGTGGTGGGTGGGGTAGTGGGGTGGTGGTGGCGGTGCGCGGTGGTGGTGCGCGTGCGTGCGTGCGTGCGTGCGTTGGTGGGTGGAAGTGGCGGTGGGCGGGGCGGGGCGCGGTGCGGTGGTGGCGGGCGGATGGGCGCGCGAGGAAGAGGCCCGCGCTGGGTCGATAACGCCATCCTGAACGACGGAGGCAAAACACCGATCCGAAAATGAGGCCCACGCTGCAGCGGGAGCACGGTTCGGAACGAGCGGAAGCTCGAAAATGAGGCCGGCGCCCCAGCGAGAGCAGCATTTTGGAAGAAAAAAAAACAACCAAAAAAACAAAAAAACGAAAGCCCAATTCCGGGAAGTCCTGTGTGTAAAAAACAGTACGCGGAGGGGTGCCCGCCATTTCCGCACGCCATCAGGGGATGGAGGAGAGTGTGTTCATATTGAGTAATTGTCAAGAGGAGGGGGGGGGAAAGAGGATGAGGAGGAATGAAGGGGAGAGTGTTTGCATACCTTCTGGAATCATGATGTCTTCGATTTGATGCGTGCAGGAAGTATATTGTAATCTCTACGGGGGCCGCTCGGGGGTCTCGTGGGGGGGCACTTGGGCGTCTATTGGGGGCCTCTTGGGGGCCCCTCTGGCGCTTCTTGAAGGCTTCTTGGGCGACTCAGAGGGCCTTGGGGATCGCCGGGATGTTCTGGGGGCCACTTTGGCGCCGAGGACGATCGGAGGGCCGCTCGTGGGGTCACTTTGGGGGCCTTGTTTGTTGGCCTCTTGCGCAGAACTTTTACCGTGGGTCTGGGGGCTCCAAGAACGCCCAGGGGAATTTCCGTTACCATTTTGGCGCAGGTTTGAAACACGTCCTTGGTGCTTCAAACTTGGACGCAGCCGAGGGGAAGGCCCGAGAGTCCATTTCACACGCGTGCGACCTCGAGGGTCGCTAAAGGCCCGCCTGTCGCCACAACGTTTCGGCTGCTCTCGGTCCATGTTTGTTTTCTGTTTTCCGCCGCGATGGGGAAATCGCGCCGAGCTGACCGAAGGACCCCCGCCCGCTCATCCTCGCCATCGTCCTCATCTGCCGCCACACGCTCTGTGAGCCGAAGTCCTGCTGACCATCCCGACGAGGCCTCAGTGGCTCGCCACTTTCGTGATGTCTCAGGCACTTTATCATCGATGCACCAGATGATGATGCAGACTGCACAAGACATGGTCGAGCTGCGGACATGAGTGAGTTCCAGCATGTCACGGTGTGCCCAGTTATCTGGCCAAGCCGTGCTGCTTGGTCAAGATTTGAAGAGGGCACGTGACGAGCTTCAGAGCCAATTCGCTCACGCCCTCCGCGCCCAAGATGTGAAGATCAACTAGCTGCAATCCCTCATCCAGAACCCCGCTTCGGCGATGTCGGTGGACGCCCCAGTGCTCTCCACAAAGTGTGATGGCATCGAGCGCCAGCTGAAAGACCTCGACGACCGTCAGAAGATCTCAGAAGCTCAGGTATGTGAGATGCTGTCTCCAGCTACGCCTCCCTCATCCGCCTCGAGCGCTGGCTCCTCCACCATCAGTAAAGGCTCGCGCCGTGACGCTGTTGACAAGAACCAGAATTATACTTGCAAGTTAACTTTCTTTGGTTTCCCCCGCCCGCCCCCGGCACCTCCGCGAGATCGGCTCGGCATGTATCAAAGCGTGCGCACTCGCCGACCAGTCTCGGATTCTGGCGCGCGGCGTCGACCTCTCCAAACATGTCGCGCTGCTGTTCGAGGCAGCGCTCGCGGCCAGCACCTTGCTGGACAATTTCATGAAAGCTGGCGGCGCACGGGCCGCCCCCAGCCCCCACCCCTGGGCCCCCCCCCGCCCCCACCACCACCACCACCACCACCACTAGCATTGCGCCCCGGGAGAGACCTCGACTTCAACGCCCGTCAGTTTTTTCTTTCCCTCGGAAGGACCAGAGCCCGTCTCGGCGAGATCCTTACCCCCACAGGGATCGAGGTGTAGGGAGCGCTGGTCTAGGAGGTTCGGTTTCCCTGACGTGCCGCGCGCACGAACCCGTCTCCGCCTCGAGCGAGCAGAGCATAGAGATTTGCGTTGACAAAGATATGTTCCTAGAGGTCGGCATTCAGGATCGCATCTCGGCGATTGAGCAGGCTGGGGCAGTCTCGCTCCGCCGCCCCCTTTCGCGCTGAAGAAGGCTGTTTTCCACGTCGGGCGCCCCCCGCCCCCCCCTTCTGCCCCCCCCCCCCGTCCCCCTTCCCCCTCTGCACCTGGAACACAGATGCGCTATTCGCCTCGGCGAAGACGAACTCGTGGCGAGCTCGCGATCGCGATCATGAGTACTTATCCCATTGCAACCAGCATGACATCATCTCCGCGCAAGAAACACATGGAGACGAAGGAGATATCACATAGTTACAGCATCAGCTGCTTGGATTTATCTTCGGGTGCTCTTTCTTCGTGGATTCTGCGCGCGATGGAGCGTCGCCACTGCGATTGCTCCGTCGTTTGCCTCTCTCTTCTCTAGCATCGCGCATGCGGCCCTGATCACGGGGGGGTCCTTGAGCATGCCCAGTGGGGAACGTGGGAACTGATTGTCTACGATCTTCACCGGCCTCATACATCCGACTCTCTCTCTCTCTCTCTCTCTCTCTCTCTCTCTCTCTCTCTCTCTCTCTCTCTCTCTCTCTCTCTCGTTTTTTTGCTGGCGTGCTCTCTGTGCTTCAGCGCGATCGCCCCCGTCATCAGGAGGGCGGTGCTGAATTTGCTGCGCATGTGATTTTCATGGGAGATTGGAATTTTGCCATAGAGGAGGAAGGGGGGCATGCTGGAGACAGGAGCGGAACGTCTGCAGGCGACGCCGGCCACTCTCGCCGCTTTCGCCGCCTGCTTCCGCGCGCGACCGAACTTATCCAGAGCCAGATAGAGCCGGGACGCCAGGAGGGGGGAGAAGGGGAAGGCTGTCGCGACTGCGGCTCGGTGAGACTACATCTACACCACACTACCTGTTGCCCTGATCCGTGATTTGATTATTTCGACCTTTACGATTCGGTCCTTAAGATCATCCATGCGTAGCGACCATACCCCAGTGCGATATACTGTGTCCCGGTGCTCCCCCGACCCCATGCACCCCCGCCATCCCCCCTGGGTCGCTGGGACGCCTGAGTTCGGACAGGCCTTGAAAGAGATGATCGAAGGTATCCCTGGGGAGTGGAACGCGCGGCTTAGCTCGAGAACGCTGACAAAGTCGCGTGGAAGGCCCTTCGTCTCAGGCCTGCTGTCACCGGTCAGGACAAACACCGCTGGACTTTCCACGCTCTTCGCTCTGCGTTGCGCGGTGATATGGATGGAGCCCGCCTCTCTCTTCGATGCCACCCGCGTTTACAAGCCCGCTCTGATGGGCGCGGACGCTGTCACCAGATTGCCAGCCCCCCTCAGCATGTTTTCTGCATCTATCGCCAGAGTCTCAACGAGGAGGAGGAGGAGGAGGAGATCGAGGGCCCCCGAAATGACGAGGCGACGAAACTATCTTCGCACGCTAGGCTTCGACGGCGGAAACAGCTTGGGCAAAAGTTTCGCAGGCGCACAGTCTTGGGCGCTGCGCTTACCTCTGGGGGCGATGCGTCTTCCTCTTCCTCCGAAGCCGCCGACGTTATTGGGCAGCATGGGGCGCAGGTTTTCACGGCCCCCTCGGTCGACACTTCGAAGTGGAATGAAATTGCCGAGCACATGCGCACCATTCGTAAACCCCTGAATCGCGAGCGGCGCCCCCCGAACTCTCGCCGGTGCGAATTTGTCTTAGGGCGTGCCCGCGGCACCCCAGGCCCCGACGGCATTCCATACGTTGTTTGGAAACAGCCCTGTGCCTCGCAGTAGCTCTACCCCTGCCACCTCGCCCTCTTCGCTGACACTATCTCCTCACTCCCCAACGACCTGCTCTGCAGTCTGCGAGCTTCCGTGCCGAACGGAACTCAGGATGGTAATATCCCTGGTCGCCCGCTCGCGCGGGCACCCCCAGCGACGCGGCCTCGGCAACGCGGATGCGAAGTAGCTCGCTGCCGCTTGCACTTGAGCCAGTTGCCGAGAAACATATGATTTGATTGGGGAAGAGCAGAAATGCGTGAGCGGGAGGGATATGGTGGAGAACGTTGTTCGGGCGGAGGCATGGGGATTGGAGAGATATACGAAAACTGAGTCCGAAGCTGCACTGTTACTCACCGACTTTCTCTGCCTCTGCGTTCCCGAGTTTAGCGCGAAGTTGATTAATTGTTGTCTTACGCGCTATGGGAATATCTAGTCACACCATCCAGTTCTTTGCAATGACGCACGCAGATAATACAGCCACCATCACAATTGGAGAGGGGGGGGCAGAGGCATGGGGGCATGTCGATTCGCCTGGGGGTAAAGCAGGGCTGCCCCGCATCTATGCTCCTGTCTGTTCTTGCTGCCAACCTCAGTCTTGCCTGGATTAAACATAAACGCGCTGCTGAGCCAGGGCTCACTCTTGCGTATGCGGACGATTTTGGCTCTGGAGTTTTGAAGATCGAACTCGGGGCCCGCGGGCTGCTCGACGTGCTATCGGAGCTTGGGGCCATTGCGAATATCGAGCTTAACTATAAGCAGTGCCAGCTGATCGTCTGCGGCTGCCTCGACACATAGCTGCGCGTCTGCCCCGTTGGAGTCGCATGGTGCCCCCTTCCAGCAGATCCAAGCGACTCAGTGCGACGCACCTTGGCTTCCCCATCGGCCCTGAAGCGGCCCCCGAGGTTTGGACCTCCATCATCCCGAGTTTCTCTGCAAGGGTGCACCAAACGAGGCCGCCGGGCGCAGGCGCGGCGCAGTCTGCGTCCGCGTTCAGGGCCATGCGCGTTAGCGAGCTGCTCTTTCGTCTACAACTTGACACACCGAACGCCAGCCTGAAGAGTGCCTTTACCGAAAGTGTGTTTCTTCTCACCTCGGGCCCGAGAAACGCGATGTCCTACCGCGCCGCCACGAAGCCGAAGCCAGTTGGATGTGCCATCGAATTCGTGGAGTTGGAAGCGGTTGCCAAAGCAACGGCCGCTCGTTTCTTTTTACGCTCTGGAGAGCTCTACGGTGTCCTGAAGGATCTGGACCGCGTTAGGGATGAGGTTGAGCACGTACCGTATCGGCGGCATCGTGGTTGGCACGAACACAGGTTTCTGGGATATCGTCGGAACCTGCGGAAATGGTACCTTGGGCTCTCATTGGCCCTAACCTCTTCCGACTCGAAATCAAGCACAAGCTCTATACCCAGTTTCGCCTGCATGAGACCTCGAAGCCCGTTCGCAATATCCTTTTGAGGCGTGCGCACCACTTCTGCCTTGAAATCGACAGCAAACACATTGACATGATGTGCGTGAACACTAAACGTGTTTGTGCCGCCACCAGCCTGTAGACTGGTTTCGCCCCGCTTCGTCTTCTTACAGGCTCTATATGTACGAGTGCCCGCTTCCACTCCAAGCCGCAAGGGTGCTTGTTCGGATGTACCAGCGCCCAGGGCGAGGACGCGGATTCCCTGCGCCACTACTCCAACTGCCCCCACCTCGCCACCCTTCTTCGGAAATGGATGGGGCGGACTCTAGAAGTTCACATGAGTGAGGCCACATTCCACTGGTTCCCCTCCTGTCTCCTTCTTGCATTTGACCATGTTTCAGCCACCCTCAAGCGCGCTGCATGCATGGATGCTTTCTCTGCGCGTTGAACACGCGCCGTCTGGGGCGCTCCCCAGCCCCATCGCTCGTTTTTGAAGCCCGACTTCGGGTCACCGCCCGGAGGCACACGCAATTGGCGGAAGCCTGGAGCGAAGCGGGCGTTTCATTGTCCCGTCGTGTGTTCGGGGGTGACGGCACCGAGGTTGGAAGCGCTGCCGCCGCGGGCGCCTGGCAGTTCGCGCGGCAGGTGGGAGCTACCAACTGGCGGGATGCCGCCCCCTCGCCATGACGGTGGCTGCACTGCTCGGCTAAGGCGTCGACCACCTTGCAAAGAGAACCCCAGAGGCCCCCCAATTTAAACTTAATATGTGTTATATATATATATATATATATATATATATATATATGTACACATACATATATATATATAGTAAACAAAAAACTGGGGAAGCTTTGGGAGGAGAGGGGACACGTAGCATGCCCTGGTAGTCTTAGGCCGTTTTAGGTCAATGATCTCCATATATATACATATATATATATATATATATATATATCCATACATACATACATACATACATACATACATACATACATACATACATACAAACATATACACCTATGTATATACATATATACCTTTTTATATATATGTGTGTGTGCACATGCGTATACATTTCTGTGTAAATATGATTGGAAATACAAATATAAACACAAATACGCCCCCTCTGGGAGCGCCCTACACCTCTGGAACATCTTGGGGCAACTCCCGGCACCACGCCCCAGGGCTTAATAGGTCCCGGAAACGGCAGGGTTTTTTTTCACCATTTTCAAAATACGTTTTGAAAAAGGAAGCAGCAACAACAAAAGGCGACTGGAAACGAAAAACAAAGCTCCGGGATTGGAACCGGAACCAAAACTAGTAAAAAAAAACGGCGACGGAGCCAGTAATAAAAACGGCGTCGGAACCGGCAACAAAAACGGCAAAGCGGAACCCCTGAAAAAAAAACGACCTTGTTGTTTCCAGGGCCTACTAAGCCCCAGGGCGTTCTGGGAAGCCCCAAAGCGCTACAGGACGGCCCAAGACGCCCCCAAGGAGCCCCCAGAACGCGAAAGGACGGCCCAAGACGCTCCAAAGCAGCCCAAGACAGATTTCCGACGGCTCTCCAGGCTCCCAGGAGGCCTCCACGAGGCCCCAAGAGAGCTCCGAGAGGAGTCCCGGGAGCGCCCGAAGAGGCCAAAATCGTCGATGTTCATTTGTTTTTATATCGTTACTAGCTTTCTCGCATGTTCGAGCTTCCAACGCTCCACGACACCCGAAAGGTCCCCAAGACCGCCCAAGAGCCCTCAAGACGGCTCCAAGACGGCCCAAAAAGGCCCCAAGACGGCCCAAGAGCGCTTCGAGGCAGCTCGAGAGAGCCCCACTCCGCTCCAAGAGGCCCCGAGGACGCCCCAAGAGTCCCCCAAAGAGCTTGAAGAGGCCCCCAAGAGCCTCGAAGAGACCCAAAAGTGGCCCCAAGAGGCCCCCAAACAGCTCCCCAGCAGCCTCCAAACTGCCTCCCAAGCAGGGTTCATTTCGATTCCCCCGATTCGATTCGATTCGATTTCGATTGATTTTGATTCCGATTCGATTCGACTTGGGATTCCGATTTGGACTTCGATTTCCCATTGGGTGCCGATTTCCGCCGATTCGATTTTTCCCGACTCGGCTGCCGATTTCCGCCGATCCGATTCATGTCGATCGCCGATCCGACTTATCGATTCGTTTTTGGTCTCTCTTGCCCAAGAGCCCCTTCACGCCTCTTAGGCACCCCCGATTCCTGCGCACTACATGTTACGAAACCACACTTTGAAAAAAATAGTATCTTGGGAGGGCAAGTTAATATCGGGAATTGGGAGTTCAGAATTTAGCTTTTTGGAGCGCGTTTATTCATTTTCTCTGCGGTAACGGGCGTTATAGGGGGGGGCGGGGGGGGTATCACGTAACGCACCCCCCTCGCCGTGTGGCTCCGGCACCACAGGAGCTCGTTTTTATATAAAAAAGGAAAACAAAAAAATCAGGATAGCAGCCGTCATCAGCCCCGGCTCCCCGCCCCACCCCAGATGACGTCACGTTCCGCGCCGGCGGCGCCCAGGAATGCCTAGGGATGACCGAAGCCAACTAGGAGCAGCATGTAGGTGGCGGTCTGCCCCACAGCGCCTGTGTACACCACAGTGCCTGCGTGCGCCACAGCGCGCGTGTACACCACAGCACCTGCGGACACCGCAACAGCCGTGTGCAACGCAGCGCCTGCACCAAACTTGCGTGCACCACAGCGCGGGTGTACACCACAGCGAATATGTACGCCGCAGCAACCATGTGCAACACAGCGCCTTGCGTGCACCGCAGCGCTTGTTCACACCACAGTGCCTGTCTACACCACAGCATTCGCGTGCAACGCAGCGGTGGTGTACACCACACTGCTGGCGTGCACAGGACGGGTAGAAAGCGCACGTAGGTGAGGATCTGCTGCAGACAGCTAAACGCCACGCCAGGGAAGCGTTGATGATAAAATGCAACGTTTCTCCTTCCTCCCTCTTCCTCCCTCCTCCTCCACGTCCAACTCCTCCTCCTTCTCCTTTTCCTCCTCCTCCTCCTACTCATCCGCCTCCTCCTCCTCCCTCACCCTTTCCCCCTGTCGTGCGGGTCGGCGCTACAGCACACGTGCGCATCTCAGCGTGCACCGCAGAATGGTCTATTGAATCAGTCCACTTGGTTCTCGGACGGCCAATTCTAGTGGAGCCTCCTGGACGCAGATGAGAGGAGTCAGGATGGTGTGGGAAGATTCGGGAGGACTCTAGATTCCAGCGGCGCTCTTTTTTCAATAAGGATTCTTTCCCAAATCCTGGATAAAGCAATTGTTTTCCGTGGAATCCACAGGCGCCCCATTTTGTCATTAAGAATTCCTTGATACATTCTATATGCAACAGTAGTGCTCTGTTGCACACGGTGGCTGTGGTGCACAAACGCCGTGGTGCACACAGGCGCTGTAGTGCACGCAGGCATTGTGGTGTACTTTGGTGCTGTGTTGCACACGGCTGATGTGGTGTACGCAGGCGTTGTGGTGTGCACAGGCGCTGTGGTGCCTGCAGGCACTGGCACACACTGGCGCTGTGTTGCACGCAGCCGCCGTGGTGTACATAGGCGGTGTGGTGTACACAGGCGTTGTGGTGCACGCAGGCACTGTGGTGTACACAGGCGCTGCGGCGCAGATCACCACCTACATGCCGTTGCATTCCCAGGCGCCGCCGGCGCGGAACGTGACGTCATCGGCCCCTTCCCCCCTCAAACAGATGACGGCCGTCATCGGCTCAGAATAAGAAATATGCTCGAGCCACGTCGGCGCGCACGACGACGACGACGACGATGAGCGACGAGCGACAACGACCACGACCACGACGACGACGAAAACGACGACGACGACGACGACGACGACTGCGGACCAGATCGTTATGCGGACGCTTATGCGGATGCGCACGGCGGCAGTGTCAGGGGCGCACTGGGGGGGGCGTTACGTTATAGAAGGGGGGGCTGGGGGCCATAACGCTTGTTATGCCCCAAGCGATAAAGAAACACATTCTTGGCAACAACGACACACGCGCATGAAATCCTTACTGGCCCCGCTAGTACCATGTCAGTGCTTGTCGCCGACATGGACAATGTGGGTTCGTATGTCGCGTTAGAGTGATATGCTTGTTTATGCCGTGTCCCCAATGCTTTGCACAGTGGTCAACTACACGTCGACAGGGCTATCATAATCGTGAGTTTGGACGAAGACTTGAACATTAGCAGAGCCAAGATTGTTCAAGTCCATGAAGATACACACCTGTCGACCCAGGGCCCCAGAGTAAAACGAGCGCAATGCGGCAGTTGCGCCAAAAGCTGGCTGGTGCCTCGTTGAGGCAATGAGTCTCAGCAGCTCGACGGCGTCATGTTCCACCTCCTCTTCGTATGTTATTCGCTGCGACCGCGTTTGAAGCGTCTGCCAGAGGTGCTCGCACTTTTGGTTTTTGGTAGGGCTTACGGAACGCGGCGGCACGTGCAATTCTCATCAGGCGAGCCCCTTTTCCAGCTTTCCTTCCCCAGTAGTCTTCTGCAAAGCGCCAGTTTCTTCGGTTGATGTTTGCGTTTCGCGTGTTAATACCCCGTGTATTCCATTGATAATGATACCAGAGAAAAGCCCAAATCATAATCTGCTTAGGGCTGTAGGGCTATAGGGCACAGGGCTATATGGGCTTTTGGGCGCCATATGGGCTATATGGCTATATGAGCTATAGGGCTATAGGGCTATAGAGCGATAGGGATATAGGGCTATAAGGCTATAAGGCTACAGAGCACCCGGGCACCCGGGCACCCGGCACCCGGGCACCCACCCGGGCACCGCGGGCACCCCGTCACCCGGGCACCCAGGCACCCGGGCCCAGCCACCGAATCGGCGGCGAACCCGGGCACCCGGGCACCCGGGCCCGGCCACCGAATCGGCGGCGAATTTCGGCACCCGGGCACCCGGGCACCTGGGCCCGGCCACCGAATCGGCGGCAAATCTCACTTACCTTTAGATCCGCTAGGACCCCTACAGAGGCAAGCTCTGATTGGGGAATTTCCGCATTCTGCTTCCGTGCGCCGTGTCGCTCCTGTCTTCGTATCGATGTCATGACCGCAAGATATCTCCGCGTTGCCATTGTGGTACATGTCTTGTTGGGAGTTCTGGAAGTGCTGCTCTCCCTATCCCTTCATGTATTCCTCGCCTTCCAAAAATGTATGTGTATACATACACACAAATATATGTGTGTATGTGTATATATAGTGCGTAGATGAGATTACCGGAAAATGCTGGAGATCCAAGCCCCTGGCCCCAACCCCGCCCCTCTTTTGTACATTTTTGCCCCCCTCCCTCCCCTGGGCGGTTCTCTTGGAGGCCCCCGAGGCTCCCGCCCGAGAGCGCTCCAAGAGCGCCCAGGATAGCCTCCAGACCGCCCAAGAAAACTTCAGGACGCCCCGACAGAGGCCCAAGAGCGCTCCAAGACGCCCCAAGATGGCCTCGAGAAAACCCAAGAGGCTTCCCAAGAGGGCCCCAGGAGTCCAACATCGCCCCATTCCCTGCGGAGATTTGTTTTTTCATCATATAAGCTTTTTTCCCAACCTTCACGGAGTCCAAGACTGCCTAAGAGGCGTTGGAGGGTCCCCAAGACGGTTCCAGAGGGCCCCAAGATGGCCCAAGAGGGCCCCCGGGGGGGGGGGACCAAATCGTAGCCTCTGATTCACATGGGGGGCCCGGCGGGCCTCCCCGCTCCATAAAAGCCCTCCAGGGGACCCGGAAGGCACCTTCAAGGTCCCAGCACGCCGACCATCGCTTCAAAACCGCTCACATGGTCTCCACGACGCCCCAAGAAAGCTTCCAGCTGATCCCCGGGAGAGGCTCCAGGGGCGAAACTCATTGATTCCCCTGTGGTTTTCACGGATTTTCGTGTGCTCGCCTGCTCCGCTGCCCGACGCCCAGAGACGGCACAAGAGGCGCCCAAGGAGGTTCCAAGACACCCGAATAGGGCGCCAAGACGGCCCAAGAGGCGCCCAAAATCGCCTCAGTGGGCTCCAGGCGGCCCCCAAATGAATTCAAATGAGCTCGGACACGTTATAAAGTTCCTAAATGCGGCCCACAGGGCCCCAAAACGGCCCCAGCACGCCCGTCATTGCTTCGATGCGGGCTCAGGCAGCCTCCAAGGCGCACCAAGAAGGCGTCAAGCTAATCCCCGAGAGAGGCTCCAGGGGGGGAGTCGTATCTGGGTGGCGACCCCCCGGGACCCCCCCCCCCACGACGGGGAAGGGATCAAAGGGAAGGGGTTCCCCTTCGACTGAATTACGACGTTGCTCAATTTCGGTTTGGCTGGCGCGCTTGAGGAGGAGGGCCCAGGAAAACGGAGAGAGCGGCGACGGGCCCGGGGAGATGTGGGCCGCAGGCCGCAGGCAAAGGGGACGACAAAGACGACGACTAACGGGTGACGGAGACGACGACTCGAACGGACAAACCCCTCACGCACGCCGACATTGTCGGCGGATTTTCGAAGTGGCGGCGCGGAGGCGCAAAGATAGGCACGCTGCGCGTTCCGCGCGGCGCGAAGCGCGAAGTTTGGTGATATTGGTCGCCACATAGAATCGACGATCGCATCTTATAACACATGATATTGTAGTGTTGAATAAGATGATACAAATTATGCTGCTGTTGTACAACAGCTGGCAACATCATACTACAAATGGGTATGACATATTGCAAGATGATGTATTGCAAAACAATATGATCCCAGTGCGACCCTTCCTAGGAGTTGGAGCCTCTGCTATGCCATGCTATGTATGCTATGCTATGCTATGCTATGCTGCGCAATGCTATGCTGGGCTAGGCAAGGCTAGGCTAGGCTATGCTATGCTATGATAGTTTAAGCTGCGCTATGCTATGATATGCTATGCTAAGCTGCGCTATGCTAGGATATGCTATGTTGTTGCTAAGCTGCGCTATGCTATGAAAGGCTAGGCTAGGCTATGCTATGCTAAGCTGCGCTATGCTATGCTGCGATATGCTATGCTATGCTTTTGCTTTGCCTTCGCTTTTGCCTTCACTTTTTCCTTTGCTTTTCTTTTTTTGCTTGGCACCCAGGGAGCGCCACTGGGGGAACCGCGCGTTTGCTTTTACCTTTGCTGTTGCTTTTGCGTGCTCCCAGGGGACCGGGGGAACCGCCCGGGGCGCGTAGCACTGCCCGGCCCCTTTAAGCAAAGAGAGTAAGAACCCTTCTAGGCAGAGCCTAGGTAGGGAATAATTCAACACGAAGCACTGCAACGCCGTACAATACACTGCAATATAAAAACGTGTATGGTATAATATGATATGTGCTGGTACAGTGTAGCGCAGCAGAATGCAATATCGTATGACGCAATGTTCTATATGATATAGTACATCACGATACAACACCATGGAATGGAACAACATAAATCGTACCATACTACAGTACAGTACAATATCTGGTGAAGTGTAACGGATGGTACTAAGATATCTTATCACGCCATACAGCATTACATAGCGTGGTTTCTTGCAATATCGTATGATCTTGCGTAGTTGAATATTACATGAAATAATATTTGTTGTATCACAACATAGAGCCCAATAGAACGTGATATAATGTTCCATAGTATATAAGTATAGCGCAATGATGGCTTTTCGTGATATGTATATATATACAGCTGACCATACGTGTGCATAAATGTACCCAAGTATATGGAGATGTGTCTATATGTATATACGTATGTAGAAGATTGTGTGTCCGTCCATACGCTCAGTATCAATACTTGCCTTTCTCGATGTATGCATATATGTATACATACATATACATAGAATGCATATTCCCCAATCAGAGCTTGCCTCTGTAGGGGTCCTAGCGGATTAAAGGGTTAGGTGAGGTGCGTCGCCGATTTCGATGGCCAGGCCCGGGTGCCCGGCGGTGCCCGGGTGCCCGGGTGGCCAGTGACGTGTGTGGCCGATTTCGGTGGCCGGGCCCGGGGGCCCGGGGGCCCGGGGGTGCCCGGGTGCCCGGGTGTGCCCAATAGCCCAGTAGCCTTATAGCCCTATAGCCCTCTAGCCCTATAGTTTTATATCCCTATAGCCCTAATAGCCTTATATCCCTATCCCTATAGCCCATATAGCTCTATAGCCCCATAGCCCTATAGCCCTATGGCCCTATAGGTCACAGTTCTATAGCCCGATAGCCATATAGCCGTATAGCCCGATAGCCCTATAGCCCTATAAGTGATCAGTTGGAAGATTAAAAAATCTGATTGGGGCTGTTCTCCGGTATCATATATATATATATACATACATGCATGCATACATACATACATACATACATATACCTATGTGTATATATACATATATATACACATCGATAAATATATCAATAAACGTGGAGGGGGTCCCGGGGGCCCCAGAGGGCACTGATTTGTCTTCCGGCCGTTTGGGACCCGGCGGGGATGCCATAAGAATGCGTCAAAGGAACGGAAGGTGGGCGACGAGAGGGCCCGAAGACATCCAAGAGGGCGCCAAGATAGCCCAGGAGCGTTCCAAGAGAGCCCAAGACCGCAAAAGAGCGTTTCATGATTGGTCCAACATGGCTTGAAGACATCCCAAGAGGGCTTCAAGACGGCCAAGATGCCCTCAATAAGACTCCCACGAGGCACTCATGAGGCGAAACAAGTAGGTTTCTGTTCGAGGGTGTTTGAAGGTTTGTCGTGTTCTCGCTGTTTCGTGCTTCCGACGGTCCAAGACAGCCCACGAGGCCACAGAAATCAGTTCAGGACGGCCCAAGAGGCACCCAAACAGGGCGCCACAACGGCGCAAGAGAGTCCCAAGACGACCCAAGAGGGCCCCAAGACGGCCCAAGAGGCGCCCAAGACGGCTCCAAGAGTGGCCCAAGAGAGGGAACACGAACCGACAACTCGAGCCTTCCGCCCCAAGAGGCACCCACCAAGAGGCTCCCTAGAGGCCCCACGAGGCCTCAAAGGGCGCCAAAAAGAAGCCCACGAGCACCCCAAACGACCCCCCAAGCGGCCTCCAAAACTGCCTTCAAGAGGCGCCCGGGAAGCCTTCCACGAATTCCAATCGAATTTCCAAGAGGCCTCTAACCCACAACCCAGTCACGGTGGCGGGATGGCCCGAAGGCCATTAGATGGTCCAAGATGGCCTCCAGACTGCCCAAAAAGCCCCCAAGATACCCAGAGAGTTTCCAAGAGGTCTCACAACAGAGCTCGAATTGGCCATTAAAAAATCTGTTTCCCATTGGATTTTGAACAATGTTGGCTTTTTCGCCTGTTCCACTTCACGACGCTACAAAACGCCCCAAGAGGCTCCGAGGATCGCCCCAAGACGGCCCAATAGGTTTCAAAAGCGCCCCAAGACGGCCCAATAGGCTTCGAAAGCGCCGAGGAGACATCCAAGACGGCCCGAGAGGGCCCAAACCGCGGCCCAGGATCGGGAACGTGAACGGAGAACCCGAGATCTTCGCCCCAGGAGAACCGAAGAGGCCCAAAAGCCCCGAGAGAGGCCCCGAGTGCACGTGAGAAAAACTGGACTTACAACATTTCTTTGTTTAAGTTCGCCTGGAAGCTTCGCTAGTCTTCCCACACAAAGAAGGAAACATCACATTTCTTCCTCATATTCCTTTTCCCCCTCCTCCAGTTCCTCCTCCTCTGCGGCTTCCTTGTTCCTCTCCAACTCCTCTTCCTCATTATCCTTCTCCCCCAGGGAACCCCTTCACCTTCCTTTCTCATCCCTCTTCCTCCGGCTACGTCCAGCCGCGGCGAATAAACGGGCCCCCAAAGTGCCTTTGGGGCCTGTCTTAAGCCGTCGTGAGTGGACCGTAGGAATTCTTGGAAGCCATTTGGGCCGTCTTCGTGGCTCTTGGAAGCCCCAGAGAAGAAGCGTCATGGAATAGAGGTAAACATATGCGCTCTCCACCCCCGCCCATCATTCTCGCCATGCTCCCATCATCCATCCAATTCTTAGACAAACCGCTGCTCATGCTGAATTCACGGCGCACCACAGGGGGCGCTGCGATGGCGGCAGTTATTGTGGCTTTTACGGTGTCTTTCACGTTAAAAAAGTCGTTTCAGTTGCACATCGATCAGGGGCAGATTGTGTCTACACCAGGTGTACCATGCACCAAGCAGAAAGGATTTCCAGAATGCTCCATTCGTTGTCCCCTTCCCCAGGTAATTTGCGCGCAACTTATCTGAAGAGCCGTCTTCCGTGACAGCCGTTAGTACCCAAATTGAGTGCATGCATCTATCATTTGGCGAACCGATGGCGAGGCTTTTCAGTCGAGCCGCCGTGTTCTGCGAAAGGCGAATATCTTAGTATTTGTGCGACTTCTGTCGCGCTACGAGTTGAATGCAATCTTACCTCCCCAGCGCGCAGCAGCACCAGCCTCAACAACACACCGGCATACAGGCCAGGCGCATGGGACCGCCCAACATGCGAGGAGAGGATTTGGGGCCATGAGTGTTAAAGCCAGGCCCCTGATGACGGAGGGAAGAAAGAGAGGAGGAAGGAGGAAAGAGGGAGGAGCAAGGAGGACAGAGGGAGGAGAAGGAGGAGGAGGAAGAGGTGGATGAGGATGAGGAGCAGGACGATGAGGATGAGGAGCAGGAGATTGATGGAGGCCCCCCGAAGCTCAAGAAGGACGACCGAAAACGTACAACTAACCTTTGGCGAGTTCAGAAGATGACGAGACCAATGTGACTAGTTGTTGCGTGTGTTCCTCCACCACTTCAAAGTGGCGGCGCGCACGGTGGCGTGGGGGGGTGGGGCGGCCTCCTGACAGGGCAGGATGCTTCTACGAAGGGTGTAGAGGCTTTTCCGGATATTCCTTTGTTATGGGAGGCAGGCGTGTTTCTAAGAAGCCACGTGCCGTCTTGGTAGGCCACCCTGCGTTACCCCCTCTTGCGTGCCGCCAGCAAAAGCTTGAGCTGGAGAATATACCAGGCGGGGCTAGGACTGGGATAATTCGTTTCAGAACGTTCCAGGACGCTCTAAAAGCGTTCCAGGGCGTTCTAGAAAAGCCGCGGCGCCCGATACAGAACTGCTAGATCTCAGAGATTCCCAATGTATCTCGGTTCGAGTGTGTCCTGTGTTGGCTTCGCCTTCTCAGTATGGTTGACAAGCCCAAACCACCGCTTCGAGAGGGGACATGCTTCCACTTGTGCGACAGCCCGTTGAATGCCCGACGTGCGTCGGCCACGATCTCCCATGCCCTGCTTTCCACGATCTCGAGGAAGGCGGCGGGGTCCTCCGAGTAGTGCTCGCACACCGTGGCCGGCGGTTTCTCCCGGGTATAGCCCGCCGACATCTCCGACAGGACGGCATCAAGCAGGGCCCCCTCGGTGGTGGCGGTGACCGAAGTGTCCCTCGATCGCCGCGCCCGAGGGCCGACTGGGCAGGTGCTCCCCTCCCTCTCCGGGGACCTCCCACCTCTCTTTGGGGGGGGAACTCCGGGTCTTCTGGCGCTTCTCGGAGGGGGGCGGTCGAGACCGACGGAGTGGGGCTCGGGGTCCATGCGTCGGGCGCGCAGATTGCGCCAGCGGTCCCCCTCCTCCGATTGGAGGATCATGGCCATCTCCTTCAGCCTGGGATTCTTGCCCGTGGTCGTCGTCCCTTCTGTGATGCCCTCCCACTCCTTCTCGGCAGCCTCCTGGAACCCAGCGGGCGCCCCCCCCCGGAGGAAGCCTCGGATGCGCCCCGTATCGCGTGCGAGCTGCAGGGGGGCCGTGAGGTCGGGAGCTGCAGGGTCGGGACCATGATCGCGACCTCCCTCTGGGCCGGGTGTCGGGGGGGGGGGGCACGCGCCCCTACCCGGGAAGATCGAGCATTTTCCCCGTGGGTCCGTCAGGGGCTGGGGCTTCTGGGCCAGCGCCTTGCCCTCCCGATGGGTAAAGCTCTGGAATGCCCTCCCTATCGCATCCTCCGGGCAGTCCAGCGGGGCCTGGGCTGGAGGGGGCGGCGGCGGGGGTTCCGGGGATGAGGCGGGCCGACGTGCAGGGGGGCTGCGCCCAGGGTCTCCTCTGGGACGACTTGGGCGTGGGTAGCACGGACCCACTTTCCCCCCGCCCATCGGGTCCCCAGGCTTGGGCGGGGTCGGCCCTGCACCGGCAAGCCTGGCGGCTCTTGGCGCACTGGGCCTGGCGCTTCCCGCAGAGGGGGACGAGGGCCCCGCCCCCTGCACCGCCCATCCCGTGGTGCCCGAGTACCGGGCATCGCCCCCTGGTAGCAGGATCGGGGGGTCTTCCGTGGGTGCAGGGCAGGGCCCCCGCAGGCCCATCGTGCCGAGCCGCAACACCCACCGCCAGGCGTAATTCGGCCGAATTGTCGCAATCCTCCTCGCGCCCACCAGCTCCTGGCTCAAGGCTCAAGGGTCAGGAGCTGTACCCCCTCAAATTCCTGATCTTTTGGGCGTAACGGCCGATCCTCGATTTTATCTGCCTTCAGTCCACCAGCGAGACGCCTGACGTTACTTTGATCACGATTCCTTACGTGTACATTTGCTGTTTCCCTGTTCCCCCCGTCACTCTTCTCCTTCGCGCCCCTGCCCCGCCTTTAACTCCGATGCCATTTTGCACCCAAGCACGCTATGCTGTTTAGTTGCGCGCATCACATTTAGCCACGGAGCCGTGGCCACAGCAGTCCGTGCTTCGCTCTGGCAGAGGTGACAAGGCGCAGCGCTCTTGAACGGAAAAAATGAGAATCGTTGTTCAACATTTTTGTATATATTCAATGTTTTCCTTTAGGGGACGGTGGGGCGTGCTTTGATAATCATTAGTACTATCATCCAGTCAAGGCTTTGACAAGCTCTTGGTCTGTCAGAAGAGGGCCTGCACTTAACTTGTGGTAGGTGGAATACGTCATCCGACGTCGCTCACGACACGCGGCACAGCGTAGTGGGCTTAATCTCTATACTCGTTTGTTTGCCTTTTCTCTTTGTGCACAATGTCCTTCAGCACATTAGTTTCCCGCTTGCATCGAGTAGCGTGCATGTTGAACGTGCCCGCTGCTGGCGCTGACCACTGGACCCATGAGGCCCGTTCGGGGATTGCCCAAATGTCCCCGAAACAGTTGTTAGCGATTTTCAATTTCCTTGTGCGTGCTCACTGGCCGCACCCGGATGCCGCTACAGATGCGATCTGGCGCAACACCTTTGCTCCCCTCCCCCTTCTCCTCCCTCACGCTGATGTGTGGCAGATCGAGTGGATGCTTGCTGTGGGGACGGCATGGCTGCTTCCGTCTCACGTGTCTTGGGGCCGAACTCATAAGCACGTGGTGTCTTGTCTCGTTGTGCTCGATGCGTGTGCTGGCATGTATGTCATGATTGCGAGAACGAGCTCCCCCATGCATCTTTGGAGGTCACATGCGTTCGTGGCTCTCGTCATACGTTTGTTCGACCTCGCTGACCATGCACATGCTCTGGCGCTTCCGAATGGGCTGCGCAACGCCTTGTACGCATGGTTCTCCTGGATTGTTGACACGTCGTTGCATCCCCCAAGTACGTTCGACAACGGCGCATTCACATATGTAGCTGGCTTGTCCTCGTGCCATCGGATGTATTATGTTGGATTTTGTCATGGTCGCCACGTCACTGCCGGAGCCCGGTTTGGCTTCGCTCAAAAGTGGCTCGACCTTAAAATCCGAGAGGCCACATATCGATGGGGAATTGAACGACGCTATCGAGTTTGGCGCGCGCGCTCCACTGCATCGTAACCACATGGTACCCACTTTCTTTGGGAACCCGGCTCATGCTTGGAATCGCGAGCAATTCCTTATCCGATCTTTTGTTTTCCCACTCTACGGATCAAGGAAAGAAGGGATATCAAAACACACTTACATGCGTGACGCCGAGACCCGTCCCGGGCGGTGGCGAAGACAATCCCTGGCTATGCATTCCACGCTCCTGCTCAACTTATGTTTTTGGGATGCACCGTTCCTGGCAACGTAGCACACTGAGCGGTTGCTGCGAAAGACGCCAGTACGCAAGTGTGGGCACGCATGTCCTGGTCAGCTGTCGTGCGCCTGGGCGTCCCTCGTGACCTACCGTACTCGGAGGATGTCGCACACTTGTGGACGCGCAAAGCTGCCACGAGACGCGTCCCCATTCCATGGCGCTGCCTCGCGCCAGCACTGTTGATTCGCATGCGAACCCTTACTGAACAAGTTGCGAACCCAGGACGCCGATCTCATGCCAGGCAGAGGAGTTCATGCGTTTTGCGCCGTAGCGGATTTCATGGAATCCGGCCTACGTGGATAACCCTACCTGATGCCAGGCGTAATGAAGCCAACCGGGTGTCACAGATTATCAAACAGGAGTTAGGTCAGATTGCTTGCGCGTCCCCGTTACACTCAGCGATAACAGGCTGGTGGAAGAAACACCTCCACACTATCCCAGGGCAGGCGAGCACCATCTTGCAGCGACACTGCAATCATCGCATGTGCGCCGCGAGCTTTGACGTCGAGCGACGGCGCCAATGTCAGGCTGAGGAAATGGAGCAACTCTCCAGTGGAGGACCAATGCGCCATATTGATCAAAACTTGAAGGCGCCTGTTCCCCTCCACGCACGCTCTCCGACGCACGATTGGTCGGGGCGAGTTGCCGCGTGGTTCTGGCAATCGTGTCTCGCAACGGAACTCGCCCGCGCCCATTTTTGATGCTGCAGTCAGAAAGTGTACCAAAGATTCCGGGCGCAGCGCATTGAGGCGCCAGCATCATGTGAAGTCCTTCTACTCATGGACGTCACCGTTTCCCCCCTGCTTCCACCTGTTCGTTTGTTTCGTCCTTCCCCCCTTTTCCCGGCCCCCCCCTTCCCTTCAGTTCCGCCCGTTCCCCTGCGCCCCCTTCCTCTATTTTGCCGCCCCCCCTGCCCTCTTGCTCTTTTACGTCTTCGCCCCGCGCCCGCCCTCAGACGCCCAGGGGCATCAGACGCGTCGCTGCCCGTTGGCAGCAGTACGCGGCCATGCCGAGACGGCGGCATTACCCGCCCGCTCTGAGACAGTTGCGCGCTGAGGCCAGGGATGTCGAAGTGCTTGCCCAGCAAAATAAACGCACCGCTGCGGCAACGGGCATGTCTTCGCAATCGTATGAAGCAATGCTTGTGGGGACTTTCACTTTGGACCCTCGGCATCATGAACGTGCGAAGCGTGACGTTGCCCAGGTTTGCATGCGCATGTTTCCCAACCATCGGCGGTTACGCCCTCCTACCACGCAGCGCCGGCGTAGCGCGCGGCGGGGCGATGTGCCAATAAACGCCTACATCAACATTAAGCGGAAGTGTTTCAGCGATGCTGGGCGCACGCGTGATCGAGAGCATGCCCATGCGAGGGAAATCATGGCTACCCAATGAAGCCCCGCTGAGAAGGCAACTGCGTTGGTTCAGCCGTGCTTTGCAGTGCGTTGTAAAAACGAGTGGCCGCCTGGATTGGGCAGCGCGGCGCACGCGCGATGCGGCGCAGCTGGCGCGGGGCCGCTTCGGCCCGTTATTACTTCATGAAGACCGCGCGCGCATGCTGCCGGTGTGGCGCGCGCAAACCCATGATCGATGTCGTGCAGCTGGACGTAAATCAGTTGTTTAAAGATGTTCCTCCCGTTGCTGTTGAGCGCCACTTTTCGCAGCGCGTCTTTCGGTGCGCATGCGCGGCTGGGGCTGCAGGGGCCACCGCAATGTTTTCACGCGCATGCCCCGCTTTTGCTGGTGGCGCGCCCTACACATCGCGGGTAATATAGCTCAGCCTCGCGCAACTCCAAAGGGCGCTTGCTTTTTACATTTCTTGCAACGTCTTCCGCCTCGGGCACCAGATTTATCGCCAACGTTCGGGGCGCCTCCGGGGCGCGCGCCAACATCCTGCTCGGGCGTTTGGAAGCGTCTTGGGCAGAAGACCAGTCGCGCCGGGACGCAGCTGTTCACGACGATGCCCCGTTGAAGTTTGCGAGCACGACGACGCGATGTCGTTGCATGGACGACGCTTTGATAGCGAGCTGCGTGCGTTGTGAGCGCTGCCTTATGCACATGTGTTCTTGCGTCTACGCCCCCCCCCCCCCCGCCTAGCGATCGAGCAGCAACCCCCGAGTGCCCATCCTGGCACCCCAGAGGTCAACGAAACATCGCGTACGTCCACATGGATTGACATGCAAATCACGGCGGGCCCCACCACCCACATTTCCGCGCGGTCTAAGAATGCCGAAGCTTTGAGCAGTGACAGCCAGTTGTGTTCTGACCACTGCCGCTCGGTGCACTACAGTCCCCCTCGATTCGCGCAGCGGGATGACGTTACCCAGCGCGGTTTGCGACGGCGGCCCGCGGCCCGCATCCACCGCGCAGTGCAAGTTGTCGGAGATGGGAGCCAGGATGCACCAGGTCACGTTCTCACGTGTTTACGCGAGGCTTCTCCATTTGGATATCCGCGGCGACACATGCGAAGTCTCACTCCCAGCACGTCGAGACGTTTCTCGAGTGCGCGAAGAGCCCTGGCGAGCACTAAGCACGCGAGCGCCCAGACGGAAGCACGAGTCAGCAATGGCCCACGTGAGCGCATACACCGCCCGTTTTCCACTTCGCATCTTCATGTTCTGTCACGCAGACAGCGCTGCCTTCGCCCTCCCCCCCCCCCAGTCTTCTAATCGCGTCAGTGCGCATGGCCCACTGATTGCATGTTTTGTTTTGTGTGTCAGTACAGACAGTCATTGGATCCGGCGTCTTGATACCTCCCCCGCCCCACCCCGAGGCCCGCGCGCTCGCGGCGAGCTTGTCCAGCACGCCCTGCCTGATCCATCTTGCAGTCCGTAAACCTGCACTTTCCAGCGTTCCACGATCAGTTGGTTGCCCGGTCGCCGCGCTTCCCCTCGCCCGCCATCCCAGGACAATGGGCCGCACTGGAAACGCTGGGAGGAGCTGGAGGGGCGCGAGCGCCAGCGCGCTGCCAGGGAACCCCAACAGGAAGCCAACAAAAAGAAGGATTTGTTACGCGGGGCGAAGGAGGAGGCCGAGAAAGAGGTCCTCCAGGAGCTCCGCGCAGGCGGCGGGGACCCGTGGGCTGCGGCCTTGCAGCGGGGGCTCGCCGGCGCTGACCCGTCGGCCGGCTCGGCCGGCGCGGCAGCGCCCCCGGCGAGGCGTGCCAGAAGCAAACGCCCGCCAGAGGAGCTGTCCGCCGACTCCTCCTCCGGCCGCGAACCCCCTTCAAAAGGAACCCGCATGCCGGTGGTCAACGCGTCCGAGTTTGGATGCTTCTTCAAAGGAAGCGGGCATCATCACGCCCCCGAAGGGCCACTACAGCGCCCACGAGCACGCCGAGGCGATCACGTCCCGCAGGGATTTCAAGCAAGCGAAGCGGGCCAAGATTGCGGCCAACATCGTCGACGAGGACGCGGTAGCGGACAGCAGCGACATGGCCATCCAGATCCTGCGTGCCATGGCCCCGTGAGAGGGCACGCTGAGCGTTTCCACACATTTGCATTATGCGTCAGACTATGCAAAAATGCAGGGGCACATGCTGTCAGCTATGTGTTGTGCGCTCACATCCCGTGATTATACTCAGTGGCGTCGCCATGGGAGCGATTGGTGGGTTCGTCATAGCCAACGCCCCCGACCCGCAGTCCCTCGAGCTGGAAGCCTTGTTTTGGGAGTCGTTAGAAGCCAAAATGTCTTGGCATAGTCGCACTCTCCGAACGATGAGGCGCAGGTGGGCTAACATCGAGAGCGGGGCAGCCGACGGGTGGACGCATGCATGCCGCATCGCCGACGCAGCCCATCTCTTGGTATCGGACGGAGCAAACCTGGTGGCGGTACCCGCGTTCCTTTCGCAAGCTAGGCGATGGCTCGCCATCAGCAGTGGGGCAATCCGGTTCTGCCCCGGCCGAAGTGTCGCAACGCCCACCGCCAGGCGTACTTCGGCCGAATTGTCGCAACCCTCCTCGCGCCCACCAGCCCCTGGCCCAAGGCTCAAGGGTCAGGAGCTGGACCCCCTTAAATTCCCAATCTTTTGGGCGCACCGGCCGATCCTCGATTGCATCTGCCTTCAGTCCACCGGCGAGACGCCTGACGTTGCTTTGATCACGATTCCTCGCGTGTTCATTTGCTGTTCCCCCGTTCCCTCCTCCACTCTTCTCCTTCGCGCGCCTGCCCCGCCTTTGACCCCGATGCCATGTCGCACCCAAGCGCGCGATGCTGTTCAGTTGCGCGCGTCACACTTAGCCACGGAGCCGTGGCCACAGACAGCAGTCCGCGCTTAAATTGAATCAGCTCCGGCAGAGAGGGATACGTCGCCCCGGCAGAGGTGACGAGGCGCAGCGCTCCTGAGAGGGAAAAAAGTGAAAACCGCTGTTCAACATTTGTATAGATTAAGTGATCCTTTTAACAAGTGCATGCTGCGTACCACGGCGAAGTTGCCGCACTTGATGGCCATCCGTTGCCATCTCGCTCTAGCCTCGAGCGAACTCCGCCCGTATGCTTTCAGCCGCTCGCGCGGCGGCCGATCTCCTGCTGCCAGAGTTGGGTCGCGGGCTGAGCACCGGCGTGACGCTGTACGCGGCGAACCAGGGGCACGCGCAGTGCCTTGCGTGCTCGTGCGCGCCGCAGTTCCACTGCCCTGAGCTGCGGTGCGACTGCTCAGGCCTTCAGGGCTCTAGCAGTCACGGGCCCAGCCTCTGGGCCGTGGCGCTGGCCTGCGCCGCCAGCGGGCTGGTTGGGGCCTCCACCGCCGCGCTGGCCTTCTGGCGTGCTGGTGGCCGCTTCGTGGCGGCCCATCGTCCGCCGGTCGGCGGTGGCAGGGAGCCTGACTTCGAGGAGGAGGCCCGAGCTCAGGCGCGCGTGGCGCGCGCCAAGGCGCTGCAGCAGTGATGGCGGCGCCGGCGCCGCCGGTGCATCCGTCAGTGGCCGCGGCGGGGGTCCAGCCCGGCGACTTCATCGGGGTGCAGTACCACGTGGCGGGCGGGGCCCTGATCCACGAGCGCGTGGTGGCGTTGGTGCCGCCGGGGCTGCCTGGCGCGGCGTGCATCATCACGCCCGACGCGGACGAGTACGACGAGCTGTACGTGGGGTCGCCGGACGTGCTGCGGTGGGACGTCTTCCCTGGCGGCGCGGCGGGAGACACGATGGCCTGGGCGCCTGGCGCCCGCTACTACAGGTTCCGTAGCCTGCCCACCCTGGCCACGCTGCTCACCGCCGCAGCCGCGGCTGCCGGCCGTCTCGGTCTTGCTGCCCCGCCTGGGCCCATCGTGGCCAACGCAGGTGGGCGACCGCTGGCAGCGCCGGCGGTGGCGGCAGCGGGTGCGCTGCTGCCTGCCGCTGCGGCCCCGGCCGCCGCCCCCCCTGCGGGCGTGGCCGGGCTGGTGGCTGCACTGGGGGGCCCCGCGGGGGCGCCCGGTGCACTCGTGCCCCCCTCGCCTGGCGGCGCCGCGGCCCCAGCCCCGGCGCCCGCACCGGCGCCCGCGCCGGCGCTTCCAGGTGCTGCGGCCCACGCTGCTGCGCCTGGCGCTCTGGCGGACGCCCGTGTGCTGCCTGTGGCGTACAACGCCCTCGGCCAGAGGAAGCTCGGCTTCCCCGAGGCGGCGCTGCGGCTCGTGGAGCACGACTGGCCGGACTGGCCGATCTCGGGGCCGCGGACCACGTTGTGGGTGTGCCTGTTCATGAAGGACAACGGCATGTCCCCGCTGGGTCGCCACAGCAAGTGGCGTTCGGAGGGGCGCCTGGCTTTGACTGACGCGGGAGTCGCCGAGCACGAGCGCCGCTGTTTCTACCTAGAGCAGATAGTGTGCTACGACCTTCTCAATGTGCCGGACGTGGCGGCGGCGGAGATGGTCTGCAGGAGTATCCAGGTGCAGGAGGAGAGGTGGCGGGAGCGGTTCATTACCAATGCCGACGAGTCCCTCGACTCTCACCTGTTCTACGGCACCTCGGCCAACCGGGGCAACGTGTGTGTCCACCCGCAGCTCTCGAAGGAGTATGCCGTGGCCAAGGAGAGGCGCAAGGCTCGCGAGGAGCGCCAGAGCGCCAGGGCGCCCAACAACAAGGACAAGAAGGGCGGCAGGGACAAGGACAAGGAGGAAGGCAAGGGGTGACGTTGAGCGGGCGGCGGGACTGGGGGCCACCCGCCGCCCCGAAGCTCGAGCACCAGGCCCTTTTTCGCGGCCCCAGTGCCGCCACCGATGATCTACGCCATCGGGATCTTTTTCCGCTTCCTCACGTGGCCCGACGGACTGAGCGCGTGCCCGGCCGCCGCCCTTGCAGGGCCGTGCGCCAGCGGCTCCGCCGCTCCGACGTGCTGCTGCAGTGGGCCGACCACGGCATTGACGCGCTGAACTGCCTGTATGGCCATGCTGGTTCACCTCCTTCGGCGCCCGCGAACCCGGGGCAGCAGACGAGCCTGAACTTTCTGGAGGACTGCTACCTGGGCATGGGCGCGATGCCGAGCGAGCCAGGTTTTTGTGAAGAAGCCCTCCGCGAGCTTCTCAGTGGCTTCACCGTCTACGCTGAGGATGGTGGCGCACGGGTCCCGTACTCTAAGGAGCTGGTCTCCTGGCCTGAGGTGGGTTCCAGCCCCGTGGATCTTGTGGGCTGCCTCACTCAGGATGATGCTGACTGGGCACGGGATTGGCGACATAACTTGCTCAAGACGCCCGACGTGGCGCTGCTGGAGGCCCGACAAGCTTGCCCTCGCGGACCTTTCGTTGACCCTCGGTTGGCGCGAGATCCAGTTTTGTATGGTGATTTTGTTCGGCGGCTTCATCAATGTGGAATGTTGCGCTTCAAGGCGGCCCCCACTGCCAAGCACATGATTGGTGTATTTTTTGTGAGGAAGAAGTCCGGCAAGCTTCGCATAGTGTTCGACACGAGGTATGCCAACGCCTACTTCCACCCGGCGCCCGCGACGCGGCTGCCCACGGCGGCCGCGGTGTCTTCAGTGGAGTCGGGTGGTCTGCCCCTGTGCGTGGCGGCTGGCGACCTCGACAATGCCTTCTACCGTCTCAGGCCCATGCCGGGCTTAGAGGACTACTTCACGCTGCCCCCGCTCTCCTCGTCCCTCGCGGGCATCACGGAGTTGGAGGGGGTGAGCATTCCGGCAGGGTCCAGCTTGGTTCCCTGCCTTACCATCCTGCCCATGGGGTGGTCGTGGGCGATGCACTTCTGCCAGGCCGTGACCATGCGCGCCATCTCTCTGGCGGGCTTCGCGGACTCGCAGATTGTGGAGGACGGTCGTACCAGCGTGGCCCTGCCCGACCGCTCAGACACGGCGGCGGCGGGCTACGTGGACAACTTCTACGTCTTCGGCCACGACGCCTCGCTGGTCACGCAGCGCCGGGACGACGTGTCCGCCATCTTGCGCGGGCGGGGCTTGACCGTCCACGAGGAGACGGATGCCTCCCCCGACGCCGTGCTGGTGGGCCTGGAGCTCAGGCAGGGCCGCTGGCTGTCCATCAAGCGCCGCAACCTGTGGCGGCTCCGTGCGGCGCTGGACACCGTGCTACGCCGGGGCTGCTGCTCCAGCAAGATGCTTGAGGTGCTGGTGGGCCACATCACTTGGGCCTGCTTGATCCGCCGCGAGCTGCTGTGCGTGCTGAGCTCCGTGTACCCGTATATGGCGGCAGGCCTGCCGACGACCTCGCGGCTGTGGCCCTCCGTGCGCCAGGAGCTGTGGCTCGTCCGCTCGCTGCTCCCGCTCCTTCAGAAGGACCTGAGCAGCCCGTGGCACGACGTGGTCGGAGTGAGCGACGCCTCCCAGTTCGGAGTCGGCGTCGCCGTGCGGCCGGCGCGGCCTGACGCTGCCGCGCGGCACGGCCGCCAGTGCGAGAGGTGGCGTTACAGAGTGCACGGTGCCGAGAAGGCCCGCGAGAGAGCCCTCCGCCCTCAGCCTCTACCATCCTCCGCATCCGCCACAGCTTCGCTGCCTGCCGGACTGCAAGGCCTGGACGTCTTGGGGCTGGAATCCTTCATCCGGGTGCACCCGAGGGAGTTCATGGAGGTGCCCAAGGAGTTCTTCGACGGGGCTCGCTGGGCTCCTGTTATCGCATCAAGGGTCGTCGTGCCCGACAACATTCTTGCTCTGGAGGGGGACGCGTGTGTCTTGGGCATCAAGCACATCATGAGGTCCAGGGCCGCTTTCGGGAAGCACATACTTCTGTTCGTCGACAACATGCCGTTGGCCCTGGGTTGTTGTAAGGGAAGGGCCGCTTCCATTCATCTTCGTCGCTCTCTTCGTAAACTGTGTTGCTTGGCGCTGTGTTCTAATTGTACTATTCACATACGCTGGACGTGCAGCGAGTTCAACCCTGCCGATGCTCTCTCTCGCGGGCGTTTAGGCTGGTTCACAGGGCCTTACCGACGCGCTGCTGCCGCCCAGCCCGGCTGCTCTCGTGCGGGGCCCTCCGCTGCTGACGGGCCGACACCTGCAGGAGCCGGGCTCGATGGCGGGTGCCTCGGCCTCTCGCCGCCAGGCGGATCGCCACCGCAGAGCTGCGGCGGCCCGCCAGGTGGCGTCCGAGCGGGGGCCCTCGGGCGGCCTCTCGGTGCCGGAGCGCACGGCGGTCAGGCCGGGCACGGAGCGCCTGTGCCAGGTGTACCTCCGGGCCTTCCTGCAGCTCTGCCTGGTCATGGCCATCGACTGGACGAGCGAGGCCGAGATGGACGTCGCCCTGGTCACGTACCTGAACTCGATGTACTTTGAGGGCCGCGCCCCGAACGAGGGCCCCGTGCTGCTGGCGTCGCTGGCGCACTACACGCCGGCGCTGTACAAGAGGACGGCGCAGGCCTTGCCAAGGGCGACGCGTTGTCTGGCGGGCTGGCGCCGGCGCGTCCCGACCAGGATGCGCCTGCCGCTGCCTCGCCGGGCCGCCTTCGCCATCGCCGGGACGCTGGCTGCCTGGGGCCACCCGCGCATGGGGCTCTTCGTGATGCTGGCGTTCGCGGCGCATCTCCGCCCGCAAGAGGCCTTCCGCCTGGCCGGGCGCCACCTCGCGCCGCCGGTGGCCCACCTGGGACAGGCCCCCACTCCGTGGGGGCTGCTGCTGCACGATTCCGACCTGCAGCTGCCCGGGAAGACCAACCTCTGGGACGAGAGCGTGCTGCTGGACCAGGCTCCGTGGCTCGAGCCAGCCCTGGAGGCGCTGAGGACGGTCGCGGGCGACGGCCCCCTGTGGGACTTCCTGCCTACGTCGATTGCTCGGCTCTTCGAGGATGCGTGCCACGCCCTGGGCCTGATGCACCTGCAGCCGCATCTGTACTCTCTCCGTCACGGGGGCGCCAGCGAGGACCTGCTGTCGGGCGCCAGGACGCCGGAGCAGGTCATGCGGCGGGGCCGCTGGGCCACCGTGGCCTCGCTCCGCCGCTACGGCAAGGAGACTCGCCTCCTCCGGGAGGCCGCCAAGGTGGACCCCGACGTGCTGCTGTTCGGCGAGATCGTGGAGCGCAACTTCCTGGATGTGCTGCGGGGCGGCCCCCTGCTGCCGCTGGCATGGGCCGAGCTGCCTGCCAGCGTTGGCCCCCGCCTGCGGGGAGGGCCCGGGGCCCCCGCCGCCACGCGGCGCCGCCGGCGCTGACGGCGTCGCCTCAGGCCGCGCGGCTTCACCTGCAGCGGCGATACCGCCGAGGCCGCGCTGGCACCAGCAAGTGGAGGAGCTGCCTGTTTCTGGAGCTGTTCGCAGGGCAGGGTCGCATCTCCCAGGGCATCCGCGACCTTGGCTACGGCTGCCTGGACCTGGACCTCGCTCACGGGGCCTGCGAGGATCACCTCCACACCACGTTCGAGTCGGTTGTGCGCGGGTGGCTTCTGAGCAAAGCCATTGTAGGTCTGTGGCTGGGCACTCCCTGTACGTCCTGGTCGCAGGCTCTCAGAGACCCTCTGCGCTCCATTCGTTTCCCCATGGGGAAACCAGGTTTGTCAGGACCTCGGCTGGACCGCCTCCGCTTAGGCAATCGCTCGTTCCACTTTTCTTGCCGGCTTATCCGGCTCTGCATCCAGATTGGCTGCCCTGTCTTTTTGGAGAACCCTCGCGGGTCGCTGCTCTGGCACGCCCCCGAGATGGTCAAGCTTCTTTCAGACTCATCGTGCGCCATTCACAAGATGGACATGTGCCGATTCGGCACACCCTTTAAGAAGCCGACTACAGTGGCCTGCTGGAATGCAGGCGTCTTCCCCAGTTTATGTAAATCGTGCTCTGGCAAGGGAGGCTTTTGCTCATCCACTGGCCTGCCTCACCTCATCCCCCAAGGCCGAGACAAAGGCGCGCCCGCCCGCCGCACCGAACTGGCCGCGGCTTACTCTCCTCAATTCGCCCGCTCGGCCGCCCTTGCCATGACACACTCTGCCAACGCTCTCAGAGAGAAATGGATGATGGATGCTGCGTTCAAAATCACGTAGTCTCTTTTCGGTAGTTTAGGTTATTACACGTGCGTAGTTCGTTTTCGGCCACTGGTGTGGCCAGGACTGCTCTGCGGGATTCGGGTGGCTCTCATCAGTGTCTTCGAAGGTGCGCGGCTATCGCCGGGATCAGCTGTCTCATGTATAGCCTCCGGTGTGCCGTGGCCTCGCCCTCCCGCGCTCGTCCCCATAGTAAATACATCGTCCTGGCATCTGGGGAGTGGAAGTAGCTGATCCTTTTAACAAGTGTATGCTGCGTACCACGGCGAAGTTGCCGCACTTGATGGTCATCCGTTGCCATATCGCTCTAGCCTCCCCTCCCGCTCCTCCCTTGCTCTCTCTCGTTTGCACGGATTTCAGGTGGCTCTCATCAGTGTCTTCGAAGGTGTGCGGCTATCGCCGGGATCAGCTGTCTCATGTATAGCCTCCGGTGTGCCGTGGCCTCGCCCTCCCGCGCTCGCCCCCATAGTAAATACATCGTCCTGGCATCTGGGGAGTGGAAGTAGCTATGTTTATTTAGGGTGCGGTGGGGCGTGCATTGATAATCATTAATACGATCTCCAGTCAAGGCTTTGACGAGCTCTTGGTCTGTCAGAAGAGGGCCTGCGCTTTACTTGCGGCAGGTGGAATACGTCATCCGGGGCTCATCCAACCTACCCGCTTAGCCCCGCAACTCTCGAAGGTGGGCCCCTCGCTCTCAGAGCCCACCTGACGGCCCCAGGCTCCCCCGGGCCCCGCCGGGGCGGCGGCGGCAAAGGGGCAGCGACAAGGGGCCCCCGCGGACGGCCAGGGCGAGCCCGAGGAGGTGGAGGGCAAGGCCTCCGAGGCACTTCCCTCCTCGTGTCACGGCCGCCGGGGGCGCGGCGAACTGGGGGAAGTCTTCTGCGCCTGAAGTAACTGCAAGCCGCCACTCCGGGCGGGGGTTCGGCCTCCCAGGTCCGACAGAGGAAGACCGCGCGGCCGGCCGCGCTCTCCAAACGCAGCCGCAACTTTGCGGAAGGTCAACGGAGCGCCCTCCCGCAGGGGAACAACTGCCCCGCCTTCAGGGCCACAAGGAGTGGCTGCCCCTCCACATTCGGCCCCCGCCGATGACGCTGAAGAGGTTGTCGGGGCGCCTGTGGTCACGGAGGCCCCTGCCCCCGATCTTCTCTTAATAGAACTCGTTGGTGGTGGCCTTCCCTGCGTCGGGCCCTGCCCACTCTTGGTCGGGTTCTTGGAGAGGGCGTGGCCTCCCTTCTCCGGCTGCCAAAGGCCCCCGTCCCAGTGGATCCAGAGGGCCCCCCAGTAGAGGAGGTAGAATACCGACCGGTCGCCGAGGAAGAGGAGCAGGCCCCCCTTCGCCATGGCCAGGAGGCACTGCAGCACCAGCCCCAGGGAGCCCCGCAGGGTGCGTCCGAGGATCGTGGCCGGCATTTCCCCGAGGAGCAGGAAGCGCGGGTCCATCAGCATCTCTCCCCCATGAGGGCTGGGGTTCTTGACCAGTGGAGTTGGCCGCCGCGGGGTCTGTCCGGCGTCTCCCGAAGTGCTCGGGCCCCTCGGCGGGGGGCCAGATGGTCCCGACCTCAGCCAGCAGAGCCCGGCCTCGCAACCGCCAGTCGGGCACGCCTTCCGACGGCATCGGTTCCCTCGCCCTCCTCATCGGGGGGGCCCGCCTCTCCGCCCCCGAGCAGGGGGGCCTGGGTCGTCCTCTTCCAGGGATTTCTTGTCCTCCTCCCAGCGGCGCCCCTCCCCATCGCGGCGGGGTTGCGCCTCTTCGCCCCCCGGCGGGTGACCTTGCGCATCCTCTTTCATGGTCTTGGGGGCGAGTCGGGGCGCGACGTGCCGGGGGGGGGCCCGGCTCGCCCTCCCCGCTCCAGCACCGCAGTGCGATCGCGAGCCCCCGCCCTCCTCATCCTGGATGGGGGAGCCGCGACTCCGGGGTCCAGGGCCCCCCGGGGTGCCCTCTGCAAGAAGCCAGCCCCTGCCCGGGCCAGACGGCAACGGCAAGGCGAGAGATAAGCCGGGGGCAGGAGGGAAACGGCCGCGCGTGG
>CAUYUJ010014585.1:316757-336757 GCA_963575745.1 Prorocentrum cordatum | reverse complement strand
CACACACACACTCACTCACTCACAAGCCAGAGCGCTACTCCGACCCGACTCCTCTATTATTTTGCATGGGGCGTTTAGAGCTCCGACCACTTTATTTCGCCACGGCGCCCCCTCCATCGCCCACCATTCCATCCACCAGCCAGCGCGCCAGCCAGCGCGACCCCAGCGCGCCCCCATCCCCCCCGCCCACCAGCCAGCGCGCCCCCTTCCGCCCCGACCCTTTTTGTTTCGGCACGGCCCCCCCCCCGTTCCACGCGCTCCCCCTCCGCGCCCCCCCATCCACTAACCAGCGCGCCCCCTTTTGCCCCGACCCTTTGATTTCGGCACGCCCCCCCCCCCCTGCCCCACCCCACCCCGCCCCGCGCCCACCAGGGCCACAGCCCCCCCACCAGCCAGCCAACGCGCACCCTCCGCCCCGATTTTTTAATTCCGGCATGGCGCCCCCCTTCCCCATCCACCCAGACCACCATCACCCCGCCCACCGGCCCGCGCGCCCCCTCCGCCCCGCGACATTTTAATTCCGGCACGGCCCCCCAATCCCCGCGCGCCCCTTCCGCGCCCCCCCCGCCCCGACCATTTTATTTCGGCAATTCCCTTCCCCATCCCACGCCCCCTCCGCATCCCCCCACCCGCCAACCAGCGCGCCCCCTCCGCCCCGACCCTGTCACTTCGGCACGGCAACCCCCACCCCACCCCACGCGCCTCCTCCGCCCCGAACTTTTTTCATTTCGGCACGGCACCCTCCCCCCCATCCCGCGCGCCCCCTCCGCATCTCCCCGAAACACCAACCAGCGCGCCCCATCCGCCCCGACTGTTTTATTATCTTGCACAGGGTGCCCAAGAGCTCCGACCATGTCATTATCTTGCACATCTGTGCTCTAGAGCTCGGGCATATTTATTTTCGTCGTGGTTCGTGGTTCGCGGTGGTTCGTCCCCCTCGGCCCCTCCCCTGGGCCTGAGCCCCAGCTGCCCTGGGCCACCCCCGGGGATGGACAGAACCCCCTTTAGTAAACCGTGGTTTAGTGAAAACGACCTGAAGCCCAAACCTGGCGGGCGCAAGCCTGGGAAATAACGGCAACGGCGCCATGTCGAGAACCGAAAACGGACAATTCACTAATCGACGTGTCACTGTTGGGGGTTCTGTCCACCCCCGACACCCACCCTTCGAAGGCTTGCTCCGTAAGGCTTCCCACGACGGCCCCCCTGGGCCGCGGACCGCTTTAATTTCGTCGTGGTTAGTGGTTCGTGGTGATTCGTCCTCCTCGGCCCCTTCCCGTGAGCCTGAGCCCCAGCGCCCCTGGGCCACCCACCCTTGGAAACCCCCCTCCGCCCAGGCTTCCCAGGGCAGCCCCTTCTGGACCGCGGAACCATTTATCGTTGTCGTGGTTAGTGGTTCTTGGTGGTTCGTCCCCCTAGGCCCCTCCCCTGAGCCACCCCCCCTTGGGACCCCCCCTCCGCCCATGCTTCCCAGGACAGCCCCCCTGGGCCGCGGAACCTTTTATTTTCGTAGTGGTTCGTGGTTCGTGGTGGTTCGTCCTTCTCGGCCCCTCCCCTGACCCTGAGCCCCAGCTCCCCTGGGCCACCCACCCTTCGGAGGTTTGCTCCGTCCAGGTTTCTCAGGACAGCCCCCTCTGGGCCGCGGACTCCTTTATTTTCGTTGTGGTTCGTGGTTCGTGGTGGTTCGTCCCCCTCGGCTTCTCCCATGAGCCTGAGCCCCAGCGCCCCTGGGCCACCCACCCTTCGGAGGTTTGCTCCGCCCAGGCTTCTCATGGCAGCCCCCCTGGGCCGCGGACCGCTTTATTTTCGTCGTGGTTCGTGGTTCGTGGTGGCTCGTCGCCCTCGGCCCCTCCCCTGAGCCTGAGCCCCAGCTCCCCTGGGCCACCCGCCCTTCGGAGGCTTGCTGCGTCCAGGCTTCCCAGGACAGCCCCCGCTGGGCCGCGGACATTATTATGTTCGTCGTGGTTCGTAGTTCGTGGTGGTTCGCCCCCGTCGGCTTCTCCCATGAGCCTGGGCACCAATTCCCTTGGGCCACCCCCCCATGGGGACCCCCCCTCCGTCCAAGCTTCCCAGGGCAGCCCCCCTGGGCCGCGGAACCATTTCTTTTCGTCGTGGTTCGTGGTTCGTGGTGGTTCGTCCCCCTCGGCCTTCCCCTGGTCCCACCCCCCCTTTTGGGACCCCCCTCCGCCCAGGCTTCACAGGGCAGCCCCCTCTGGGCCCTGGAACCCTTTAGTTTCGTCGTGATTCGTGGTTCGTGGTGGTTCGTCCTTCTCGTCCCCTCCCCTGAGCCTGAGCCTCAGCTCCCCTGGGCCACCCACCCTTCGGAGGCTTGCTCCGCCCAGGCTTCCCAGGACAGCCCCCTCTGGGCCGCGGACTCCTTTATTTTCGTTGTGGTTCGTGGTTCGTGGTGGTTCGTCCCCCTCGGCCCCTCCCCTGAGCCTGAGCCCCAGCTCCCCTGGGCCACACCCCCCCTTTGGGACCCCCCCTCCGCCCAGGCTTCCCAGGGCAGCCCCCTGGGCCGGGCGTCCCAGTCTCGCAGCTTACTTTGTGCAAGAGCCAGGGCACGGTGCCATTGATCTTTAATACAGTGGGGGCGAGCATCAAGAACGTATGCTTGTCGTCGGGGTATCTGGGATTTTTCGCTTTTTTTCTTTTTTTTTTCTATTCTTTTTTTTTTCCTTTTTTTTCCTTGTTTTTTCCTTTTTCTTCATTTGTTTTCTTTCTTTTTTTTTTTTAGTCTTCTTCTTTTTTTTTTTCTTGTTTTTTTTTTTTTTCTTCTTTTTTTCTCCTTTTTTTCCTTTTATTTTTTCATTTTTTTCTCTCTTCTTTTTCTTTTATTTTTCTTTTGCTTTATTTTTTTTTCTTCACTCGCGCTGCGCGGTGACGTCCCGCAACCGCTGAAGGAGCTGCTGCGTTCAGGGTGCTCCCGGTTCCCCTCGGGTGCACCTCGCGCACGGGCTCTCAGGTTTGGGTTTCTTGCGAGGGTTTCTTGCGGCCGCGCCCGCACTGCACGATAGACCAATAACAGTATTTTGACGATTTGCTGGATATTGTTTGACAGTGTGTGTGTATATGTTTCCACTATAGAGTATTTGTCGTTCAAGATCCGCCTGTGGGAGGACACGCCCGACATAATGCTAGCGTGCGGGGGCAGCTCTGGGCGTTCCCGTTCCCACGCGGGCACAAAGGCCGTGCGAGCGCGAGGCCCTCCGTGCGAGCAAAGGCATGGTTCAAGATGCTGGTCTTACATCGGGCGCGTCCCTCTCTCTACAGGAGGAATGTTCAGCAATTGCCAAACATAGTATGGGGAAGCTTTTTCTAATATGCATGGGCTATGTTTGACTACGTTTCGAATCTGTGTTACTATTCCTCCCAGATCCGCCTGTAGATGGACATGCCCGACATAATGCTGGTCCCTGGAGGTCCCAATGCGACGACACTTCATCCCGCTCCTTTCTTCAAGGGCCCCTACCCTGGTTTACGAGGCGCTGTGCGCTGCAACTCCTGTGGGCTGTCAGGGTAAACCCTGCGTGACGTGCGGCGTCCTGGCGGCTCTCTAGGCTTTGGGGGTTCCCAGGAGGTTTACAGACCACGCCGAAGGAGAAGGCCTTTTCAGAAGGCTCGGAAGTCTCAGCCTTCCCCGAAGACGCAGAACGTCTGTCAGAAGGCGCGAGGGCTTCTGAGCAGTCCCGCCGCCTTCTGAGAATGCTTTCTCCTTCTCTCTTCTCCCCCCCTCGCTCGCCGCCGCCTGTAGCCATTGGGACCATGGGATCTGGGCGTCGGACGTGTTTCACACTGAGCAATCATTCATTTGTTTTACAGCCTGCCCGTGGACGGCCTGGCAGGAGACGTCCTCGCGCTCGGGGTGCGGCGGCCTCCACCGACTGTTTCCTCGCACCTCACTGCCTTCAGTGGAAGCCCATGCCAAGAACCTGGCATCGCTCGGACGTGTACATGTTTTCTCGGCGAGAGCCATCGAGGACCATCCTGGACCATCCTGCAAGCAAAACTACGCACGAAACCGAGACATGCACGGGACATGGACGTCCGAGCGGCGGCAAGAGAGACACCTTGCGTGCCTCGAGGGCGCCCTGGGCTTCTTGGGCCTCGATGGTTTTGCTGTGGACAGCGTGACGCTCAAACGCGGAAAGCAGCGGACGTCCTAGAGCCTCAGGGCTGGGTTTCTTGTGGAGGGTTTCTTGTGGTGGAGCTCCTACTGTACTGCTAAAACAACGGCTGCAGCTCGATATGTTCTTCGCGGTTTCCTGAGGGACTCGCCCGGCCAGAGACGAAGGAGTCAACGGGCTTCTTCCCGGAAGGACGAAGACAATTTCCCGGAGGCAGCCACGGATTCAGCAGCCTTCGCCCGGCTTCCGATCCTGGCTGTTTTTGGCGCCCGTTTCGAGCAGGTGGGGCCCCCCCCTGGGACGCACGGCTCCAAGCAGTCGCGCTGAGCAGAGGTCGGGAGCCAGACCCCCGCCCTCCCCCCCCCTTCCGCCCAATGTCGAAACTCCGAATAAAAACCACCATGCGAACATTATTCGGGAGGGGGAAAGACACACGGACACAATATCGTCGATTCCCAGGAAAATATTGAAAATACGGGAAGTGGGGGGGAGACGAAATCCCAGACACTATAGGAACATACGGGGAAATTCTTGGATGAATGTGTATTTATTTGTGTGTCCTTGGGCCTCTTTAATTATGGATGTTTGCCTCTTGAGGCCCCCTTGGGGCCTCTCTTGGGGCCCTCTCGGGGTGTCTCGGGGGCATCTTGGGCCGTCTTGGGCCACCCTGCGTGTCCCTGAGTCAAGCAGTGGCGGAGCGTCCTGGCTCGCCTATAGCCCTACCAAACAATGTTCTAAGAACCTCTTGTGGTTTCCACGAACTGTTCTAAGAACATTTCAGGCGGAGCCTGTCTTGTTTTATCACATCGGGGTTCTGCTCTAAGAACACTGCTTTTCTTCTTAGACCACGTTTGGGTTCTAAGAACATTTCGTGGCAGGACTACAGGAATGCCGGGGCGGTCCGTCCTTGCTCAACTGAGGCCTTTCTGGCGCGTGCGAGCCCTCTTCGAGCCATCGTCGAGGGCGCCCATCGGGCATCTCGGACACCGCCCCTGGGCGGACTCGGAGGCTCCGACGGGCCGGGAGACCCCCGCCTCCCTCGGACCCCCTCTCCCTCTGATGGAATCGTGGTTTCCAGGGGATGGGGGGCCATGCAGGCCCAACTTCGGGATGAGCTGCTCCAGCGCGTGGAGCCTCTCAGAGTTCTCCGAGGAGGCCGCGGCGCCCGACACAGCTCACGGAGCCGCTGGCCCTCAGAGATCCCCCCGACTTGTCCCGGTCCGACGTCGCGCTTGTCCTGGCTCCGTCCTCGGGGGGAGGGGGCCGGCCACCTGAGCGACGCAGGAAAACGGGTTCGATTGCGCCGGCAGAGGCGTGCAGGCTTTTCCGCGCAAGGTCGCGTGGAAGTGCACTCGTTCCCAATGTAGCTCTCCACGCTGGCGGCCCGCGTGAGCCACCGCACGAGGTCGCTGCGTTCGGTAGCCAGTCATGGGAGCCTGGCGTACCATCTCCGTTCCGCCTTTCGCGTCGACTAGCGTCTGGGGGTCGATGGGATAGCCCCAATGAGTGTCGATCAGCGTCGGTATAGCCTCGGCTTAGCGTCGACCTAGCGTCTCGATTCGCAAGAGCCGACAAGATGGTATGGGAGGCTCCCATGGGTTGCCACCGAAGCTACGCCAGCGCGCGCAAGGCCACCTTTTTGCCGTCGCGCAGATGTCTCATACGCCGTGTCGCCCCTGGCAGGCGAGGCTCAAAGGACCCATACCCCAGAGCCCCCGGCTCCCGCCCTCTGCGCTGCCGATCGCACCCTTCATGGGTGGGGAGCCCTTTTCAAGCCTTGCCAGGGCCAGCGAACTTGAGTCACCGGCATTTTTTGAACCTGCCCCTTTCTCCGCCGGGCCATGGCATTTCAGCCCCACCATCTCGGCACCCTGGTTGGGGATACACCCACCGAAGCCCGATGGGAGCAGCCCCTATCCCCATCTGAGGCAAGTCGGTCAGTGGGGCCAAGGCCTTGCCAGTGGGGACAGGGATCGGTTAAGCGATGATCAAGCCAGGCAGGCGGGCGGCTGGACTCAAACGGGCGCTCGGGTCGATACAGGCGGACCTTGCGTCAGGCGGTCATGTCGGGGCGTACCCTTCCTCATCCAATTTACAAGTTGTATGTTCCGAGTTCTGCGTTGTCATGGCTTCTCTTACCCCGTCGGGGTTTACCATGGAGCTGGCATGAACAGACTCCCCTCCCAAGGAGGGTATGTGCATAGACTCAGATGGTGGGTACAACATGGGAGGGATACGAAAGGAGGAATTTCACGCCATCAGGTAAGAGCGAGCCGCCTTCAAATGATCGTCGTCGTTGTTGTCGTCGCCGTCGTCGCCGCTCGAGGAGGAGAGGTGGGAGGACGAGGATGAGGAGGGGGAGGAGAGGGAGCGGGATTGGGGAGGAGGGGGAGGACGAGGATGAGGAGAATCGGGGTAAATCCAAGACGCATCAACAATGCAACAAACCCCACCTCCAAGTTTCCTCTTCACAGGTCCCTGCGGACATGTACGTTCATGGCGAGAAGTGCCCCACTGGAAGACAACAGTCTGAGAATCCTCAGCCGTCCCAAAACATTATTCCTGGGACTACAACGCCAATACTTAACTTTTCAGTCGCGCCCTGACCATCCTAAATCGCGTCAGAACGCCATTCCTGGAAATTCAATACCGCGAATCAACGTGGCTGCTGCGTCCTGACAGTCACCAATCGTGCCAAACACCACCCCAGGGATGTCAACAATGCGAGCCTTGGAAGTTTCTGCAACTCTGAAGCAGAATGAACTCGTCGCTAGCGCGGGAGCCTCGTTTTCAAAGTCACGCGCCTCCATCTTTAAAATTGCTGCAAGCGCTTAAGACAATTGTTCGCGGTGCTACGGCAAGAGCCACAGTTTTGAAACCACCCGCCCTCCATCTTTGAAGCTGTTGCACCTTGCAGGCCTGGATGATTGTTTATCTGATGATGGCGGTTGTGATATTCGATGCCAATCCACGATTGGAGTTTCACCGGTGACTAGACCCTGAATTCTGTATTCAGTGGTTCTCGGGGGCAACGATAGGGGGGATAGGCAGAGGGGGGATGCGTCGACCCCCAATCGCCCGCTGATCGCCGATAGGGGCCCGATAGCCCCAACCTGCCCAGGAAGGTCCGGATTCACTATCGGAGGCCTATCGCCGATCTGTCGGCGATGCATCGCCGATTCCAGGTCGATGCATCCCCCCCTAGGCCAGGGCCCTGTCGTTGCCTCCCAGGCTCCTTTCGAAAACTCGGCGAGGGCTGCCAAAATCGTGGCTGCTAAAACGGCCCTCCCGGAAGGAGAAAACAGCTTCCCGGAACGATGCGCGGCGCGCGAAACAGTCAACGGGCTTCTTCCCGGAAGGACGAAGACACATTCCCGGAGGTCGATTTTATCGGGCGACGAAATCTATACATATCCACTGCTCCCTGGCCAGGCCCACTCTGAACCCAGGAGCTGTGTATACGCCCTCCTGGCCCAGCCAGGAGGGTGTGGCGTATACACTGCTGCTGGGTTCACGGTGTGCCTGGCCAGGGAGCAGTGGATATGTATAGATTCGGTCGCCCTATTCTAGAAGCCACGGATTTGGCAGCCCCTGCCCAGCTTCCGATCCTTGCCCAGTGCCCTCACCGCAGACGGCAGGGAACCTTCGGGCGAGACGCCCGGCCCGACCCACCGGCGCGCGTGGGGGCGCGACAGGGAGCAGTCGTTTACGCGGGGGTTCGGGGGGGGCCGAGAGGCGGGGGAGAGGCGGGGGAGGAGGAGGAGGAGGAGGAGGAGGAGGAGGAGGGGGAGGAGAGGAGGAGGAGGAGGAGGAGGAGGAGGAGATGAGGGAGAGGAGGGGGAGCGGGGAGGAGGAGAGGAGCGGGAGGGGAGGAGGAGGAGAGGAGGAGGAGGAGGAGGAGGAGGAGTGGCGGAGAGGGGAATCCAAGGAGCGGGCGAGAGGAGTGGCGGAGTGGCGGGAGTGGCGGGAGTGGCGGAGGAGGAGGAGGAGGAGGAAGAAGAGGAGTGGCGGAGAGGAGGAGGAGGAGGAGGAGGAGGAGAAGGAGGAGGAGGAGGAGTGGAGGAGGCAAGGCGCTCGCACCACATCTGGCATCCTATCCCTTCCTTTCATCCCTTCCCAGTGCGCTGATGTTTTCTCTGTCTACGGACGCGTGTCATAGCCGACCTGGAATTCGAAACAACAAAACAGCAGTGCTTTGCGCAATCGGACAAGGGGAGTTGTGTATGTAGGAGCAGGAGGAGGTGGCGGGTGAGCAAGGAGGAAAGAGGAGGATTTGGAAGGAGGAGGACGAGGATGGATAGCATGAGCAGCAGCATCAGGAACTGGACTGAAAGAGCGGAAGGAGCAGGAAAACCACGGGAAGGCGAAGGAGGGGACACGAGGGGGCGACAACGATCAACGAGGACTCGGATACGATCAACGAGGACTCGGATCCAGCCGCGCTGGGGTGGGAGTGCCATCTCTGAACGACGGGACCACAGTGCCGATCCGAACGTGAGGCCCGCGCTGCAGCGTGAGCACCACTTTGAAACACCGGCAAGCCATCGAGCGGAGCACAAAAGCGATGTGAGACACGCCCCCTCGGTTCAGTCCTGCGTGCAAGGAGCAGCACGCGGAGAGAGGGCGGGACGCGGGAGAGAGGAGGCTCCCATGTCGCGTGCCGCCGCAGAGGGCAGCAGGGGGGCAAGGGGCGCGCCAGGGGCCCCAGGCGCGCGCGCGCGGCCGAGGGGGGGGGGAGCGCGCCCGCCGCTGCGGCCGGGGCGCGTCGCCCGCCGACCGCCGCGGGGACGCGAGAGAGCCGAGAGAGCCCCGCAGACCCGCGCGCGCCCCGCCGCAGCCCACCTCCCCCCCCCCCGCGGCGCGCGGGCCTCCGTAGGGGGCGGCCGGGCCTGCCGCGCGGCGCGCGCCAGGCGGCGGGGCGGCGGGGCGGCCGCTCTCCCGCGGCGACCGCGGCGGGCCCTCCGCCCGGGCCCTCGCCGCGCCGCGCCCCTCCCGCCGCCTGGGCTCCAGCCTCCGCCCGTCCTCCGCCCCCTGTGCTCGCCCTCCTCTCGGCCCGAAAGGAAGGGGGGGGGATATAGCGAGCGTGGATTACCTACCCCGCTTTCGCTGCCAGGCAAAATCAAGTCATACCATGCGCCTCCTCGTCAAGCGGCCTGACCAGTACATGCCGTAATTTGGTATCGCTTGGTATCTCTTGGAAGCGAGGGTGGTCAAAAGCGAGGTAGGTTTGTCTGCCCCCTAGATATAGGGAGAGGGGGGGGTACGAAATCTGCTGCATGCAGCTGGGTTCGGCCCCGCCGCCGGGCCCATTCCTGGATACACATGGGCGCCTCCCGGCGCAGGGAGGCGCCGGGAAAATCAGCTACGTGAGCTGATTCTCGAACCCCCCTTTTTGCTATCCCCCCCTTTCGCCCGGCCCGATCCTCCTCGTCTTGGTATCGCTCGGACGTATGATTTTTTTCCTCGGCGAGGACCATGGGGGAGCATCCACGATGAATCGAAAGATACACGAGGAATGGACGTCCGAGCGATGGCAAGGTCGTGCAGCCTCCAAAAATCGGATCTCGGAGGTTGTGCCCACCAGCTCTCGGTGCGCGGTGCGACGCTCCCCGGCCGGCGAGACGAACAGCATCCCCCAGAGACGTGCACGCCTTCTCTTCTGCCTCCTCCACATCTCTCCTGTTTTACCTATTCTCCTCCTCGTCTTTTTTCTACATCAACTCCTTTTCCTTTTTTCTCCCTGTCGCACCCAGGGGCCACTTGTTAGGGCGGGCCGGGCGTTTCGCCTGAGACGTCCATTACCCTGAAGCTTAAAATTGGCAAGGGAACAGTTTCACTGATGGAGGGCGGGCCGTTTTCAAAAAGTGGCTCCTGCCTTAGCGCGGCGCACATCCGTTCTAATAGTATGCAAGAGCTTCATGGATTGAGGACGGGTGGTTTTCAAATTTTGGTTCTCGCCGTAGCGCGGCGCACATTCGTTCAAACAGTTGCGGGAGTTTCACGAATTGAAGGCAAGTGGCTTTCAAAATGTGGCTCTCGCCTTTCCGCGGCGCACATTGGTTTCTGAAAGTTGCAAGAGTTTCACGGATTGATCGCGGGTCGTTTTCAAAATGTGGTTCTCGCCTAAGCGCGGCGCACATTCGTTTAAACAAATTCCAAGAATTTCACGGATTGACGGCCGTTTGCTCTCAAAATGTGGTTCTCGTTTCAGCGCCGCGCACATTATTTTACAACATGTTCAAGAGTTCCACGGGTCATCATCAGCAACGTACCAGAACTGGTGTTTTGGGTGGATTGGGGAGTTTGCGGGTGCAGCAGTCACGTTGATTCTCTGTGTTGAAGTCGTAGGAATGGCGTTTTAGCACGATTCAGGATCGTCAAGGCTCGAGGGAGGGTTTACTCCAACATCGTTGATGACTCTTTGGTTTACACTGGTCCTTCATCTTCCTCCTCTTCCTTCCGAGCGCGCTAGCCAGTTGCACGAATACTGGTTTCATGCGGGCCGCTCAGAGTTCTCAGTGGACCGGCGGTGCCGTCCAAGCTGGGTTGGTGTGGCAGAGCAGGTCTCCAAGAGCTATATCGTATCGTACCGTATCTCCTCTTTCTCCCTCCTCCTTCCGCCAGCTCGTCCTCTTTTACTCCCTCCCGCCGCGCCCCCGCTGCTCCTCCCGAGAGCGCGTCCCATCCGCGGAGGCGGCGGTGGAGGAGGTTTCACTTTCGAAGCGAAGCTGAGAGTTTTCCACCAGCAGTGTCTGCACCGAGGTGCTCTTGCCTCAGACGCGGAAGACCACACCCTCCTGCTCCCCTTCATGGCGTGAGCTCGGGCGCGTCGGGTCGCCCTTTTCCCGGGCGAGGCAAACCTAGTGGTCGGAAGCGGTGACCCCAAGATGAGGGGATGAGCAGGCGCTCCCGCTCTGCTCCAATTGCTTGAACAGTTTCTAATTCAGCTGCCCCCCAGGCATATGGCAGCGCCACGCCGGGCTCTGGAGGTGTCCGGGCGGCCTGGAGGCCGCTGCGCGGCGGGCTGAGCTCTCTGGAGTGGCCGCCGGCGCAGCTCGCAGTGGTTTCGTTCGCTCCGGGCGCCGCGGGCCCCGTGGGTGAAGGCCGCTGCGGGTCTCTCCACTTGCCCTTGTGGCCCCGGGTGGAGGGCGCGTCGGTGGTCGCTCTGGAGGCCCCGGCCTCCGCCAGCACCTCAAATGGCTCCCCGCCCCAACCCGCTCCCCACGCTCCCGCCATACGCGCGGGCCCAACGCGCTGGCACGGTCCAGCTTCCCGTTCGAGGGCAACGCCATGCGGGCCTGGCAGCGCCTGTGCTGCCTGTGTCCAGTGCCAGCCGTTTCGGCCGCACTGGGCATCTCGCATGTTTCGTAGCGGCTCCCTCTAGCCTTTTTCACAAAGCGAGGGCATTCATCGTCCCTCATTTTGAACGCTCTGTTTCCCGCTCGGTAGCCTGGTGCCCAGCGCGTCTTAGAGCTCTTTTCTAGCACCACTCCAGAGTTAGGGTGGTTTGCTATCAGCAGGTGTGTGCTCTTGCCTCACGTCGTTGGGTGTTTGCCCTGGGCCTTCGGGGTGTTCGCCCGATGGGCCCCGTGGGCGCCTCGCGGGCGCCCCGTGCGCTGGCCGGGTGTTCCCGGTCTCCCGTTTGGGGGGCGCCTCGTGGGGGCCCCCCAGTGCGCTGGCCGGGTGTTCCTGGTGGTCCCGCGGTGGGCACCAGGGGGCGCCTCGCGTTGCTTGCCTGCGCACGTGGCTTGCACCTCGCGGCTTGCACCGCGCAGCTTTCACCACAGCGCTCGCGCCGCCGAGCTTGCGCCACACAGCGCGCACCACGTTTTTACACGAGAGATGGCCTGCACCACACAGCGCACGCAACGTAGCTTCCACCGCGCACCACACGGCCCACACCACGTGTCTTTCACCCTCCAGCCTGCTCCACACAGCTCACGCCACAGACGTCACGATACACACGCTGCAGCACAGCGCCTGCATTTCACTAGACTGCATCTCATGTGTGGCTCACACTCGACTTCCTGCATCACATGGACCGCACTTCGACAGTGCACGCCTGCCGGAGCGCGCCCCCCAGAGGAGATCTTGAATCGCATACCTCGGAGCGCCGTCGGGGCATACAAGGCGGCTGGAGTGTGTGCCCGCTTGTCTGCGTTGGAGATGTTTCATCATTGGCTTCTTTAGCCCTCCCAGAGTTTCGCGAGCGCCCTGGCATGATTGTCTTGAACCTGCTGAAGTCCCATCGTGCTCTCTGGTGAAAGGGTTGTCCGCGTGCACCGCCTCGTGTACCGCAGCCCCGCGCACAGCGGCCTCATTGTGCTTCTTGCTTTCTGGCCGCTTGCCTCCTGCCTCGCGCCGCTGCCCTTAAGTCGGGCCTGTCCCTCTACAGCTCTACAGGAGGAATCTGCAAACATAGCTTCAAACAAACATCGTCAGGGACGATGTCTCTGGTTTATCTTTGGGCCTCGTCTTCTTTATGTCTCGTCTACAATCCGCCTTTAGGAGGACACGCCCGACCTAACGCTACCCTCGTCATCTTGCTTCTCAGGCCGCGTGCAGGGGGCACCAGCAGTGCATGGGGTCCCACCGCAGTTCTCCGGCGGCTCGCGGCGGCGTGTCCCCGGGCCGCAGCCCGTCCCGTGGGCGCGCGGGCATGGCCGCCGCCTCGGGGTCCCTGTGGAACGACGAGGCCTTCGGCGACTTCGGGAAGGAGGAGCTCGACGCCTTCTTCGCGGCGGACGGGGCGGCGCCCAATGGCGCCGGGCCAGCTCGGCCCCCGCCGGGCCGCAGCGACATCGAGGCGGAGTACTCCCGCCTCTCCAGGAGTAAGTCGGGCGTGCCCCTCTGCAGGGGGAACACCCCAAAATAATGAAAATTAGTCTGGGGACGATTGCTGGAGTATTTTTACGCATCTTTAAAAAAATGAGTTTTCGTCCAAAATCTCGGCACGAACGACATGGGTACGGAAAGAACGGGTACAATGCCCAACAGCAGTTCCTGTTCATTTTGAACAGGACTCCCTGTCGGTGTCGCAGCGGCCTGTGTCCATTCGAGACAGCAGGCCGCCTGTCCAACAGCGGCCGTTGTTGGTCTGGGACAGCCTTTGTTCTTGGGCATTGTACCCATTCCTGCCTCACCCACTTCGGGCGTCCAGAAAATCCGCCTGACGCCCGACCTGACTCCAGGAGCCAGTCGCCGGCGCGCGGCGGCGGGCCCGTGGCTGCGGCCCCAGAGGGCGTGGCCAGCTTCGCGCTCGACGACGGCGACTCCGACGGCGTGGACGCCACCTGTGCCGACAGCGAGCACGTGCAGGATGATCGCAGGTTTAGAGATTGACACCAACACCAAGATCGGCGGTGTGCCTCCACCGAGGGAAGACGACCCCGATCTCGGCGATGGTGGTAATTTTCCGAGCATTTTTTTGGGTGGAGGGCAAAGGGTGAAATCTGAAGTAACGTTTCGATGGATGTTCGAGGCTCGAATCTGCAAAAGGTGATTCACATGACGGATTGATGTTCGAGGTGCAAACGCCCATATGGATTTCACCCTGAGCCCTCCACCCTACGAAAATGTTCAGAATATGATGCTGGCTTCCAGGGTGGCCGAAATATTGCCACCAACACCGAAATCTAGGATCTTCTTCCCCCTGTGGAGGCAACCCCCTGTGTTGGCGTTGGTGCCCATTTCCAGGCCTCCAAGAGTAAGTCGGGCCTGTCCCTCTACAGGAGGAATATTCAAAACTAGTCCAAAAATAGTCTGGGGACGATTTTTCGAGCATTTGTTGATCCTTTTGGGGCCGTGTCTGGCTATTTCTTAGCCTTCGTCTAAAAAAAAACACCCTGTAGGAGGACAGGCGCCCGCCTTCCGTGCAGGACTGCCGCGTGCCCGAGCTGCCCGAGGCGCCCGGGGGCTTCTCCGCCGAGGACCGGCGCCTGCGCGAGGCGCTGGCCGGCTTCTACCTGGCCCGGTGCCTACCAGCCTCGAACTTGTCCCTATCCCTAAGGTTGACACTTATGTCGGGCGTGTCCCCCTACAGGGGGATTTTCGACGGAAGATAGAAAAATACCCCAAAACTGCCCCAAAAAGGTCAAAAGATATTCAAAAAATAGTCCCCAGACTATTTTCGGATTATTTCTTGACTATGCTGGGGGTATCTTTTATTTGTCGTCGACAATCCCCCTGTAGGGGGACAGGCCCGACTTAAACTGACACGCCAAAAGGCGATGACAATCTTAGGGGTGCGCCCTCAAAAGATAAGGGATCCCCTAAGAGTGGCATCGTGATGAGATGCCCAGCATAGGGATAGGGATATGTTCCAGGGCTGGTAAGGTGCCCCGAGAAGCTGGGCGGGGTGAACGCCATCGTCGAGCAGTACAGGCCGAAGGGCAGAGGGCAGCACGAGCAAGACATCCTAGCTATAGACATCTTCGGGCCCAGACTGGAGGCCCAAAAGGATATAATGGAGGATGACGATTAATAAATGACCGGGGGTCGTGTTCACGCGGCGGCGCCCGGGATGGCGATTCGAAAAAAACGCCGCGGGTTGGAATACTATTTTTAAAAATCGTTCTTTTCCAGTCGGAAAATTAAGCAGAAATAGCAGAAAACTATTTGTTTAATCGTTCTCTCCAATTTTTTTAATTCATCGTCATCCCGCATTACACCACCTCGACGTCGATTCCTCCTCTCTCCTCTTTCCAGCGAGAGGGAGGTGGGGAGGGAGGTGGTGGTGGTGTAAATATTTGGGGGCCCCCCACAGACCCCCTCGAGTCGTGAACAAAAATCACGGCGCGAGGTTTTTCGCCACTTCCGGCTCTTGGGGGCCCCTATATATCGGGCCGCGGGACCGGCAAAGAACGAGTCCGGATGAAAAACCGGTCCCCGGGAATGGGCCGAGACCCGTGGAGGTCGATGTCATGAGAAGAGTCGTGACGTCGGGGGTCTGGGGAGCGGAGCGCGGATTTCTGGAGTTGGCGCTTGGGGCCCCCTGGTGTCGCCCCCGGCGCCCCGCCCCGCCCCTGACGCGCTCTTCGCGGGAGAAGAGGAGGAGGAGGCGGAGGAGGAGGAGGAGGAGGAGGCGGAGGAGGAGCAGGAGGCGGAGGCGGATGAGGAGGAGGAGGAGGCGGAGGAGGAGGAGGAGGAGGAGGAAGAGGAGGAGGAGGGGGAGGAGTTGTTTTCCTGCGGCTCTGCCAGGGGCCGAGCGGTCTCGCACCTCTGGGTGCAGCTGGCGTCGAAGTACCGGCTGCGCGTCCCGGACGTCGTCGAGGGCCTGGCGGGCACGCTGTATCTCGGCGCGCCCTTCGAGCAGCCAGAGGACCCCGAGATCCGACGTCGCGAAAATTGTCAGCATCGCGGACAAAGCTCGACCAGACGCAGCCCCAAGCCCCATCTTTCTGCTCGGGGGTGGACACGACCTCCTGCCCTGGCACGTCGATGAGCGAATTGGCCGTTCTCGGTTCGCGAGAGGGCGTCGCGGCCGTCATTTTTGCGGGTCCAGGTCCGTCGGTTTCGGTCCCAGGCCGTTGTCACTAAAGTCAGGAGGAAAAGAAACACACAGACACAACTAATCTTCGATTCCCCAGAAAACATGGGAAACTATGGGGTGTGGGGGGGGAGACAGAAACCCAGAAAATATGGGAAAATAGAGGGAATATTTTTATTTGTGTGTATCTATTTGTGTGCCCTGGGGCCCCTTCATCCAGGTCCGTCGGTTTCGGCCCCAGGCCGTTTTCACGAAAGGGTGGTTTGCCAAAGGGAGGTTTGGCCACCGCCGATCTGCGGCACCTGCGCGAGCGGCATCGATCTGTGATGGTCCCGGGGCCCATGATCGCCCGGTGTGGCCAGCAATGCTCAGGGGCGGGAAAGAGGGGGGTGATGACTAGGGGGGGGGGGGATATCATGGCGGGGGCCATGATATTTCCCCTGATTTCGTGGCGCCTCTTCTTGTTTCAGTACGTCCCTGGCCCCCCCGCTTGGCCGCGCACATGCCGCCGGTCATGATTTGCACCCCCCCCCCTCTTGGACGCCCCCTTCTTGGCCGCTCCCGCAATGCAGCTGCGAGTTCTGGAGCGAGTTCTGACCAGTTTCCCCAAGAGCATGATTCAGAAGCTGGGCGAGGGCTGCTAAAACCGTGGCCGCTAAAACGGCCCTCCCGGAAGGAATAAAAACAGCTTCCCGGAAGGAGGTGCGGCGCGCGAAACGGTCGACGGGCTTCTTCCCGGATGGACGAAGACAACTTCCCGGAGGTCGATTTTAGCAGCCACGGATTTGGCAGCCTTCGCCCGGCTTTCGATCCTGGCTGTTTTTGGCACCCGTTTCGAGCAGGTGGCCCCCCCCTGGGACGCACGGCTCCAAGCAGTCGCGCTGAGCAGAGGTCGGGAGCCAGACCCCCGCCCTCCCCCCCCCACCCCACCCCTTCCGCCCAATGCCGAAACTCCGAATAGAAACCACCATGCGAACATTATTCGGGAGGGGAAAAGACACACGGACACAACATCGTCGATTCCCAGGAAGATATGGGAAATACGGGAAATGGAGGGGAGACGAAAACCCAGAAACTACAGGAACATGTGGGGAAATCCTGGGATTTATGTGTATTTGTTTGTGTGTCCTTGGGCCTCTTTAATTATGGATGTTTGTCTCTTGAGCCCCTATTGGGGTCTCTCTTGGGGCCCTCTCGGGGTGTCTCGGGGGCATCTTGGGCCGTCTTGGGCCACCCTGCGTGTTTCTGAGTCAAGCAGTGGCGGAGCGTCCTGGCTCGCCTACAGCAGCCCTCGCCCTGCTTCCGCGAGCACCCCCCCGCGGCGACGAGGGCTCTTCCGGACGAGCAGCGGCAGCGGCTTCCCGCAGGCGCCCACCGCGTGCGCTGCGGCCGTCCCCCCCCCCCACAGGGGCGACGCGCGCGCTCAGAGAAGTCCTACAGCCTTCGGCCTGGCCTAGGGAACGACAGGCAAGGATAAGGAGAGGGAAAACACACACAGACACAATGAATCGTCGATTTCCCAGAAAATATGGGAACACATGGGAAGTGGGGGGGAAGACAAAAACCCAGAAAATATTTGTAACTATGGAGAATTATGTTATTTGTGTGTACTTATTTGTGTGTTTGTGGGCCCCTTCAAAGGAACGAGGCCCCTGTCTTCCCAGGTAAGTTCAGGAAGTCCGAAGGAACACCAGGGGGTCTCGCCGCCAAAAAGGTAGCGGAGCGCATGATGGCGGGCGATTCCTGGCCACACCTTTGGGGTAGCGATGCGCTGTAAGATGCTTGTGCTAGATGCTCGGTTCGGACCTGCGCCTCCCAGGGATGCCCGCGGTACTACGGTCGGCGATTGCTGGTTAGCCTGTTGCCCCACCGGTCCTGGCCCAGAGGAGGAGGAGGAGGAGGAGGAGGAGGAGGAGGAGGAGGAGGAGGAGGAGGAGGTGGAGGAGGAGGAGGAGGAGGAGTTAGAGGTGGAGGAGTTCCTGACCGTAGGCCTCCTCGACGTGCGCCCTCTCGCGTCCCGTCCCTCCCCTCCCCCAGAGGACGGCGGGGCCGGGGGCGCCTCGGGCAGCTCGGCGCTGCCCCCGGAGACGCTGGCGTCCCCGGAGGGCCGGGAGGAGCAGGGGGGGGGGGCTCGACGCATGCACACGACGCGCCTCTAGGCCCAGACCCTCTCGAGTCAGCGGAATGGCTTGCACGCTCCGCGGAGTCGCGAGCAGTTCCAGGCACCATGTGGCGCCCAACTGCATCAACATGAGCAGCGATGAAGTGCACTCGGCCGTTGTATGCCCAAGGGCAGACACTGGGTCCACCGCGCGCAAATGCGCGCATGCTCTAGCGCGCGGCTCGTGTAGAGTGCGGTTGGTCGTCGACGCTACGCCGCCCGCGCCGGCCCGGGGTGGCCAAACATCATGACATGTTCTGTTTTTTTTTATCTGTGCCATTCAAATCCTCTCCGGTCACGACGGACGTGATTTTTGCGGTTTTCGGCCTCGGGGGGCCCTTCCCGGGCCTCGCGAGCCCATCAGAAAACGGCTCAGGATGAAACGCCGGTCGCAGGGAAGGCATCGAGACCTTTGGGGGTCCTTGTTATGAAGAATTCGTGACGTCGGGGGTCTGCGGACATGGCCTCGCCGTCGACGATCGAAGGGGGTCGCCAGCTCTTTCTCGGCGGAAGGCGGGAGAAGATCGGCAGAAGCCGGCAGAAGTAAAATGAAGCCACCTCGATCCGCCGTCGGAAGGCGTGCGGAAGCCAGTGGAAGTAAAAGAGGCGCTCATAAGAGATGGCAGCGCTTTTGAGTTCAGGATTTCGGAACCCGCCATCCATACACATCCAAAGAGTTCGGCGAGTGAGTTCGGTGTGTTGGCGCGCCAACGTCTTCAAGGTTGTAAGGTTGAGGCGTCTACCGAAGTCGAAACAACTGCATAAGCAGAAGTTTTCGGATCTTCGCACGTATTTTCTGGATCGGCGCTGGGCCCCTCTCCCTGGCCCAGAGGGCCCGGCGCCGACCCCAGAAATCCGCGCAGACCTCAGACATCTCCTGTGCTTGCAGTTCTTCTGTTATTCGACGCTCCAGCGCCCCGCAGGGTGGGAAGATGAAGCTTTCATTGAGTCGGGCCTGTCCCTCTACAGGAGGAATATTCAAACATAGTAACAAACTAGCCGGGGGACAAATTTTTGTTTTTGTGCAATTTTCGACCATTTGGGAGTATGTTTGGCATATTTTGGCATTGTTCGCCCAAAATCCTCCTGCAGGGGGACATGCCCGACCTAAAGCTTGTACGGCTTCGGGCTGCGCACAGCCAGCCCCCCCCTCTGGGGCCCCAGCTGGCCCTCCGAGCTAGCCCAGGGCGATCGCAGCGCCCCGGCGCCACCTTCGGCGGCGCCCCTCGGGGCTCAAGAGACGGGTGTCAATGCAAACGGGGGTCAGCCAGGGCACCGGGATCCTGCAGGATCCTGCGAAGACCCCCCCTGGCTGACCCGGGTCAGCGAGCCGCTCGTGGCCGCGAGGCGGCCGCGCATATTGGCTGCCCCCGGTTTGCGAAGACCTGCGCTGCAGTTTTTTTTCCTGCATTGCAGTTTTTGGTTCCTGCCGACCCGGGCTTGGATGTGCCCGGGTCAGAAGATCCCCGAGCCCCCGCGGCGTTCCGCGCAGCCCCAGGGTCGGGGCGCCGGGACCGCCCGGGACGACTCGGGGGGCGTGGTGAGGCCAGCCGGGACTACTTGCGCACGATCGCAGGCCGCTGTGCCGTTTGCGCCTGTTGATCGCTCAGGACACGTGCCTGCACTGTGCGTCCGATCGGACCTCCGGTAAAAGAGTTGCCGAAGTCGTCGGTGCTCGGATGCGGTCTGTCGGCTGCCTGCCCCCAGGGAGTCTCCCTTCAGCGCAGCAGCACTCCTTACGGTGAGGGTATTGAATAATGAGGAACCGCTGGATGAGGAACCCAGGAGTCACCGTGAGCAGTCTTCTTGGAGTCTTCGCAGGCCCATAGGTTGACACCAACACCAGTATCGGCGGCGTGCCTCCATCGAGGGAAGAAGATCCCGATCTCGGTGATGGTGGTAATATTGTGGCTTCCAAGGTGACCGAAATACTACCACCAACACCGAAATCTAGGATCATCTTCCCCCTGTGGAGGCAACCCCGCTGTGTTGGTGTTGGTGCCAACTTCCAGGCCTCCAACACGAAGCGGAAGAGCAGCTGAGGACACACACACAAAGTCATGCCATGCGCCGGAGCGCGTGGGCGAGAGAAGACAATGCCAGCCGGCTATCGCCGCTCAGCGGGAGTGGCGGCGCGTCGGCGGTGGCATAATTTGCAGCGTGCCCGGCGGGGGGGAAGGGGGAGGGGGAAGAGAGGAGGGGAATGGGGGGGCTATTTGCGCACGAA
>CAUYUJ010014585.1:301757-311757 GCA_963575745.1 Prorocentrum cordatum | reverse complement strand
CGGTGGCACTGGGGCCTTCGTAGGAGCTCCCTATGGGGCCCCGAAGCGCTTTACTGAGTAGGGGGGACGCATGTGGACGGTGGCACTGGGGCCTTCGGTGGAGCTCCCTATGGGGCCACGAAGCGCTGTACTGAGTGGGGGGGACGCATGTGGACGGTGGCACTGGGGCCTTCGGTGGAGCTCCCTATGGGCTACGAAACGCTGTACTTGGTGGTGTAAACGCAGGGAGGAAGGAGGAGGAGGAGGAGGAGGAGGAGAAGGAGGAGGAGGAGAACGCGGGGACCGTCTCTTCAAAACGAGGACCCAACACCACAGGATGGTTGGGAAAAATGTTTGAGCATTTTTTTGTTCGTCCAAAGTACACATGTAGGAGGACACGCCCGACCTAAGCTGGTCCAGGACCCCTTTTCCTCAGGACCCGTTCCCTGACATGCGCCGATGTGGTTCTGTGGAGTCCGCGGTTCCATGCGGTCCCGATCGCTTCAGGGTGGGCTTTCTCCCCAGACCTGTTGTTGATGGCGGTCCGAGCTCGGCCCTCAGGAGGCCGAAATCAAGGAGCAAAGCCGGTTGGAAGAATCGTACCGTTGGTTAGCTGTCGCGCTGAAGACCGCTGAAGACCACGGGAAAACCACCGAAGACCGCGGGAAACCGCCGAAGACCGCCAGAAACCGCCGCGAAGTTCGCCGAAGGACCGCCTGGGGCAGACGGGCAACAAGGGGTCCATGGTCGAATGCGTAGCGTTGGAGGTCTGCGTTTCTTTCATGCCTTGAGGTGATGCTGGGCTACCTTCCGGCGCAACCGCGTTCGGAGTGGCCATCGATCGAGGCGGAGAGGAGGGCCAGCTACGCCCGCTGGAAGGCTGACCTCGTCGCCGTCTCCGAGTCGTTCCGCGTCGACGTGCGGGGGGTGCAGGGCCAGCAGGTCGCGGACAGCCTGAGCCTGCTGCAGCAGATCCAGAAGGACGTCCACCGCACGCAGCCCCTGGTGGAGTTTTTCCAGAGGCCCTCGGAGGGGGAAGAAGTGCCAATACCGCTGCCCTCGCCACGCTTTTTCGCGCCTCCTGGCCCCTCCTGGAAGGCCGTCGTCGCCACGGCCAGGTTCGCAATGAGATCTGCGCCAGAACGCACCCCGGGAGGGGTCTGGGGAGCAGCGGTATCGGTGTCTCTTGTTTCCCCCAGAGGCCTGCTACGCAGGCCGCCCTCTCCTCGCTGCTCCTGGTCTACGCCAGGATCCAGGCCTCCCAAAGTGTGCCCGAGTAACCTTTCTTGGCATCGCTCGGACGTGTTGTTCTCGGCGAGAACCATCGAGGACCATCCTGGACCATCGAGCAAAAAAAACAAAAAACGCACGAAACCGAAAAATGCATGGGGAATGGGCGTCCGAGCGATGGCGAGCTTTCGGAGGTCTTTGGTAGTTGCCCGCCCTGTTCCGCTCGGCGGGGGGTCGATTCCCCCCTCCTCCCGCTGTTCTTTCTCCTCCTCCTCCTCTTTCCCTTCTCCCTCTCTTCCTCCTCGCCCTCTCCTCATCCTCCTCCTCCTCCTCCTCCTCCTCATCATCATCATCATCATAATCATCATCATCATCATCATCATCATCATCATCATCATCATCATCATCATCATCATCATCATCATCATCATCATCCCCCTCCTCCTTCTCCTCCTCCTCCTCCTCCTCCTCCTCCTCCTCCCCCTCCTCCTGCTTGTTCCTCCTCCTCCTCCCTCTCCTCCTCCTCGCCCTCTCCTCCGTTTCCCTTTCGTCCTCGTCGCGGCGGCAGAGGAGTAGTTGTTCCTCCTAAGGTTTGTCGGGCGAGATATTGTTGGTGGGTTATCTCTCCAGGGGTAGAATGCTGCATGGGCTGCCTACTACCCACACGTGGGAGCATGTTTGAGGACAACCGTAGGAAGATTCTGATACAAATCTAGGTTGTTGTTTTTATCAAGTGTTGGTTAGTCGTAGTCGCATTCGTAGTCGTAGTCGTAGTCGTAGTCGTAGTCGTACTAATAGTCGTGGTCGCTAACTACTCGTCGCAGTCGCAGCCGTAGCCGTATCGTGGTCGTAGTCGTAATCGTAATCTCAGTCGTCGTCGTCGTCGTCGTCGTTGTGCGGCGGGTGCTATGGAAACAGACTACTTTCCATTGTTGGTGGGGCCCCAGTCCGTCAATGAGATCGCCGAACAGATATTGAGTTTCCAACTATTTTGGGGGAGGTTCTAAAGACCGATCGTTGTTAGATGGTGTGGGAGGGTCGCGCCGCATCGCCGATGCATCGGCGACGCGGCTCGATGTGGATCTCGATTCTCTCCACGCCGATGTCGCCGATGCGGCGCGATCCTGCTACCCCATCTACTCGGACCCCATTCGGGAGGCCTCCACAGGAGGAACCCAGAGGTGCAATACATCCAGGGGATGAACGAGGTGGCCGCGGTTTTGCTCCACGTGGCCTCCGAGGCGAGTGCAGACGAGCATGCGGAGGCAGACGCGTTCTGGTGCTTTAGCCTGCTGATGCAGGACTCAGAGGAGCAAGAGGTCATGATGGCGTTGATGATGATGATGATGCTGATGCTGATGCTGATGATGATGCTGGTGCTGATGCTGATGCTGATGCTGGTGCTGGTGCTGATGCTGGTGCTGGTGCTGATACTGATGCTGATGCTGATGCTGATGCTGATGCTGATGCTGATGCTGATGCTGATGGTGATGCTGATGGTGATGATATTATACATGGTGATGATGATCATAGTGATCACGCATACTATAAGGCTTCGAGAATTTCCAGGTTGCCCATCGTTCCGCACGTCCCGCGGCAGAGACCGCCAGAGACTCCCAACTCGTGGAACGTGTCCTGAGCCAATCGCCTTAGTCACAGCCGGGGCGTCCATCCAGAGCAATTCTATGTGCACGCGGCCGGGCCGCGTGCCGCGCGCCCGGGCCCCCCCTTCCCGCCCCCGCGCCCCCCCCCTCTGCCTCGCCCCCCCTTTCTCTGCCACAGGGCCTCGCTGGATGGAGAGAAAAAAAAGCGGGCATCCGTCCCTCCGCCATCCCTCCATCCCTGCTCCCTCCTCGAGCCGGCATGCCTCCAGGGATTCTGGAGGGTGCCCTCGCGCCCTCAGGACATCCGGGGCGCGTTCATCCAGGCCGTGGACGGCTGCTCCGGGCACGGCGCTCCCTCGCACGCCTCGCCGGCCGCCAAGGCCCTGGCGTCGCTCGGACGTGTGCACTCTTTTTTTTCTCGGCGAGGACCCTGGAGGATCCTGGATCATCGAGCACACAAACACGCGCACGGAGCCGAAGAATGCACGGGGAGTGGACGTCCGAGCGAGGGCAAGAGTCACCACCCACCAAACCACCCCAACCCAACCCGAAGGCTCAGATTTGCCCTCCATTTCCAGTTGGGGGGGGTCGGGGAACGTTGAGAAAACATTCATGAAGCTCGTACCCCCCCCAACCCGAAATTCGGGTCTTCGGGTTGGGTTGGGGTGGTTTGGTAGGTAGTCAAAGAGGCGGAGCCGGGGGCCGTGGGCAAGCTGCTGCGGGCGCTGCGGCTGTACGACCCCGAGCTCGGCGCGCACCTGGAGGGCGCGGGCGTGCCGGTGGCCGGCGGCGGCGAAGTCCAAATTCTCTCTCTCTCTCTCTCTCTCTCTCTATCCTTCCTAATCCTCTACCCCCCCTCTACTCCTCCTCCTCCTCCTCTACTCCTCCTCCGTCGATGCTCCTCCTCCTCCTCCTATCCGTCCTTCCTCCTCATCTCTACATACCTCCTCCCCTTCCTCCTCCTCTCCTCCTCTCTTTCTCTCTCTCTTCTTTCTCTCTCTATCCTCTCTCTATATCATCTCTCTCTATCCTCTCTCTCTCTCTCTCATATTATTTCTATACATATATCGGCGCACCGGGTCCGGGGGCCCGGGGCCGGGACCCCGACCACAAATGTGGGCCCCGGGGGGCCCGGAGGCTCGTCGGACCGCCGGACGCCGTCCAAGATCGTTCGCAGGCGGCTTCGGAACGCGCTCCGATGGCTCCAGATGGCTTCCAAGACGCCTGTCATGACACCAAGAAGGTCCCAGAAGCCTCCAAGACGCTCCGAGAGGCAGCCCAAGAGAGGCCCAAGAAGCAAAAATCGTGCCATTCCTATGGGAAAACGTATATTTTTCGCATGTTCGCCTCTTGGGCTTTCGCCGCGTTCATGACGGCCCAAGAGGCGCCCAAGACCGCCCCAAGACGGCCCAAGAAGCTTCCAAGAGGGCCCCAGGACAGCCCAAGAGGGCCCCAAGACGGCCCAAGAGGCGCCCAAGATGGCCCAAGAGGGCCCCAAGACGGGCCCCAGAGGGGGCCCAGAGGGGGACCACGAACCGCAAGCTCGAGCCTTCCGCCCCAAGAGGCCGCCAGGAGGCCCCAAGGAGGCCCCTCATGAGGCCCCAGGAGACCCCCAAGAGGCTCCCAAGACGGCCTAGGTGGCCCCCAAGAGAGTTCCAAGACGGTTCACGAGGCGCCCAGGACGGCAAAATTGGATTCCAAAATGGCCTAAGAGAGTCCCAAGGCGTGCCCGAGAGGGGTCCCAGAGGGAGAAAGCCACTGTAGAATTCCGAGCTTTCGGCCCCAAGAGGCTCCAGGAGGCGCTTGGAAACCACTGCCTCGAACCCCCAATCTGGGTCCACCCCCCCTGGGGCCTCCTCGGCCGCTCCCCGGCCGCTCAAGACAGCCCTTGGGACGCTCCAAGAGCGCCCACGATGGCTTCCAGACTGCCCAAGAGGTTGCCAAGAGCACCCGAAAGCGCCACAAGGGGTCCCCAGGACTGGTCCAGATGACTTCCCAGTGCCCTAGATGGTTTCAAGACGGCCCAAGAGGCCCCGAAAACGCCCCAAGAGGCTCCAACGAGGACCCCGACGAAGCAAAAATCGGCACATTCCCTTCGGAAAACGTACATTTTTAGCATATTCGCTTGTTTGGTCTCGAGAGCGTCCAAGACGTCCCAAGAAGCCCCCTAGATCCTCCCAAGTCGGCCCCGGAGGCCCAAAGAGGGCCCCAAAACGGGCCAAGAGAGCACCAAGACGGCCCAAGAGAGCCCCATGACGGCCCAAGAGCGGCCTCAAAGGGCCCAAAAGGCTCCCAAGAGAGCCCTGTGCGAGCCACAGGAGACCCCCAAGAGGGCCCAACAGGGCCCCAAGAGAGCCCCAAGACGGCCCCGGCCTCCCAAGTCTGCCCAATAGCGCTCCGGGACGGCCTTCGAGGGCCCCATAAGAGCCCCAAAAGACCCCAAGAGCGCCGCCAAGAAAACCCAATCATGCCACTCTGTGTGGTTTTCTGATGTTTACGCGTTTCTCGCCTCTCCAGTCTCTCAGAACCCCAAAAAGGCTTGAAACATTCGCTCTACCAAGAGGATCCCAATATGTTGTAATTCTCCCCTGGCCTGCGCTAGAACCTAAGCGCGCGCGAAGCGCGCGCGTGGTTCTAGTATGTATGTATATAATTCCATATTATTTTAATATTTATATATATTTATATACTTATACTATTATATATATATAATATATATACCCTCGCTGGTCCACGATGCACGCAACTCGATGGGCGGCGGGCGTGGGGTTCGGAGTGCGTCGATCGAAGGAAGCATAACGCCAGAAGCCGAATTCTTTGGAGCTCCGCGCGGATTGCTGGGATCCGCGCTGGGCCCCGCCCCGGCGGCGCCCTCGGCGCCGCCCCTGGCGCGCGGAGCGCGCCAGGGAGGGGGCCCAGCGCGGATCCAAGAAATCCGCGCGGAGCGCCAAAGTTGATGTGTCTGAAGAATGTTCTCCTTCTATAGTGGAACGCGTGGCGAAATCTCGAGCCATACCACTGGCTCTCAGGAGCATCCCCACGGCGAAGCCTCGTCTGGTGCCCAGCGGGGCCCGACACATCTTGCACACACGTATACTGGCACCTGGCCAGGCGGGGACGCCATGCCTTGCGTGGCACATCCTCGCGAGGCATGGCCTGCCCCCCAAATTTCGGGAGGCATGGCCTGCCCCCCAAAGAGAACCACGGAGGCATGGCCTGCCCCCCGAGACCTGTGAGTGTCTTCTGGCGCCCGTCGCGGGCTCGAGGCGGCCCCGAAGCGGGTCTGGCGGGAGGAGAGGCGCCGTCCACGGCCGGGCCCGCCACGGGTCCAGCCTGGGCCGGCCTGCTTGCACGCCGGCCCCGGGGCCAGGACGGGAGCCCGTGTCTCAGGCAGTGGCGAGGCGCCCCGGCGCGCCTGTGGCCCTACCAAGCAATGTTCCGAGAGGCTCTTGTGGTTTCCACGAGGGGTTCTAAGAACATTGCTGGTTGGGATTCTTCCTGTCTTGTCACCTCGGGCTGATGTTCTGAGAACGCTGTTTTTGTGCTTGGAACATTTTTGGAGTTCTAAGAACATTTCGTGGTAGGACTATAGGGATGCTGGGACGGTCGGTCCCTGCTCAGGTGTCCACCCAGACTGGGGCCCCAGGATCGGGGAGAGGAACATGACCTTGGAGCCGGTCTCGCAACCGCCGCCCACAGCACAGTGAACGTTCTCCCGGGTACGTTCGCGAGAGTGAAGCGCATAACAATCAGGAGGGAAAGAACCACACAGACACAATTAATCGTCGGTCCCCAGGAACATATTGGAAAGTATGGGAAGTGGGGGGGAAGACAAAAACCCAGAAACGATTGGAAAATATGGAGAATCCAATTATTTGTGTCTATTTCTGTGTGTGTGTGTGTGTGTCCCAGGGCCTCTTCAAACGGAGTGTGCTGTACACTGCTTCTCGGGCGAAGGTTCGCAGACCTTGAGTGCGCGTAGGAGCGGATCCCACCCCAGACCACCCCCTCGCGCTGCCCACAAAGATCACGACGAGATGTGTGTTCGCTACCCAGGGGAACAAAACACGGCATAAACAGAAAAAACTCGGAGGTCCGCGCGGATCTTCCGGATCCGCGGCTGGGGCCCCCCCTGGCGGCGCCTCCAGCGCCGCCCCTGGCGCGGTCCAGTGCCGGTCCGAGAAATCCGCGCGGACCTCCGAGTTTTTATGTTTGTGCCGCTGTTTGTTCACTGGGAAATGGGGGGGAAGACAAAAACACAGAAAATACTGGAAAATATAGGGAATCCTGTCATTTGTGTGTGTGTGTGTATTTATTTGTGCGTCCCAGGGCCCCTTCATGTGTGTTCGCTATCTCCGACCTCGGGAGGCCCTTCCCGGGCCCTGGGGCCGTCACACCACGACTCGGGAAGAGCAGCCGGTCCAGGGGGAGGGGAGTCCAGACCTCTGGGGGCCGACGCTGCGAAGCCATCCGGACTTCGGGTGGCCTTGCACAGGAGACGGGGGGGGGAGCCTGCTGGTGCCGGAGGGCGTCTTCCTTCTGCCTGCAGCTGCAGCGCCCATCCTTCGGGTGCTGCCCCGCCCGGTGTCGGCGCTGCTACCGCAGCGTCGTGCGCACCCCCCCCGCCGAGGATGCGCGAGGTCGTGCGCGCAGGGCCGGGGCAGCGAGTGTGCTCGGGAGGCGTTCGCAATCGCCATCGCGCACGGTGCGCACGGGTCGTTGAAAGTAGGTACACGTTGTGCATTTCTATTCCGCAGGGCTTCGCCGCATGCCGCCGGCCCCCTGTCTCGGGTAATGGGAGATGCAAAAGCTAAATCATGAGGTCTGGGCGCCGCCGTGAAGCAGTGTCGGGACCTGTTTGTTTTTCGACCCTGACCCCACGGATCTGCGTGAGGGGTGCCACCGAATGTCAGAAATGTGGCAAATCCCATTTGTTTTTGGACCCTGACCCCGCCGATCTGCGTGAGGGGTGCCACCGAATGTCAGAAATGTGGCAAATCCCATTTGTTTTTGGACCCTGACCCCGCCGATCCGCGTGATGGGTGCCACCGAATGTCAGACATGTGGCAAATCCCATGTGTGTTTGCATCCTGACCCCGCCGATCCGCGTGAGGGGTGTAAATTTTTACCCACCACAGCAGTTCAGAGCGCACGCTCAGGGCGTGCTAAACCTGCCCGTTTGGGATTCCCCCCCCCTTCGCGCGGTCCATCAACAAGGAACAGTAAGCAGCAAGAAGCAGAACTGTAACAGTGGAAACTGGAAGCTGCAACTGGTACAGGAAACTGCGAAGCTTCGGCCTACAGCCTGGTGGCCCCACAAGGGGGCCGGCGGATTCTTCGAAAGTTCTTTGATTTTTTAGGGGGCCAAGATCCTTTCATTTCTAAGTGTTCTATTCCGGGCCCTTTTCCTGGCCACTAGGGGGCCAGGAACAATCAGAAACGAGCACAATTAGAAACGAGCACGATTAGAAATGAACGACGTGTACGTCTGGATCCCCAGGTCCCAATCTACTTCGGGCGCCTTCCAACTTCAAGAGTCGAACGGTTGTTCCTCCTCCCTCCGCTTCAGGGGGCGGGTGGAAGCCCAATCCGTTTTCAACGTCGTCCTGCTTCATGTTTCTCCCCATTTCTTCCGATCGACGGGCATAGTGCAACGAGCTGACAACGAGCACCCATGCCTTTTGCGACGCCCAGCTGTCTCGGGGTGGAATTCTGGTAGGTATAGGTGTGTCATGTTGGATGGGGGGTCCCCGCTAGAACAGGAGCCCCCTTTGGGGTCCGACAACTCACACCCGTTCCCGTCGCCGTCCATCACCTTGCCCTTCCCCATCCCTCCTCCCTGTAGGTTCCAGTTGTTTGTGATTCCTTCGTCATGGTGGACGCTCATCGGGGTAGGTTTATTTTCCTGCACGACGTCCCGGGCGAAGGGCCTCTTTTCCCTCGTGAGGATTTCGAAGCAACTATGTGCGCTGTGTATTTCGGGCGAAGGGCCGCATGCCTTGGACTACGCACGTGTCTCTCCCAATGTGACCGAGGACTTGTGGAGTCCGAAACCCAGGCAGCAAGCGCCCGAAGGGCGTGGTCTGGCGAAGCACTCGGAGAGCTTTTTGGCACGCGTACTGGGAAACGCTTAGAGAAAAGCCCTGCCGGAACATGCTGCCGGCTCCAGCAAGGCGCGCCGGGGAGCCTGGACCGCCGCCGAAACCAGCGCCGGGGCTGCCCTGCGACTCTGGCTTCCCAATCCGAAATCTCCTAGCTCTCCTACAGGAGCTGTCCGGGCACGTGCCCAAGAGCTGGCCTGCAGGGCCCTCGCGGGCAGGCACCTCTTCTGCCGCCGCCGAGGCTGCCGGTGCGCGGCGCCTGGCCCAGAGCGCCCAAGATGGGGGCGCGCGAGAGGGGCCTCGCGCCCCCGCGGCCTGGGCCAGAGGAGAGGTGCCCTCCTCGAGGGCCGCGGCGCCGCGAGGCCAGGCGTCCCCGTCCCGGGCATGCGGCGGCCAGAGGTCTGCAGACAGCGGCCCCGGGAAGTCCCAGCCCTCCCAGAGGTCCAACGCATTGACAAAAAATCAAAAGACGGCGGTGTTTCGTTTTCTTCAGCCTCGAGGGGCCCTCGCTGGGCCCGGGGCCGTCAAAAAGCGATTCGGGATGAAAAGCCGGTCCTGGGAAATGGGTCAAGACTTCCAGGGACCCCGCATTGACAAAAATCACGACGTGGCATCTCTGGGTTGTCGGCCCAGTTTCTCACCCCCGGCCGTGTTTCGAGGGTCCGTGGGCTCGGCGAGGGCCTTTCGATGAGATCTGAGCAGGTCACGGGAAACAGGACGGGGCCCGTTTTTCCAGGGGAGCGAGCGTGCTATGCGGAGGTGGGCGGCCAGGCTTACTTGATGCTTCTAAGTGGGCGTGTTCGCGTTACGATGGTGCACAGTGCCTCTTCGCGAAGGACCTCGGAGTGCGCCAACGTAAGGCGGGGGGATGGGCCCGCATCGCCCATTGGGGCAGCACTGGCGGGGGGCGGGGGGGCGCAGCTTCGAGGTTCGGAGTTCGAGGTCTTCGAGCGGCTTCCTCGGCTCTCGGCAGCGCTCCCGCCTCGGCATGCTCTCTCCGGCTGCGCCTTATTACCGAGAGCGCTGCGGGACTGGGGGGGGGAGGAGGAGGAGGAGGAGGGAGGAGGAGGAGGAGGAGGAGGAGGA
>CAUYUJ010014585.1:140000-299157 GCA_963575745.1 Prorocentrum cordatum | reverse complement strand
CTGGAATGCTCATATGAGCCGTCTAGGGGCTGTCTAGGTTATCTTGGTGCTTTCTTCGGCCGTCTTGGGGGGCCTCTCGGACCATCTTGGGGTTTTCTTGAGCTGGTTTGGGGCGCCGTTAGCCGTCTAGGAGGTGTCTTGATGGCTCCTTTTGGCCATCTTGGGCCGTCGACCTCTAAGGCGTCATGGGTCCTTCAGACAACCCCTTTGGCAGCCTGGGGCTGTCATGTGGCCTTCCTATGTCGTCCATGAGCCTCCGTGGGTCGTCGTGAGGCCGTCTTGGAGAATCATTATCTTGCACAGCTGTGTTCTAAAGCTCGGACCTCTTTTTAAACGCTTCGCTCGTTCCGCCGGCTCTGGAGCCCTCTTTAGCGCCTCTTGGGGGCCTCTTGGGAGTCTCTTGGGGCTCCTTGGCGGCGTCTTGGGGGCCCCCACGGCCTCTTGGGGGGCTCTTGGGGACCTCTTGGGGCAGGAGGGGGGCTAGTCGATTGCGGCCCCCCCTCGTAGGCCACGATTCTCGTGAGTGGTGTCGAGAAATTGCCCGGTCCGGCATCTCTGACCCGACCCTGTCGGGACCTTCCCGGGACTTGCCCGGGGTACTTTTCACTGGGGGACCCCCAGGGGCCGCCCCGCGCGGGTGAACTAGAAATATTGTTAACTAATTACCGGAGATCTTAGCACGCCTGTGGCCCGTTAGGCTTGCGAATTTTCGTCGTCGTCCTCGTCGTCGTCGTCGCCGTTCGTCGTTCGTCCTCCCCCCCGGCCACGGAAGGAAACTCCTGGAGGAAGGAGGTGAAAGCTTCTTGTCCCTCGCAGCTCCTTGGTGCAAGAGCCAGGGCCCGCATGCCACTTGTTTCGGCACGGCACTGGTCGATGCAGCTCCTCGGCCCGCGCCTCACAGCGCGCCCCCTCCGCATCCATTTTCTAAAGCAGCCATGCCGAAGCAGCCCCCCGGCCCTCCGCATTCTTCCCCCGCCAGCCAGCGCAGACAGCCCGCCAGCCAGAGCGCCCCCTCGGCGCTGGCCCCACCAACCAGCGCACCCCCTCCGCCCCGACAGCTTGATTTTGGCACGGCGCCAGCCCTGCCAACCAACGCGCCCCCTCCGCCCCGACCGCTTTATTTAGGCACGGCACCTGGCCCCGGACCCAGCCTCCTCACCTGGCCCTGGCCCCAGCCCCCTTCGCCCCGAACCCTTTATCTTCGTGTCGTCGCCCCCCTGGTCCTGGCCCTCGACCCAGCCTTCACCCTGGTCCTCAACCCAGATCCCCTCGTCGTCGCTACCCTGGTCCTGTCCTTGGACCCAGCGTCCTCCCCTGGCACTGGCCCCAGCCCCCCTCTCCCTGGACCCTTCATATTCGCTTGTCGTCGTACCGTTGGCCTTGGCCCTGGACCCAGCCCCCCTCGTGGCGGGCCCTTTATTCTCGCTCGTCGTCGTCCCCCTGGTCCTGATTCTGGCCCTGGAGCCAGCCTCCCTCCCTGACTTGGCCCCAGCCGCCCTCGACCCCCTGGCCCTGGCACTGGACCCAGCCTACCCCCCTGGTCGTTGCCCCAGCTCCCCTCGCCCCGCTGGCCCTGTCCCTGGACCTAGCCTCCCCACTTGGCCCAGCCTCGAAAATCTACCGCGCCTCAGCTGCCAACAAAAACTCATTCGAGTAGGTCCCAATCGACAACCGCTGATTCAGCACAGGGGCGCCCTGGCCCCACCAGCCCCTCCTCCTCCTCCTCCTCCTCCTCCTCCTCCTCCTCCTCCTCCTCGATTCCTTGATCCCCACCCACACCATCCTCCTCCTCCTCCTACCTCCTCCTCCTGCACCTCGAACGCCACCCAAGAAATGCCCATTGCCTTCCGAAGAAAAATGAGGCAGCCGGGCATTAACAGTCGCAATGATGTTCACGAGTGGTGACAACATCAACGATTCGATCGACACCGCGGGGAGCGACGTGGGAGGGCAAAAACAAGAGAAGTGCAACAACGCACTCGGCACACAAATCTGGTTTGAAAGTAATATTGCTTGTGGAATGCCGTTCGATACGGCGGAATGGCTGGCTCGGGCAAAAGTGCCGAACGCGATCCGCGATGCCTCGCACGCGTCATCTCGCGCAGCCCCGACGAAGCCTGACAATCGGGCCGAGGGGGCATCGGCTGGAGATACAGCCCAAAGGTTAGCGGCGAAAGCGTTGACTCGACAACGCGGCCAACGTCTTCAAGGCGCAGTCTGGCCTCTCAATTTCGGGCCCCGCAGCGCGAGCGGCGCAGGCACGGCCATTCGCTGCCCGCGAAATATTTCGATTGATGACCCGCGCGAGGCCATCATGAACATCGACGAGATTGGGGCGTTTGACCACGCAAGTGGGAAAGTCTGATGTTCGAACAAAACATAGATGATCGATCGATGCGTGCATGATTGCACTCCGCCAGGAAACGGCACGGCATTCGGCCCAGATTTCTGCGGCGGGACGGCAAAGGACGAGCGCGCGACATCTTGCGGGGAGCGGAAGGGGAGAGGGCGACGCGCCCATGCCGGCGCTATTATGTCTGGCACCGCATGCTGCATTATGCTGGGCTCGGGACAGTCTAGATTTCGGCATATTTGCACGACGCGCACGCGGCGCGCGACCCCTGCGAGAGCACGCCGATATTCGATGATGTCACCGAACAACTCGTGCAAACGCGCTGCGTTGACGCCGACGCGGGGGGGCCGCCCGTCCGCGGCAACGCGGCCATTGCATGTCGACGGGCGCTCGACGCCGGGGCGCCAGACACCCGGCGATCCGACGAACCGCCGGAAGAGCGGGGAATGTGCGCGCTGCAAGTGGCGCGCTTGCAGCTGCTTTATTGCGCCGCGCCAGGCTCAAGCATATCCAGCGCGCGACGTTGCCCGAGCGCGCCCACCCGCTGGCCGAAGCCCGCGACGCAGCTATCTTATCAACCGCCCGATCTACATTCGCAATGCCATCAAGCACAGCTCGGGAAATAAGCTTGCATGGGGTACCACGCCGCAGTATAGCCCACGAAATAACCTTGCCATTGCGGATGCTTGGGACGGGGCGGCAGCGCGCGCTCCCCACGAGCACAGAGGCCCACTGGAGCTACTGGAGTAGCTCAGCAAATGCAAAACCAGAACCTCTCCAGCGGTTTCAAGAGCAGGAAATCAAAGATTGCGTCGACTCACCACGTTTCGCGCCGCGGAACCCTGCCGAACGCCGGCATGCCCACTGCGCCTACGAGGCGCCGAAAACGGAGCTCGGGCAAGCAGACTGCGCGACAGGGAGATCGCCCGTTGCGGGCCGCTTCGGCTTCGGGAACTCGACCGCCCGAACGAATCTCACGAGCTGCCCCTGGGAGAACACAAAAGCGGACGGCAGCGCCATGCGTCCGCGCCGATGGAACGTGCAACGCGCGCGCGGCCGCTGCGAGGTTTAGCGCTACCGGGGGCTCGGCGCAATGCCATTTGCATTGGAAAGGCCCGGGTGTAGTCTTGCATTGGCGAGGCCCTTTGCATGTCGAACTACAAAAAAACTTACTCTTGCAAACGATATACTACAATGCGCTGCGCGACGATGACTGGGCGCGGCACGCGCCGTCGATGGGCCGGGCCCGCGCGGACATGCCAGAGAGGCTGCGGCGACGGAAAGTTGCGCATTTCATTGCGCAGAAAGACAACAGCAGCATGGCGACAGATTGTCCAAGAAGCTGGAGGAAGCATCTCATATAGAAATGCGGAGAGCTGCTCGTGCGCGCTAACGTTCTGATACCACCCGAACACTGCGGTCGCCTTGATTCAGAGGCTCAGAGGCTCAATGTTCAACGAGGGCCCCCTCTGTTTGGCGACGATGCGATCGTCGACCCTGCTCCGCGAAACGGGCAAACCAGGTGCGGGACAAGCAATCGCAGGGGGTGCGATTACAACAAGCAGATAACCAGAACAACAGGGATGATCACAATGTCTGGGACTGGATCGCTGCTGCGCTTAGGGTCGGAAGCGTCGGGCCGACCGGGGGCCCAAAGCATGCAGATTGAAACAGATTTTACACGCGAGCGCCCCCGCGGCTTGCATAAGAGGATTTGGCGAGGCGCGATTTTAAGTTTTCGTTGCACCGGTGGTGGGGCCTTCTTGGGAAGCAGCCTGCAGTCGGCCGTTGCCCGGGCTGTTGCCGGGCGTGCCTGACCTTCCAAAAGTGCGGTTCGAACACACACACACACACACACACCACCTTTTATACGCCAAGAGGTCGCGTGATTCCCCTCCTCTTTCTCCCCCCTTCATCCTCCTCCTCCATCATCCTCATCCTCATCATCATCATCCTCCTTGTCCTCCTCCTCCTCCCCTCCTCCTCCTCCTCATCCTCCTCCTCCTCCTCCTCCCTCCTCCTCCTCCTTCCTCCTCCCATCCTCTCCTCCTCCTCCTCTCCCCTCCCTCCTCCTCCTCCCCCACTCCCTCCTCCTCCTCCTCCTCCCTCCCCTCCTCCTCCTCCTCCTCCCTCCTCCTCCTCCTCCTCCTCCTCCTCCTCCTCCTCCTCCTCCTTTTCCTCCTCCTCCTGATGCTACGAAGCCTGCGCCGCCGGGTCTGTTTCCTCCTCCTCCTCCTCCTCCTCCTCCTCCTCCCCCTTTTCCTCCTCCTCTGATGCTACGAAGCCTGCGCCGCCGGGTCTGTTTCGCCGAACTCACTGCCGTTCGCGCGGGCTCGCCGTCATTGGTCCGATGCTGATGCCGCGCGGAGGAGGGAAACGAAACAAACAAAAACCTCCTGGAGCTCGGCCGCGGCCTCGTCTCTGATCCGCTTGGCGGCGTCCACCGACAGTGGGGCACCGCGCATGGCCTCGCGCAGCTTGTCCAATTGCAACTGGTATTGTTGCGTCCCCGCGTCGTCCTTGGAGAGCCACGGGAAGCCGATGAAATGCCCCAGTTTGTCCTCCTCAGGGTCTGTCACTTCTCCCGCTCCTGTGGTCGGTCCCAAGCGGGATTTGCACCGAAATCGCGGCTCACCAACGCCAAGAACTTGAGGACAGCGGTGCCAAGGGGCCACGCCACGGCCATTGGAACGCCCCGTGCGCGGCAGAGGCCAGGTGCAAGCGAGACCGATTACGCGCCGCCGCAGTCCACCGTCGCGCGCGCCCGATGGGCGGTGCTGGAGGCTATCGGGATGGGGCCGCCCGAGCCCCGCTGCGGGGCAAGGCAGTTGGGGCCCCGCGGCGAGTCACTTGAGGAGGAGGGGGGGAGGAAAAAAAGGAAGGGGGGAAGGAGGAAGAGGGCGAAAAGTGGCGCTCCGGGCAAACGATTGGGTCCTTCGGGGATCAGATGGTTTTCCCGGTGAACGTGGCCAAACGCAGAGTCGGTTGGTTCTCCAGGTGAGACGCTTGCACCTTTCCACCCCATCCCACAAAAACCACGCCCAAACGCCACGCACCAAACACCACGCACCAAACTCCAAATACCAAACACCAAACTCCAAACACCAAGCTCCAAACCCCAAATACCAACCCCCAGACACGAAACCCCACACCTCAAGCCCCAAATACCAACCCACAAACTCCGAACACGACACACCAAATCCCATACCCCAAACCCCAAACACATGACCACAAGCCGCAAAACTCAAACACCTCACCCCCAAACACCACACTTCAAACACCAACTACCCAATGCGAAACCCGAAGCACACATGCTCAAACATAGGAGCAGCATGAGGGGACAAACTGTAGGAAGACAAGGATGAGAACAAGGAGTACGCGGTGGCGGAACGGGAGGAGGAGAAGGAGGAGGAGGAAAAAAATGAGAATGATGAGGAGGAGGAGGACGAGGAGCAGCAACACCAGCACGAGGGAAATGAGGGAAACATGAGGATGAGGATTCGGCACGAGGAAATTGAAGGGCGACAAAGAGCAGGAGCAGGAGGAGGAGGAGGAGGAGAACGGGAACTATGATAAATGCGGGGGTTGATGATGTGGTGGTGGTGATGATGCTTCTGTTGCTGGTGATGCGGGGCAGAGACTTGCCATGGTGATGTTGAGGCTGATGACTGTCCTAGTGAGGTTGGTCAGCCCGTCCAGCCTGCGTGCTGAGTTTGCAATTTCGTGGAGGCGATTGCGGATCTTGTTGCTAGGCCCTTTCTTGTGCGAGCTTGGTGCTTGTCGCCCAAGGTTCATGCTGGAGCGCAAGGAAAAAACAAACCACAAACAAACAAAATTTGACTCGTCGCGTATCCCCACCAGCCCATCAAGAAACGACGTCCAGTAGACAAAATGAAGAGATCAGGGAAGAGGGGGGGCAACGAGAAAGACAGCCGATCCGTGCAAAGGATGTGGCGGAAAAGGAGGCCAAATGGATACATGAGAGGTGGCGAGGAACCAAGCCAAGGAGGGACGAGGAGAATAATGACGCTGGGTGGATGGTTGAATGCCGTTCGGATGCCTCTTGGGATATCCCCCGGGCGCTTCTTCAAAGCATCTTGGGACGTCCGGGATTTCTCTTGGCGATCCTGGAGGCTCTTGGGCGTCTTGAGTGCGTACGGGCCGTTTGAGGGCATTTTGGAAGCCTGTTGGGACCATTTTGGCGCTTTTGCGGGCCTCCTGGGCGCCTTTTTGGGCCATCTTGGAAGCAATCGATTAAAGAAAAAGGGTTCCCTAATGAACCCTGCCCTGGGGAGCCCCCAAAATAGCCGCCAGGAACCCTCTTGGAGCGCTGTTGGGGCCCTCTTGGGCCTTTTTTGGAGTCATGTCAGAGTCTCGAATTGTGGAGTTGACATATCCCCGACTGGTCATAGGCCGCGACGCGTGCCACCGCATACTGCAACCGCGCATTCAAAATCCCTTACCATCGGTGCTGCAGCCCAAGAGTTTAGTCCCGTCATATTCTGTGGTGCATCCCTTGTGCGTGAGCCCTGCTAAGCTGTGATATTGTCGGACGCATTGCGCACTGTATATACTTTCGCTCACAACCATTCTAAATGTTCCAATCCATACTCAAGGGCTCCCGGGTTCCATACATACCTCCATAACCTATCTCCCTTCCTGCTTTCACCGCTTACATCTCACATATCATCCTTTTGTTTCTCGCCCTCACTGCGTCCGTGTGCCGACGACCGATGGCATGTATAGGTCAAGTGGTAGACGGTATTCTAACAGCAGTTTGTGGTATCAATTGGGCATGTTGGGGTGGTGCTGCTTGGAATGCAATGGGGCTATGGGCAAGCACAGCTACAGGGTACACTACAACATTCCTCGCTGGATTACCGCGCGAATGCTACCTAGCGGGGGCCCACGCCACAGCGATTTGCACTGGCCAGGACCCCCACTACTACGCAGTGCCGGGATTCGGTCCGATTGTGCTGGGGTATGGCTGGATGGTGGTTGGCATCATTGCGGGGGCGCTTATCATGCAAAGCATGGGGTACTCAACCAAACCACCGCCCCAACCCCCGGTGGGCTCCCCGCCAGGCTTGGCCGCCCCGCCGCCACCAGCATAGGCGCTAACACCAGAGGAAAGCGCTCGGCTCGAAGTCATCCGGGCTTTGACCGTGGGCGGCCAAGCGGCCTTGCAAGCGAGGGCACAGATCGCGAACATGACGGAGACCGAGTTCTTGCGCAGATTAGCCGGGTTCCCGGCGCAAGCCCCTGCGCACCTGCCATACGAACCCGCAGGGAGAGGATCACGGTTGTCGGGACATGGCCCCTACTAATGGTTACTAAACCGATACGTGCGGCATGGTTGTCTACCCGAACTACCGGCCACGGTCCGCCAGGAGGGACGGGGAGGATGATGAGTTTGATCATTTCCTCTTGTTCTCGCCCACCTTTTCGAACTTCCCTGAGCACGATCTTGGACTCCGCCTTTTATGTCACTCTGACTCCGGCTTTCATCCCCTATGCTCCCAGCAGTCCGACACCGGCTTCCGACCACGGCGCCAACGAAGATTCGTACGAGAGCTCCCAACGGCTCCCCCAGAGCAATAGAAGTTTCCATAAAGCGACCCGTGGCATTTCCAACAGAGGGCCCGAAAGAGGTTCAAGAAGAAGGCTTACAGATACCCCCGGCGATACTTCCATCTTCCGACTCCCGCTCAGACCCCGGCACCCACCGAACACCCAACAACTGATCGACCATGAAGGTTCCTACGTCAGCGCCCTCTGGGGTATCTGTTCGATTTCCGACTCCCGCTCCGACTCCGGACCCGACTCCAGGAGGCGACCCCACCTCCGACACCGGTACGCAGGCAGTTTAATGCGATTTCGGCATTGGTTGCGCTTCTTGATAGTCAGTGGGAGGTGGGACCACGAAGCTTTGGATCGATCGCGATATTGCCTCGACTTCTGCCTCCCAGTCCGACCTTGGCTCCGACTCGGGCGACCATCGCGGCATCGTCTGCGGACTTTCCGACTTTTATCCCGACCCCGGCTCCAACCGATCATCCATTGCCCGATCGATTATGCCCGACTCCCATTCCCACCCCATTTCCGACGGACGAAATATTGAAGCGGCGACCTATCCAGGATGCATAAGAACGACGATGGGGCAGGAAAACACGTGCAAGATGAGAAATCAAATGAAGAGGATAAGGGAGACGACGATGACAGAATGAACGGCGAAACGAATCAAAAGAAAAAGGGCCACACCACCGATGCTTATCTATGATCTCCTTCCGGCTTCGACATCGCGCACTACGACGGCTACAACACGACCACCTTGTCCGACTTCGGTGCCTCTGGCAGTACGGAGAATAAAGGTCATAAAGCACGGACCCTTATATTGGTTTTTAACCGCTCTCATTCCCCCGCCTGTCCTGCCCTCCTCCGAGACGGAACCCGATCAGAGGTCCCACGAAAGCTTGCAAAATAGATGCGAAGATAGTCCCATTGGAGGCTCATGTGGGGGATCGTTCAGAACTTCAGAAGGCAAACTTGTGAGCATAAAGTTCAAGATGCTTCCCCAAAAAAACCATCTGGGGCCTCGACACTAACGTTCCAACCCCGATTACATTTCCGACTCCCGCATTCGATCTTCCGACTCCGCTTGAGACTTCCGACCCCATCGCTATTGATGTTCGTTTGTGGTCTCCAACTTCAGCATCGAGTTTGGATACTGCGACGGCTACAACACGACCACCTTGTCCATCTTCGGTACGTACTGCAATACAGGGAATAAATGTCATAAAGCACGGACCCCTATATTATTACATACGGCAGCACCAGGTTAATGCCGGGGAAAAAATTTGCGAAACAACGCATCCAGGGCCGCAGGTAATACAATTATGCTTGCGATGGTGTGTGGCATTCGATATTGCAACAACGCCTCAAATGCAACATAATAGAATGGTGCGCGCCATGGTGGCAATGGCCGGCACTTGCAACCAATTGCTGCCCGACGTGGTCGCGATGGAGGTATCGATTCCCCACTTTACGATGCTCGGCATTTTCAAGCACACGAGGACCACTACTATCACCATGGAGATGCCTCAGGACCAACTACCGCAAAATGCTGGCACGTATGGCGCAACCAATATCCGTATGGTAGGGGCTTTTACTTACAGGGTCCGGTTTTCTATGTCATATTTGGGGACATGCAACCGACGAATGCTCACATGTTACGTTTGGACGCGCCCTGACAAGGAGATCGACCTCTATAAGGCAACGTTTTACGCCGCTACCGCCATGTTTGCGAACGTCTAGCTTCGTCCGTACTGCACTATCTCCCATACAAATTCTCGCCGTATGCCGGTGTGCGGATAGGGGAGGCTGCGCATCCAGGTCCACCTGGACTTGACAGAGTGTTGCAACTGTTGGATGGAAATCGCGCGGCTGAAGATGGAGACCGAATTCTATTTACATCACCCGCACCACGACTCCGACCACGACAACTTGCCGACGTACCACTTACGGTGTCATCCGGTCCGCCTCCCCACCTTCCTAACGTAACCCTCTACTCATTCGTCCACCCTATCCCCATGCCCGCCCCTGTCCTCGTTACCTCGGCTCCAGAGCCGCGAAGCGGCCCGCATTGCAATTTCAGCAGCACCAATGCCCGGAACCCCCACCTCAATCCCAACCCCCGCGGGCACACCGCCCAGCCCTCCACCTGGACTGACCTTCCCTGCGCCCCTCCAGCCTGGCCTTGACCAACAAGCTGGTGCAGACTCTTCTCCCTATATGGGGCCAGCTTGTACGACCTCGCAGCTGGACCGACCCCTCCAGTCGGCGATCGTTCGGACGATGACGACGTGGCGGTGGCCATCTTTCTGCCAGAACCATCTGCCAGACGAAGCGTACGCTCCATGATACGCCTATTGGATCGTGCAAGTGCGTCGGCCACGGAGGAGGAGATTATTGGCAACCACCGATGGTCAAAATTCTTGGACCCTATTATTTGGACGGCTGCTGGAGATATCATATCTCGCCCTGCCCTAGATTGGCTTTGCGTCGTTATCTGCCGACTCGCGACCAATGCACAATTCAACGGCCAACCACTGACACCAGAAATATTGCGATTGGCATTTCTACGGCTCCGACAGTTCTTCCGCGAAGTGGGAGTAACGAATGTCGACGAATTGGGCCCGTGGGTGTTCAATGAAGGCGCGGCTGACGCGAGCGTGCAAGCATGGCAATACTTGGGGCCAGAGGCACACAATCACATCATCGATAGGGCATGCCGACTATCGACGGAATGCGGAGCACTGGAATCCGCACTTGTTGCTGCGGCACGCTGCTTGCACGACCACCCAAATGTACGACGGTATCTCTCAGGGGTTGTACAGAATCACGGTTCAGATCTGCATGAAGATCCGCGGCTTCCAGGCCCCTTTTGCACCAAATAACGACGACCGACGGCAGGCCCCCCAACCACCACCTGGCGATGATCCCCTGGGGCCGGCGGCGCCACTAGCGTGCGACGTGGGGGGCATGAGCGATATCGATGATGACGGCATCGATTTCGAACCAACCCGCCCTCCACCACAAGCCCGCGAGGCGGCGATCCAACTTTTGCGATTGGTAGATTCGATACTTCTTGGGGCAAGTGACGCGACAATCGACGACTATGTTCTGCGACACAGATGGTCATCATTCAACATACCGATATTTTGGATGGCAGCCGGGACCAACGATAATTCAGAACTACTCGGATGGATGGAATCAATGGTGCAATTCTGCATGGACGAGTTCCCGACTTTCCACACGCTTGTGTCCGTTCAGACCATACGGGATGCATTCACCCACATACGGTTTGGTATACGGCAAATGGGGATTGCAAATGCAGACGGGTTGGTTGTATGGCTCCAAGCGAACGGGGCACGACACGCTGTAAACGAACATTTTCCAGGAGAATTGCAAGAACGACTGATGGATAATATAGCCGCGTCGACTGCTATGGCAAGGAGGATGGAAACGGTATATTTTGCGATGACAGTGGGCATGTACAAGGCGCCAGATCTGCGACCCTTTCTCTCCCAAGTATTGCAACCCAATCTCCAACCAAGGGCAACGCCACCACTCCCCAGAGAATCCGCGATCCCTGGAGAGGCAGCTCCAGCACCTCGAGGCGAACCCTCACAAGCAGCCACGCACAGGAGGGGACGCCCAGGCATTGCTCGAGTGCCGAACGGATGGGGACACATCGACGCTGTGGACATCAAAGAGGAAATCAACGTGCAGGTGAAGACACTCAAATCGATCCCAAGATGCATCAGGGGCCAATTTCTGCGCATCTTAACTCAATGTTTAGCTGAAGTGGAGCGGGCACATTTGTCTTGGGACAGAAATGACAATGCCGAAGGGGATTGCGTCCGGGCGTGGATCTTATTTCTTCTCCTCCCTCGCATGCTCCTGCACCCAACCACACACGGAGGGAAAGCGGGAGAGCGGGATCTCCGAAGACGTGTTGCCCTCTTCGATTCCGGCGAATGGGGGCAGTTGCTGGACCGAGCACGGCAAAGAGCGACCAAACCACAGGCGCGCAATGCCAGCCGCACGAAGACCGACACTGAAAACGACGAGGCTAAGATCAACGCAGCGATTTCTCTAATTCAGAAAGGAGAACTCAGCCACGCGGCCCGCCTGCTAACCTCCAAAGGGCTTGCCCCAGGCACACGGGCTACGTACGACGAGTCGGTGAACCCACTGTTACGACCAGCAGAACCAGCTGAAGATTTCCTTACAAACCTCGAGGACTTCCACACTGAACCAGTTGAATTGGATAAAGAAGTTTTTGCGCACGTTCTCCGCGAATCCAGACGGGGTCTGAGTAGTGGCTTATGGGGTAGCCGATACGAATACTACAAAGCATGTCTGGAGGACGACGCGGCCTTCGACTCCTTACACGAAGTGGCGCAAAGATTGGCGAAAGCAGAAGTCCCGATTGTCATAAGAGATGTTTCGTCGGTGTCCTCACTGACGGCCATTCTCAAACCCAACTCGCGGGCACGGGGCATCTCAAGCGGGGATGCTTTCAGACGGCTGGTAGCCACATCATTGGCCCGACAATTGCGAACACCCCTACGTGACGCAGTATTGCCATTGAATTTCGGGCTACACGATCGCAGCGGCACCGATGCAGCCATCCATTTGTTCCGGTATCTCTCAGATGCAGACCCTGATAAAGTAGTTCTTAGCATCGACGGGGTCGGAGCCTTCGACCACATCTGCAGGACGAGGATGTTCGAGGAACTCATGCGTACACGCGAACTTCACGGGCTTCTACCGTTTGTGAGACAATGGTACGCCGTGCAATCCAAATTCAAATGGAGAGATTGCGACGGGGAGGTCTACGCGATACGACAAGGAGACGGAGGGGAACAAGGCGACGCGTTGATGCCGGCTTTATTCTGCCTGGCTTTGCGGCCCGCCTTACAACGAATTCAAGAATCCCTCCCACCAGGTTCCCACGTCATCGCCTACTTGGACGACATATATATATATATATATATATATATCGTTTGCAATGCGGCGGATGCCTCAGGTATATACGATCTAGTACGCGATACTCTACGGGAGGTTTGCCACATCGATGTGAACATTGGGAAATTCGCGGCCTGGAGCAAGCACCCGAACCCGTGCCCGCCAGGACTGGCCCAGCGGGCGGCGAACGCATGGGTACACGACAAACCCGCAGCAGAGCAAGGTTTACGAGTGCTGGGCGCACCGATGAGCACTGATGCATATGTCGAGGCCTTCGGGGCCACGCTGGCAGAGGAGAAGGCGAAGCTACTACAAACACTACCTCAGCTCCCTTCGCTTCAGGCAGCATGGCTCCTACTCTACTTCTGCGCAGTGCCGGGGCTGAACCACCTGCTACGGACCACGCCGCCAACGCAATCCAGAACTGCTGCCATTGCGCACGACGACCATGTTTTGAATACGTTCAAAACGTTACTCGGCATCCCAGGCCCAGAAGAATGGGCTGAAACAGTGCACGGAATCACTTATGACGCGTGGGTGGCCCAAGCAAAACTTCCACTGAGGTATGCCGGGTTGGGGTTGCGCGACTCCGTGCGGTCCGCACCCGCAGCATATTGGGCCAGCTGGGCAGACTCAATCGAAAGCTTGGTACAACGGTTCCCGACGGTGGGTAGGGGCATCATTTACCATCTGGGAGCGTTACATTCAACACCACATCTGGAGGCAGAGCGGCGACCCGATTGCTTAAAGGCCGCGGAACTGGCCGGGCGACTTTGCGCAGACATGGGATGGACCAGCCGACCTACGCGGGAGAACTTGGCTACTGGAGAAAGGCCGCCTGCTCCCGACCCACATCCTCATGCTCTCGGCGAATGGACCCATGGGTGGCAATTCCACGCATCGCACCCTATCGAAACATCCGCACATGCCGCACTACTTCGCACGCTGGGGGGAGGAGATGGGGCCAGGAGAAACGCAGCGACGACGGGGAAGACACGGATCTTTTCCTGTATGGGCCCATATGCAGCAACATGGCTCGCCATATGCCCCACTGCCGACAATTTACGGTTGGATAACAAGACTATGTCTTGTGCTATCCGCCGCCGGATTGGTATTGCTGTCAAATATGACGGCCGGGGCCCGCATGGCCATGCCGTAATGACAACAAACCATAATGGAATGCTCAACTCAAGACATACGCAAATGGTGAATGCGTGGCGACAGGTTCTAATGGAAGCAGGGGGGCAGATACCAGACAAAAATGTGGAACGCTTACTCCGAGAAACGCACATACCGATCCCAGCAGGCGACGACCGACGGCTAGATCTTATTGTTCCTGGGCTCAATGTCGATCGAGGGTTGCCACTCTTCTGCGACGTTACTGTGGTATCTCCCCTTGCACGCACGGGGGGCCCGCGCTACGGAACAAGCAACAGAGGTGGGAAGATGTTGGAAAGGGCCGAACAAGACAACAATGTGACTTATCACTACGTTATTTCAACGGGACTGGGATCACCGCAATGTCTGGGGGCAGAAGTGTTTGGAAGATGGGGCAAACAACCCGTGCGGTTACTGCCCGCGCTGGCCAAGGAACGGTGCAGGTACCTACATGTGCGAATACGGCGGGGTACAACATTGGGCCTTCTACACAAATGGTGGGGGCTCCTTGGCACTACTCTGCAAAAGACCGTAAGCCACATGGTGCTGGAGGAGTGGTCAGATATCCCGACTCTGAGGCTTGAAGCCCCCTGCCCGCTGGACGAGCTCGCTGTCCTGTAGGCTGGACGGGGCGCCTTCCCTCCTCCTCCTCCTCCTCCTCCTCCTCCCCCTCCTCCTTTTCCCTGCTTAGCCGCGCGCCGGGGCTGTGCAGGTTCCGTCGTGTTTCACCCCATTTGCGTTTAGCGAATGGCACTTGGAGGTGTATGTGCGTGGGCTGCGCCGCGGGAGGGAAACAAAAAAAAATCCATTGTCGTTGATTGTTTGGTAATCCGTGTTGTTTTTCGCTTCAACTCATTTCAAGAGTTTCCCATCTTGGATACTGGTATTGGATCGTGGTTCCCCACCATTCTTTGATATACAATTCACGACCGTTACCGCGAAAAGACCGGAAATCCCGGGCAACTTGCATGCGAAACAAAACTAATGACTCCAACGGGCGCGTGGATATTAATATTAGGTAGTCGTTTCTTCGCATAATTTCCTCCAAGCATATTCATGGTGAGGCGCACGTATGTCCCATCACGTCGATGTAAGTCGGGCTTGTCGCACGTAACTGCCATACTCAATCATTGATACATTGTTTACCGTATTTTTCGTTGTGAAACGTACGTGTTTTTGCAGTTGGATAGACGATCACCCATGCAGCTGCGAATGGCCCCATACTGGAATAAAATCAAGCCTTACATAACGTTATCACATTGCCCCGCACGGTATACCACAAAAAAAAACGGAAAATACCTGCTGCGTTGTTACATGCCTCAAGATGGGACCAACAATGCTCCGAGACGCTCCGAGGAAAAACAATCGTTTTTTTTTTTTTTTTTTTTTTTTTTTTTTTTTTTTTTTTTTTTTTTTTTTTTTTTTTTTTTTTTTTTTTTTTTTTTTTTTTTTTCCTTAATATATATATATATATATATATATATATTATATATATATATATATATATATATATAATATATATATATATATATACTTTCCAAACTTATTTCGACGCAAAGGACGTGATTTCTATTCTAATAAATTTTTCGTTGCAACGGAGAAGAATGAGATTCCGGATTTGCATCGACATAAGGCAGGCTGAGCGTTCAACTTGTGCTGCACAGGCCGACGTTCTGCAACCATCAATGGTATGTGAATACAAAATTTTCGGGGAACGGGTGGTAGAACCATCTTGGAAATCATCTTGGATTTCCGAGGCGAATATGGAATCACACTGGCTATTCTAACCGTTCGCGACCGGGCTCGGCCTTTCGGAACCGTGCTGGTGGTTTTTCTGACCTCTGTGGATTGTACATTGTTTTTTTTTCGTTCGCATAGCATTTGGCATTTAGCGGCAATTTTGTAAGTTTTTCACGCCGTCCAATCGTCAATTTTGCCTTGGGAAAAAATACAGATCGCATTTTTTTTTTTTTTTATTTTTTTTTTCTAATATATATATATATATATATATATATATATACTTTCCAAACTTATTTCGACGCAAAGGACGTGATTTCTATTCTAATAAATTTTTCGTTGCAACGGAGAAGAATGAGATTCCGGATTTGCATCGACATAAGGCAGGCTGAGCGTTCAACTTGTGCTGCACAGGCCGACGTTCTGCAACCATCAATGGTATGTGAATACAAAATTTTCGGGGAACGGGTGGTAGAACCATCTTGGAAATCATCTTGGATTTCCGAGGCGAATATGGAATCACACTGGGTATTCTAACCGTTCGCGACCGGGCTCGGCCTTTCGGAACCGTGCTGGTGGTTTTTCTGACCTCTGTGGATTGTACATTGTTTTTTTTTCGTTCGCATAGCATTTGGCATTTAGCGGCAATTTTGTAAGTTTTTCACGCCGTCCAATCGTCAATTTTGCCTTGGGAAAAAATACAGATCGCATTTTTTTCTTTTTTTTTTAAAAAAGTATATATATATATATAAAGAGATATTATTTTCAACCGCTGGGCCTTTCTAAAACGTAAAATCAAAATCAATATTTGTTCAAAATAAACGATTTTTTTTCTTAAAAAAAAAAACGTTATTATTTCTATCCATGATGAGCATGATCACTATCACGATTATGCTCCGTAAGCATTAATTGTTTGTATGCGCATGCGTTTTTTCGCGTATACATTTTCGTAAGTGACATGGGTCGCTGTTTTTTTATACACATGCCGTTTGTATTTTTCGTTCAATGCATTATTGGTAAATTTTCGGAATGTGAAATGATTGGAATAATTTGCGCAAGCGCGCGTTTTGAAAATATTTTTGGTTGGTTAGAATGCATCGATGCACGCGATTTTTCGCGTGTGAATCGTTCGCATTCGCATTGCTGAATCGAGTGGTGAGAGGCTCCGGCGGGTAATGGTGCGGCGGCAGCAATGCGCGCCGCGTATCGTTGTTAACGTCATTTCTTTCTAATGATGTTGTTTTTTTTATTCGCTGTCACCTTCATTGTTGTTCTTACGTAAGATTTTTTTCTCTTTCCCTACCAAAACCAAATATTTCCTCTCGGTTTCGTCTCATAACAAATCTCTTCTGAATAAGCATAACATGTCATTATATTTCAGCATTTTTTCCTGTCCCAACGATTCCGATCGTTTGATGCGTGATTTGATGGAGTAGGACTGCGATGGTCACGTTTTCTGCGAGCTGCAGCCTGGTGATCTCGATCCGCAATTGTTCGCCCGGGTTGATTTGAATTTCCTGCTTCCTGGAATAACATTCGCCATGCCGTGTCAAAATGGTACTACATGTAGTTCCAGCTTGTCGGTCGGGAATCAACAGCCACTGGCTCCCCCTTATGTGTTGTTCAAGGAGAAATAAAATCCATCGCGGCCGTCGTCGCACCGTCCATAACTGATGTCGGTGAACATTGCAACTGTTTTTTACGCATGCGTCACTGCTAAAAGAGCACCGACATACCTCCCGGGGCAGACCGCGCTGCCGACTCCAACCCAAAACTCGTCATTTATGTTGATAACGTAAGAATCTTGCGCACCGCGCTGTCCGTCGATCCATGAGATTGCAAGAAGACCTCGTGGCATTTTACTTCTGCGCCCGAAATTCGCCAGAGGTAGCATGCGGGTGGTATCGCCCGTGGGTCACTTGACATTGCATTACCTGCGTGCGTCTCCCACATGGGATAACATTTGATTTGGCTTGCTGATGTCGCGGGGGCCCGCGGTGGCAAGGCGCTCAAATTTCCGGGGCATCGCCGGGAATGTAAACGAGCGGTCGCAGCGGAGATTCAAATGTCTGCCTAGCGATATCCTCGCAGAACAAGAATTGTGATTTTTTCTGCAACGCACGCATCAGTGCGCCGACAACGGAGGATAATGCAAAGCTGCCGGAGTGAAACCGCCCTGCACGCCTAGAGCGCAGGGCCGGTTGTCGCACTAAGGAGCGCAAGACGAGGAGGAGGAGGAAGAGGAGGAGGGGGATGGGGGGGGAGAGCGCCCCTCGCGATTGCCCGACCTCCAGATCTCGAAACGCCGGGGGGGGCTCCAGTTGTGTCGTTGGGCGATCTGCCATATCTCGCAGTACAGCCCGCGCCGCTGCCGAGCGCAATGCAACGCTGAGGATCGGCAAATCCGCGCCGAATCCGCGGGCGTATCCCCTGAGCCCGTGCCATCGCAAGCCTGGGAACTACTTCGACGCACTGGCGACCCCAGCGCGCATAGACCTTTGCCCCGAGGCACAGCAGAACCTCCAATCCACTGTCTGTGACTTCACGGTATGTATTGTTTTTCGCTTCTTCTCGCTCCAACAACGCACCGCCTCGGTTACTAGCCCCAGAACGGGCCATGTCTGTGCGCGATATGGGACTGACAAGCGTCGCATCACGAAAAAGAGGTAGACCACGGTACACTTGTAACCCAAGTGCTACCAAGTCCAGCCGATGTAGATCGTCAGGGCGGACAAGGACATTCGTTCTAGCCAGGTGCCTCTCCGCATTCGCATCCGGAATACTGCCTCCAGCTTCTTGCAAGACTTGCCTCTACTTCCCGGTGTCGTGTGCGAAGCCGCCCGCCTTGCCCATCTGCCAGTCGTTGGTGTCCGTGCGGGTCAGGCCCATCGAAGGTAACCGGCATCCTTAATCTCCGACGCATTTCGCACCTATGTTCTTCATTTGCGAACGTGAGCGCTGGTGTCGTAGGGCGCACGAGTAACCGAGCAGCTGCAAATAGTCCCATCGACGATTGAATCCGAGCTTTCCCGGGAGAGACGGCATTGATCCGTACTGGGCGCCGCTAATTCCCGAAGTGACTTGCGATGGGCCGCAATCTCCAAGACATTCGAAGCATGATATTGCCACCCGTGCTATCATTATCCTAGCGTTGCGTCGTCGTGTCGCGTGCATCTGGCGGTTGCGCCCCCGCAGCCGCCTCAATCCACGCAGGGCGGGCGCCCCGTCCTGATTCGCCGCAATGCTGTCCTGATTGTTCCACTGTTACCAAACGGGCAGGGCTGGCAATGCGATGGTTTGCAAGCGCGCCCGGGCCCGAACATTGCATTTGGGTCTTCGCGACATGTGGGAACGAGGAAAGCCGATGGATCTCCGCGGGCATTGCAATGGAAAACATATCACTCATGCCTGCCTCTACAGAGAGAAAGCGACGCAACTGAACTACGTGCGCTCGTCTCTTCTCAATTTACGCGTGGCGCCGTGGCGCCGTCGTCTTTGTGACTGTGGGCCCTCTTGTGACGACGCAACCAGGCCCTCCTGCCAGCGGGGGGCGCGCGCGGAAAAACAGCATGTACAAATGTGGGAAAGCATGGCGACAACAACCGTTCTTCGGCAATGCCTGCCTATTGCGCGCGTTGTGATCTCCCCTGCCGCGCGCCGCCCCCCTCCTTGCTCCTTTCTATGCGACTTATGCAACCCTCCTCCCTCTCGGGCTCTGGAAAATGCCCCCGCCCCCCCTCTTTCCGTTTCCCTTTCCGTTTCAAAGAAGTGGTGCGAAATGCCCGGCTATCCGGGCGGGCGCCGGCGGATGCTCGCTCACGAGCGGGCGCGCATGCATCGCGAAATGATTCGTCATTGATGTCGGACTCCACGTCGTCCTCCCGACAGCTTCGGAAGTCGCGTAATTCTTCAGCCCAGCCCGCGAGAGGAAGCCAGGAAGAGCTCCAATGGGGCCTCTGTCGGGCCCCGAAGGCCGCTCTCTGAAAATAATCGGCCGCCTCGGCAATCCGCAACCCCCAAGATGAAATTATCATGGCCGGCTGCCGGCGCGGTCGCCCGTGCCACCGCGTGGGGATGTGTGTGTGTGTGTGTGTGTGTGCGCGCGTGATGAACTTTCCCCTTCCACGTCGCTTGAGCTGTGGGCCAGATCGTAAACGCGGGGTTACTCTGGGGGCCAATCCGCATGCAAGCGTAGTGCCGGCCTGCTTTTGGACTGCCCCGCGTCCGAGGCATGCAGGCGTGAAACCGCGCCGCAACTCGTCGGAAGTGCAAGCGCAACCATGCTGGGATTATGCCTGCTGCTGGCGGCGTCAACCCAGCTGGGCCGTGGGCATGTGTGAGCCAAAATGCACGCGTAGCACGATTCGTCAGATGCTTATGTGGACACCCTGGAATGCTATCGCGCGCGCGTTCCGATCGGCGAAAAAGCCAAACATGGAAACACAAGCGCGGCAGGTCCGCGGCTGCAGCAAGCGCCGCGCTCTCCCTGAACTAGACGTGCCGGCGGATCCTCGCCGCGCGCTGCCCTGCCGCGCCGCGCGGGCCTGCCCGCGCGCTGCCCGGCTGCGCCGACGAAAAGCAACTCGAACAGCCCGCGTGCCAACCTGGAACGGGTGGCGCTGGCCTTCGTGGACAGCGCGCGGGGTCGCCATGAACCTAGCCCATCTGCCGCGCGGTTCGCCGAGGCATTGGCCCCGCGCTGGGTCGGCTGCGCCCGGGGCCCCGCGCTCTCGAGCGCGGCCTCAGTGGCGGCGCTCGTGTTCTCCGCCTCTGCCGCTGCGCCACTGCGCTAATCGACCGATAAGGTGCGCCTATGTCCTCGAGGCTCGCGTCGGCGTGCGTCTCCCGCGGGAGCGGGTCGCGCGGGCCTGTGGCGCGGCGCGCCTCGTGCCAGGGAGGTGGCGCAATGGTTTCTCGCCGAACGGCAAACTCTGGGCGGGGCGGCTCGCGGCGAGAACCACGACGCGCGATGCCGCAAAAGCGATGTCCAGGCGCCCGCGACGCCAGCCAGAGGGGCCATCCGGCCATGCGCGTTGCGCGAGCCTGACATCGCTCAACGCTGGCTCCTCCTCGCCCCAGTTCGCCGCTCGCCGCCGGGGCGAAGTCGTCGAAACTTTCCTTGTCCAATTTGACGCAGCCGGCGCCGTTCGCCTTCTCTGGCAGCTCTTATGTGTAGGAATGCTGCGAAGGCTCGATGGCGGAGTCGACCTTGGCCTCGATGTCAGTGAAGAGGTAGCGCGCGACACCTGGCGACCCTGGCCCAACCTGCGGTTCGGGCGATGTCCTCCAGAGCCCCCCCGAAGCCGACCGCGTCGCCGAAGCGACCGACCGACAAAGATCCCAGGATGAGGAAGGTCGCCCGCGCGCGCGAGGGCGCGCCCGCAGACGCAGCTGCCGCGGAATCGACGATTCTCCGCGCAGCCCCGTCCGCGGCGCTGTGCCGGAGCTTGAACTGATGGCAATGCGCGCCCCGGACGATCGCGCCCTTAAGCCATCGCTGCAGGAGGGCGCGCCAGCACCTCCACGCGCTCGATGGGGGCGCGCGCGTTGAGGAGGGCAGCCGAAACATCTCTATCGCGCAGGTCTCCCAGCGCCTGGCGGATGCCGCCGCCAACGCGCAGCGGAGGCTGCAAACCTCGATGTTCGAAATGTTCGCCTGCTCTCCCTTCCCGGGCCGCTCGAAAATCCGCGGGCCGCGCCTCGGCACCTCTTCCCCCGGTGCCCCGTCGGATCAGGGGGCTCGGCGGCCTTGACGCCTGCCGCAGCCTTCATGCGCGATGTCCCCGGGCCTCGCCTGGCGGGCCTCCGCTGGAGTCAGCTTGTCGAAAATCTCGGTCTCCACCATCGAATTCAGTTCGTTCTCGAAGGCCTGCTTCCGCTCTCCTTCTCCGAGCCGAAGGCCTCGTTGAGCGCTCTCATCGAGGCCGGCAACGTGCCGGGGCCGCGGATGATCCCCCGAAGCCCGGGCGGCGCATCGCCCTCGTCGTTGTCGTCGTCGCCCGCCTCCTCCGTCCCCGGCGTCGGCCGCGAAGGGCGCCCCGTGGCGGATGATGTCGAGGCGCGTGAGGATGCTCACTGGGGCGCCATGCACGCCGGCCGCCCCGCCGGCCTGTCCGCGACGGAGAACCTGCTGGGCCGCGTTGACAGCGGCGATTGCAAGCGCGAGCGACGCGCCGTCCACGGCGCACTGCGCGCGACCACTTCGGCCCCGCGTCGACGCAGGCGTCGAGCGGGGGCGAGGTCCCCGAGCAGGTCCGCGAAGAAGAAGAAGTCCAATATGACAATGGGCAATGCGAGCGCGCGGCCCGTGGGATCGCGCGGCGCGCGCTGGGCGCGTGACGCCCCTCGCGTCGGCCTCGAAATCGTCGCCCTCCACCTCAACTCCTCCTGGTGCTCTTGGTCCTCCTCCTGATCTGGGTGCGCCCTCTCGCTCCTCGCCCTGCCGGCCTCCTCCTGGTCGTGCTGCGCCCTCTCACTCCTCGCCATGTTGCCTCGCTGGCCCGCCCTTGCTTCTCCCGCTGGCCCCCCCCGCGCCCCGGGCTGCTGGCGCCCGGCGGATCGTCGGGGGGGCCGCCGCGAAAGGGCCGGGGTTCTCGACGGTCCACTTCCGCTCGGGCATCGCGGCCTCAGGGCCCGCCCGCCCTGCGAGACCGCCGACGCCGCCCTCGTCGATGCTGGGGAGGTGCTCTCCACCGCCCGTTCTGAAACGCGCTGCGCGGCGCATGCTGCACCTTGGTCGTAGCGCGGGCGCCGGGGGCAGGGCAGACCGCCCCGCGCCCCATCGGGGGCCATTCGTCTGCGCCGCGCCGCGCAGGTGGCCGCCGTCGGCCGCGGCGCCTGCCGATCGCCCCGGGAGGAAGGCGAGGGGCATCGCGCGAGCGCGCTGTTTCGTGGGCCCCGCGCTTGTCTCAGCCCGCGGGTTCGCATTCAGCCCGGGGTCGAGGTTGCAGCGGCGTGGTGCTCGGCGAAACAGTGCTGCCCTTCTCGCCGGTCGCCTCGCTGGCCCTATCCCCATGGATTCTGCGCGCCGCGTCGGCCCTCTCAAACTCCACGCGGATGGGCGCGATGATGGCGTTCAGCGCGGCGATGCACTCCTCGGGCCCGCGGCCCTCGAGCGGCGCCGCGCAGCGCCATTTGCGACTCTTGGGCCGCGCCGCGCTTCCGCCATCGCCCTCGGCCTCCTGGCCGGAGCCCTCAAACGAGACCGGGGGGGCCAGGATGTCCCCGGGCGCCTCGCCGGGAACGTCTGGGCCGACGGGCTGGCCCTTGACGGGCGCTCCCTGCGCCTCTGCGCCTGTTGGCCGCGCGCTGACGCCGAACGACTCGGCGGCGCGCGCCGTGGGCCTCCTCGGCGAAGGACGCGCCGTCGGCGCGCTCTCCCAGAGGAGAGGGGGCCTCCGGCACTGCGGCAACTGCGTCAACATCCTCGCTGCCGCCTGCCGCCTGCGCTCCTGGCGCCCGCTCCGCGCTAGCGCGCGCGCCCTCCTGGCGCCTCCTCTTCAGCGCCGATCGTCGTCGGTGGCGACGCTGACAACGGTGGGGGGAAGTGGCCGGCCTTCTCGCCCTGATGCTCCGGCCGCCCTGGGGGCCGGCGGCCGCTTAGCTGAGCGGGGGCGCTTAGGTACTTATCATGTGGATATAACTCAAGATATACATCGGCATGCTGATATCATGACATATACTTCCACATGCACTTGGCAACTGATTATAACTGACCGAAAGTCATAATCAATTGTGAAGCTTATGCAGAGAAAACAACAGCAGCGGCGCAGACGCGGGAATTACTCTCGCTGTCCCAGGCAGCAGACGGATGCCGTGTTCCAACGCTCGTTGTGCTCAAGACTGCGCCAGGCCCCCCCCCCCCCCGGCACTCGTCGTTGGCGGCCTTCGCTCTGCCACCCCCGTCCTTCGCCGGCCCCATGAACTCCTCGGCGCCCCCCCAAGTGCTTTTGCAGCGCATCTTCGCTCTCCGCCGCGCCGTTGGTCTGGATCTTCGTGAGGGAGTCTAGGAGCTCAGCGCCGACCTTCGTCGTCTTGTCACCGAAGGCCTTCAGCTTCTTGGAGGCGACCTCTGCGTTCTCAGGGCGGGCCGCCTCTGTCATCGCTGCAGTCATATCCAGCTGCGCCTGCGTCGCCTTGGGAAGGATGAGATCCAACCGCTTCTTGTGCCCCTTCGGCAAGAAGTAAACGCTGGGCTGTCCAGGGTCGTTGCCCTCGGCGCCCTTCTCGGCGGGGTCTTCTTCCGTCTCCTTCTTCTGGCGCTTCGCCTTCCGCTCCTCGCGCTGCTCGAGCTGCCTCTTGCGCTTCTCCTGGGGCACCTGCTCCACAGTGATGGTCATCGAATGCGTCGGGTTCCACGCGAGCCGCGTGCCCGCGTAGATCGGGTGGTCGATCACAGTGCCCTTCTGGCACAACTCCTCGAACTCTGTCTTCTCCATCTTCGATTTCAGTTCATTGGAATCTTCGAATTTCCCCTCTGCCCGCGTCCTGCTCGTGAACCGATCCAGGACTGACTGACTTCGCGATGGCTGTCGTCAGCGCTGTCTTGAGCTCTGCGTTGAAGAGGTCAGCGCTGTTCGAGAAGAACTCCTCGCGGCCTTGCGCGTCGAGGCTGGCGAGCCCAGCCCGCAAGTCGGCGTCGCGTGCTTCCGTGCGGTCCACGCGGGCCCGCAGTGAGTTGCAATCGCGGCAACGGCGCTGATTGCTCCAATCGCCGTTGCACGCCTTCATCTCGGACCTGGGCTTCATCTTCTTGCACAAGCAGCGCTTCGCCGTGGTCTCGACTTTCTCGGGGGCTTCCGCCTGGGGCCCAGCAGCAGAAGCCTCCTCGGCCTGCACCGAAGCCGCCGCCGCCGCTGGCGTCGCCCGGGGCATGGGTGCAGCGCCCTCGCTCTCCGCGACAGTTTTGCGCGGCGCCGTCGAGAGAGGGCTGGGTGTAAAGGACGTGCGCAACAAAAACAAGCTGCAATCGGCGAGCCGCGAAGCAGCTGCGACAGAAGACAAATGCGAAACAAGCGCGCCCCCCGGACAACGCTATATGAAGAACCAGCAGAGGAGGATGTTGAAATAGAGGGGCCGAGGGAGAGAAATTGAGTGCACCCAAGGACAGTAGGTTTTGATTGATCTCCGATTTGCAAGCGGCGTTTGGGGATCACTGGGGTCGAAGCGCGTGCTTGGCAGGGCTATGCGCGTGCCGCTATGATATGCTATGAAAACCATGCGCTGTCAATATATCCCACGTGCTGTGATGCTACTGCAATGGTTCAACGCCCTGCCAGTTCTATTCGGTGTCGCAGCGCAGCTGCTATTATATGATATGCTATGCTATGCTATGGCAACTGGTGCGCTCCTTTCTACGGCCCTGTGCAATGCCAAGTCTGTTCGGGATCAGGCAACGCAGCTACGCTATGCCATGCCATGGCAACTGCTGTTTCTCCCCGTGGGAATTACCACTCAAGCTGTGAGCTGCGAGCAGCTTCGTGATTGAGGCGTCTGCTGCGGCAAGTCGTCAGCAGACGCCCCAAACACTCGCCAAATTCTTCGGGCAAGGAACCCGTTTTGCCGTGCGACGAATGAACATACGGCGAGCCGTCTGCACGCTTGAAACGCACCACTCACTCCTCAGCCTCGGCGAAGGGATGACCGTTGGAGAGGTGTCCTCCTCGATCTCCGTTGGAGATCCCTCCACCTCCTGGCTGCGCGGCTGCGCGTGCGCGGTCTCCTGCTAATTCGGGCGTTCACCAACGCCCCCCCCGCCTCGTTCGGGCTGCGGGTTCTAGGGGGCCTCAAGAGGCCAGAAGTTCCCCCTTAGAAGCCACATTGAGAAGGAACGGGCCCCGCGAGTTATCTTCAAGTGCCCTCCTCGGGAGGCAGGGGGCAGCCGTCGTCGTCGCCGTCCGCGTCGTCATCGAACTTATCGTCGCCATCTTCGTCGTCTCCAGCGTTCGGTTCGCCGCCGCATGCTCTCGCGCTGCCGCCGCGCCCAAGTCCTGAGCCCTCCCTCCCGCGCGAACGCGCCTCTACGCCCCCCCTTCCCCCGCGTCTAAAAGTGGAAAGTCGAGATGGTGGGATTTGTTCTCACCTGAGTCCTCCTCGCCAGATCGAGGGGTTCGATGCTCTTCGAGCGCTGTCGGCACCGCCTCCGCTTTCTCCGCGACCCCCCCGCTGTCGCACCCACCCAATGGGTCTCGGCAGCGGAGGCTTCGTCGAAGATGTGGAACCCTGAGGGGCCAAAAAGTATACCCCGCCACCTCCCCCACCCCCCCAATCCCCTCCCTGGGAAAGAAGAAACGTAGAAAGGGGGGGGGATGGGGGGGGGAAGGCGGTGGCGGCGTATATTCCCAGGACCTGGAATGCCCAGGTCTGTCGCCCCAGCTCTGCGATGTCGCCCCAGCTCTTCGCCGCCCTCCACTGCATCACCAGCTGCTGCCACTCGGCGTTCTGCCGGTGAGGCGTCTGCTCCCGCTGGTGGTGTGGCTGGGGGTGCTGCTCCTGGAGCGGCTGCAGCTGCTGCTGCTGCGCGGCGCTGCTGCTGCTGCTGCTGCAGGGCGGGGCTGCTGCTGCTGCTGGGGCTGTTGCGGCTGCTGCTGTTGCGGCTGCTGCGGCTGCTGCTGCTACTGCGGCTGCCCGCGCCTGCTGCTGTGGCGGCTGCTGCCGCTGCTGCAGCGACTCAGCTGGCCACCAATCAGCCTGCCACTGCGATGGCTGTGGCGGGTGCCACTGCGCCCCGTGCCAGTCGCCATTGTGCCGCCGTTGCGGAGCCTGCCACTCAGCAGCAGACGACTCAGCAGCCTGCCACCCTGACTGGGTTTGCCACTCTGCGTCATCTTGCTGCTCGCGCGGCTGCTCCTTGTCCGCGGGCTGCGTGCCCGGGGGGGTCGAGGGCGTCGGCGGGCGCGGGCGTCTGCCTCCGTCCTGGCCGTTCGCCTCTCTGAGTTCCTTCGCGAGTTGGTATGCTCGCGCTTGCATGTGTTGGGGCCCCTTCAATGTGAAAAGGCGGCCGCGCCCGTCGTGTCTGTCCCTAATTGTTGCCGTGCAACCAGTTCCCGTTTTTATTATTGCCCTGTCCTGGCTGGTCAGAGTGCCGCTAGACATCGGAATCCGAACGTGGAAGTCGACATCAATATCGTCGTGGTGCGGCAGGGCCGCCGCGGAAGACGCCATGGTTGCTCCAAAATGGCTATTGGGGGGGCCGCCATGGCCCCCGCCCACCCCCGCCCACCGTTCGCAATCTGATCACTTCTGCGCCCCTCTACCCCCATCCATCTCCCCTCCGCCTCTCCCAACCTCTGCCTCGCTCGGAGCGGGGGCACTGATTTCCATGCTCGCGCGCAGTTCTCACACAGAAGGGGCATTTGGAAAAAGGAGGAGGAGGAAGAGGAGGAGGAGGAGGAAGAGGAGTAGGATGGGGAGAAATCCGAGGCACTGGAGGTCGGAGTGGTGGGCCAGCTCGAACATGTGCGGATGATGAGGAGCGCGCAGAGGACGGCGCGGCGTGGCGAGCCAACTCCCAGCCACACTGGCAAACATGTGGGCTGAGGTTGAGGGCGGTGTCATCATGAGGACGTGGAGGGGTGATGATGTAGATGCGATGTTTGGCTTTGCTTGCGCATCTGGCGGGGTGCCCGCGTAAGTGCTCATGCGAGATTCAAGCCTGGGAGCTGCGGCGCGATCGGCTTGACCCCATCGCGGTATCTGGCGACGGCGATGGCCCGCGCCACCTCGCGCGTCGCGCTGCGACACTTTTCAATCGCACTCGGAACCCAAACGCCGCCCAGGCTCGGCCATGGCGGCCCCCGCAATACACAATGCAGATGCGATTTAGATAGCATCGGGCGGCCACCAGCGCAGTTGCACATTTTCCACGAGCGGTGCCCGCCAGGAGTTGATGCCAATCTATGCATGTTCTGGCGCAATTCCCCAATTTCAATGACCGTCTTAGTTGATGATTGGACCAATCCTAAAGTGTCAGTGATGCCGCGCGCTTGCTGTATCAAACGCGCAGGCTGGTCATCGTGCACCGCGCGACCTGCTAGCCGCCCTGACTTCAGCTCTCCATCGAACCGCAAAAGGACGTCCAACACCTGTCGTTTCATACATTGGCATTCCCAAGGTTCGCCGCTCGAGTGTTGCCCGATGGTCTTCGCGCACTTATGTTTGCGCTCTGTGGAGAAGCAAGCCAGGACGTCGCCGACGTCATCGATATTGCGAGGGATGCGGTGTGTGTAGTGAAGTTTCGGTTCGACCTAAGATGCCCCATGCACTTCTTTGATGAGCTTGTGGTGCTCGGTCAAGGTGGCCTCCATTTCCCTGGTGGTGCTGACGGCGCATGCAGGGGTATATAGCACATCCAATACCTTGGCAATCAGGCGCAAGCAACGCGTCTCCTCTAGCAGCGCCTCGCTTAGAACTAACGCCAGCTCGGCGAATTTTAGTAGCGCGTGCACGGCAAATATTGTCTCGCCTGCCCATGCTTTCAAACGCCACCCATCACGCTGAACGCGACCTTGGAAACAAATGTTGGGCAGCGAACCATTCGGCCACGCAGTCGATTCCTGGAAGATGTCCAAGGTTTCCGGGTCTATACAATGCGGCTCGGAGGTGATCTTCACGCAGAATGCATTGACCACTACTTGGCACGCCCCCCCTAATGTCACCAAACAGTGCGTCCAATCCCAGTCGGTGTGCTTGACGGGATTGAGGTATTGATTTAGAAGAGGGTCGTGCAATGTCGATTGAGGGTGGTAATTCACTCCGCAGGATTTTTCTTTTTTCTGCGAATCGGCCCAGGGGCAGCAACGGCGTCGTCCTCTTCAGTTCGCCAACCATGTGTGCGAATGAATCTGGCGCGTGCAATGCGAAATCTGATGGCGCAGCGACTTGGGGATGCCGAGCATGTGCAGGGCCTTCTATTCTTTGCCTGGGCGCCCGCACCACGTTCCTACACCATATGCAAGCATTGAACCCCGAAGCGCCTTTTGCCGACGAAAATTTTGCGCGCGCTTCCTCGTCTTGCACCGCGCAAAAAACTCTCCCAGTGTATTCCGCGCGTCCGCCGCGTCTGTCGGGGAGCAGGATCCCCGCGGCAAGGTTGCGCGCCCCTCGTTGAAAAACGTACGTTTCAGAAATTGCCTAACCAGGCCGCTGAGGCCAGCCGCCACTTGCTCTTGGAGCTCAAAGGGGAAGAAACACAATGCCCGCCAACCCTCGTCGCGAGACGCCACCCGCCTCGGGAGCTCTCCGGCAGTCCAGTCCGCCGCCCGGGAATCAAGGCGCCCCTGCGTTCGCAGCTCTGGATTTGTGAAGTTTTTCTTTGTGGTATGTTTGGGGATCCTTCAATTGGGGGGGGGGGGGCTGTCGTCAGGATTCGCGGCTGCGCGTGTATATCTAGCTTGCAGCTCTTTTGTGTACGGGGCGAAGCGGGTCGGCAACTTGCTACTTGCAACTTACCACAAGGTCGCCTGAAATTCCATTCGTGCTGCTGCACAAACAACGCAGCAACGCTAGCGGGTTGCAGCATAAAGCAAGGTATTGATCCCCGTCGACAAGTTCAACATCGGTAGTTCGCAACGGTTCGCCGAGCGGCGTTTGCATGCCGAACTCTTTGTTCAACGCCCTGCGCATGTTTTGTTCGGGGCCAGCGTCCCCGTATTCTCTGGCAATATGCTGCAATTTGCTTGGTGACAAGGAAGGCGGTACCCGCGAGAGCATGATTCTGCGTTTCTTTAAAGAAGTAGCCGCCGAAGTGTCGACGGCAATGAGCTGTTTTGAGGAAGTAGCCATGAATGCATGGCCGACGATGCGCCTAAAATGCGACGGCTGATGCGATGCGCCAGAAATGCGGGCAAAGAAGCGGTGGCGAGCCAACGGCTTGAGCGAAATATCGCGGAAGGAATGAAGGCGGGTTTGACCCCCTCGTTGAAATCTCAAGTCGGGCGCGGATGTTTAGCCCCCCTCCCCCGCCTCTTTCCCCGCCCCCGCCCCCCTCTGTCTGAGTTTGCCCCAGAACCCCGCCTTCGCCCCCGCTCGAGGGAGGGGCAAATCGCCCAGGTGGTCGCGCCATTCACGGTGACCGTGCACTCACAGGATTTAAGTCTTCGTACTTCGGATGTGGTTCACATACCAACTGTGTTACGTCGTTTGTGTTCCACTTCAAGATGAGCCAATCATATCTGCGTATAACTCAACAGATAAGCGGCTAAGTCGCCCCGCTCAGCTAAGCAAGCAACTGTGGCCTTGAGGGGTCCACCCCGACTCTTTTCCAGCCCGGCCTCGTCGACGCGTCGCGCCCGGGGCCTCGCGCGCCCAGATGCGCCCCTGCGCTTCCCGCGGGCGGGGTCGAAGACAACGCGCCCCGCTTCCTCGTGCCCCTGCAAGCTGGGTCGCGCGGGCGCGACGTAGGCCGCGCCGCGGAGGGCGCGTGCGCACGCGCCCATCGCGCTGCGCGAAGCCGCTCCTGCCGCAACACCTCCGCGTCAGCATCGGAGATGCACGGCGCGTTGTTCGCGCGGTGGGGGCGCCTCGCGGCCGCCCGCCAGCCTCGCCGCGCGCTGATTCGTGCCCCGACTCATCTTGTGGCCGAGCTGCCCCGCATAAATCGCGCGAGGATGCAGGCCCTGCAAAGCGCCGTCTTCGACGAAAGCGACGTCTGCAACCATCTTCGCGTCGACCTCGGCGGCGGCGGCCCGCGGCTTCGCGTGCTCGCCGCGGACTGCCGGCAGGTCGCGCGCTCCGCGCAACTCATGGGTGGCCCTGGTGTCCGCTCTGAGCATGCGCTCACCGTTGGCGCCGACGGTCTTCGCCGAGATCCGGATCGTCTTCGCGCTCGGCTCGACGCCGGCCCAGAAGTCGACCTGGGCCGTCTGCCCCGACTGGGCCGGCGGCGCTCCAGCACCCATGCCCGTGAGCGACAGGAGCTGCGCGCTGACCTCGGCGCGCGCGGCCCGAGCAGCCACCTGCTCCATCGATGCCGCATCTGCTATTGCTGCGGCCGCCGAGGGCGCGGTCTCCGGGGCAGCCGCCGCCGTCGCCGAAGGCGTCGGTCGCTCGCGCGCGTCCGGGCGGTGCTGAGTGCATGCGCAATCGAAGCGCTTGTCCTCTAGCGGCTGGAGCTGGCGCCTGTCTCGGCAGGCGCCTCCGCCGCCGTGCCGGCGGCCGCGGTCGCCCCTGAATCGCGGGCGCAGCTCGAGCTCGCCATTTCCGCCAGACCCCTGGCCGAGGCCAGCTCCAGCGTCGCTCCTGACAGGTGGCAGGCCGCGTTTCGGGTCGCCCCTGCCGGCGCCTATCGGGTAGCCATTCTCGTTATATCCCTGCCTTTGCCCTTGCCCGTCCCCGGCGGGTCCTCGCCGCTCCTCGGGGGGAGGGCAGCCGCGCGAGCTGCCCGCTGCCGCTCGCTCGCGCCGCCGCCGGTCGAGCCCGCGAGCGCCTGGGCCTCCGCCGAGGGGCGCCTTCGCAACTCGTCAACCTGCGCCCGCGCGCAGACGCCGCCGCTCAAGCGCGGCGCCGCGAGGGGCCCGCAGCGGCGGTGCTTGGCCCTCTGGTCGCGCTCGATCACGCGCGCCGCGATCGTCTTGGGCGCCGTCGGCTGCAACGACGGGCCAGGCGCCGCCGCGCCGGGCGTCGCGAGGCGAGCTCGCGCTCAACTTCGGGATCGGAAGCACCTCGTAGGCGCGCGCCTCGTCGACGGCCTTGCCCCTGGACCGCGTTCAACGCGCGGTCCTCGTCGGCGGCGGCGCCCGGGCCCGCCTCGACGAGAAACCCGAGCCATGTCGCACGTCGAAATCCGCTTCGCAAGAAGGCACTGCGAACTCGCGCCGTCGGGCATGGGGTTCAGCAGTTGCGCTCCGCAACCGGAGTTCGAAGCTCCAGAAGTTGATCGCTTCGGCCCCCGAAGTAATTCAATCCTCGGGCTGCGACGGCCTGACCCCTGGCCGGCCCAGGGGCCCGCGCGCGAGGTCGGAGCGATGCGCCGCGGAGACGGCGGCCGCCGCTCGCTGCTGGCGCCCCTGGGCAAGATTGCGCGGGCCGCCGAGGTCGAGGCCGATCCGCTGCAACCGCCCCTCGAAGACCGCGCCCCCCTGCTTCGCTGAGCCCCCTCTCGGCCTGGACAGGGAGGGCAGCTTGTTCGAATTCAACTTGCTCAGCGCCATCTCCAAAGTGCTGCCGCGGCCCGCGGGCGCCGAAATCGCCGCGGCCGCCCCGTCGCCGCCGACGAGCGGCGGCGGCGGGTCTCCCGGTGCATGGGTGGAGCCAGGATGTCCCGGGGGCTCGCGATGACGTTCCTGGTCGGCGCGGCCTCCCGGCCCAGAATCCTGCGCCGCGCCTGCGGCGGCTACCCCATGCCGGTCGCGCACCTCGTCGCGCTCGTTCCCGACGTCGCCCGTCGCGCCGTCGGAATCGCCGACGCTGGCGTCGACGCGCTCAGGGCGCGGCGTCGCGCGGCCCGGGGTGGCGCCCCCCGACGCGGCAGAAACGCGCATGCGCAGGCGCGCGTTCTCCGCGCGGAGCTCGGTCATCTCGGGCCGCGTCGGGCGCTGTTCCCCCGCGGCATCGCGCGCGTCGCCGCAGGCGGCGAGCCCGCCGCCGCCCGCGTCAGAAGCGTCGTGCTCCTCGAGGATCCTGGGCTGGGCGGGCGCAGGCGCGGGCTGCGACGGCGGGGGGGCCATCGGGCGCCCGGTCGTCTGCCGCGCGCCCGCCGCGGCGCAGCCGACAAGGCGCGCGGCGCCTCCGATCGTGCCCGCGGCCGCCGCGCCGACCGCGCGCCCGGCGAGCTGGCCGCCGGCGCCCGGCGCCCGCTCGAAGCCGAAGGATGGCGCCAATGCGCGCTGCCGGGCGCGCGCGAAGCCGAACTCCCGCGCAGACGGAGCAAGCCGCCGGGCCAGCGCGGGAGGTGCAGCAGTGCGCGGGAGCGCGCGCTGCGGCCGCGCGCCTTGCAACTCGCCGCGGGCCCCTGCAACGCGTCGCCGCGGCGGCGGCGCGATCTCACCGGCCGCGTCTCCGAGCCAGAAGCAGATGCATGTGGGCTCATAACCCGCGCGGGTGCCGGCGGATGCCGGCCCGCCGGCGGCCTGGCGCACCCCGGCGATCGGGTAGTTTTCTAGTTCGGCCCGCGAGGCCGGGCGAAGCCAGAAAGGGCGCCGGCGGGCCTCGGTCGGGCCCCGATGGCCGCCCCTGGAGGGCAATTGACCGCCTCGGCGAGCCGCGTCTCCAGGGATGAGATCGTCGCGGCAAGGCTGCGGCCAGCGCTTGGCGTGCAAAACGGCAATGCGAGAAAACTCTGGGGGCCAATCTGCACGCGGGAGCAGCGTCGCACCGCGTTTGGGTTGCCGCCCTTTCCGAGGTTCATGCAGGCGTAGGGTCGCGCCGCGTTCCCCTGGGAAACGCATGCAAAACCGCGATGCAATGCTGCCTGCTGCTGGGGGCGTCTACCTGGCCAGACTGTGCAGACATGCGAATTAATATGCGCGCGAACCGCGATGCGCCCACTGTTTGTGAGGACTGGCCTGGCGCGAACAACGCCATCGGGCGCGAATTGTGATCGGCGCGAACTGTTGGGGCCCCAGCCTGGCAGACCCACCGCGCGCGCGCTGCCCGCCCCCCCCCCCCCCTGCGCGCCCCCTGCTGGAAGCCCCCGCCCCCGCCCCCGCGCCCCATCTTTTTCGCCCGCCGCTCGGGCGCCCCCCCGGCCCCCTCCCTTCCGCGCTCCGGAAGTCGGCCCCCTTCCCATTTTCCACGCGGGCGGAAGGCGTGGCCTTCCGCAAAAGTTGAGCCTCCCCGCGCGGATGCCGCCCCCCCCCCCCGCCCCCCTCGCGCTTTTGGGCTGGGGAAAAGGGGGGGGGGGGGGGGCGCCCCCCTTTGATTCGAGGGTGGGGTGCCGAAGACCGCGAGGGCGCCGCTAACCAGCGGGGCGCCGAAGACCAAAGGGCCGCCGAAAACCGAGATGGCGCGAAAACCAACAGCGCGCCGAAGACCGAGGGAACGCCGAAAACCAAATCAGCGCCGAGAATCGAACGCGCGCCGAAAACTACAGTGGCGCCGAAAGCCACGAGGGCGCCGACAACTGAAAGACAGCCTAAGACTAGTGGAAAGCCGAAAGCCAAAAGTGCGCCGAAGAGGAAAGGGGCGCCGAAAACCAAAGGCGCCGAATGCCTAATGAAAACGGAAAACTAGGGGGGCGGCAGGGAATCAAGACATGCCAGGGAAACCAACGGGGCGCCGAATGCCAAGAAGGCGCCGAAAACCAAAATGGCACCGAAAACTATAGCAGCGCCGAAAACCGAGAGGGCGTCGAACACCGGCGGGGCGCCGAAAACAACAGAGGCTCCGAAGACGGGCGGTGCGACGAAAACAAATGGGCGCCGAAAGCCGCAGGGGCGCCGAAAATCGAAAAGGCCGCGAAAACCAAGGGCGCCGAAAACCGACGACCAAGAGGGCGCCGAAAGACAAGGTGGGCATCGAAAACCGAAAGGCGCCAAAAACCAAAGGCGCGCAGACGGCCGAAGGGCGCCCAAAACCAAAACGGCGCCGAGAACGGAAGGGCGCTGAAAACCACGAGGGCGCCGAAAACTAATGGGGCCATGAAAATCAAAGAGGCGCCGAAGACCACGAGGGCGCCGAAAACAAACGGAGCGCAGGGGCAAGCAAGAGGGCGCCGAAAACCAAGGACGCGCCCAAAACCGAAGGGTGCGCAGATAACCAGCAAGGGCGTCGAGAACCCTAGCGGCGCCGAGAACTGCGGGGGGGCTCCGAAACGGCGTCAAAAAACCAAGGTGGCGCCGAAATCCAGGGGGGGCGTTAAAAGTCCAGGGGCGCCGAAAACCAACGGGGCGACGAAAGCCGGAGACGCGCCGACAACCGCGACTGCGCCGAGAAACAACCGGGTGCCGAAAATCAAAAAGCTAAGATAGCTTCGAACCCCCCCTTCGGTCGGCGCCCTCCGGCTGGGCACTGGCGGAAGGATGGGGGGGGGGCTTCGAGCCCCCCTCTGAAAAACAAAGGGGAGGGGGGGGGCTTCCAAACCCGCCGCGTCTCTAGTCGTGGACCCACCAGATTTTGAATCGCAATCAAAGCATTATGGGGGTTCCTTAGGAAGGGCCCACCCTGGAATGGGCAGCCGGGGCTGGCCGGGCCCCCCGCAGAGGCGGGGGGGGGGTAGCTTCTGGGCCCCCTCCCTTTAGCCGGCCCCCCCAGCTAGAAAATGCCCGCTGGGGAGGGGCGGGGCTTCGAAAGCACCTCCCCGCTCTTTTTGGGGCCGCCCTGTCAATGGGAAGTGCGCCGCGAGCGCGCTTTTTTATACCTCTGCGAAGATGCGCCCGCGATCGCGCCCGCCGTCCCGGGGGGGGGGGGGGGGCGTGGGCGAGCTTTGCCGAGGCAATCTCGTCTCAACCGATCAAACGCGTTGGCCCAATTTAGCAATGGCAATATCGAGCCATCCCCGTTGTTGTTTTGATGAGCTGCTACCGCCGTCCTTCTGGCTAGCACTATTTCGTCGGGGGCCGTCGTCGGTGCATCGCGGGTGCCAGAGTGTCTTGCGTTCCACTGCGAGAAAGAGAGTTCGGGCGGTGGTTGCAAGGAGGGTGCGGGTCGCCATTTTTGAAGAAAATGGTGGCGCCTAATTGTTTCCATGCTTCGGGTGCATCTCTCAGCCCCCAACGCTATATGCGTGCTTGCAGCGGCGCAGGACGCGGCCCGGTGTCAATCGCGCGCGCTTGCCTTATGCGTTTGCCTTGTTGGGTTTGATGTGTTGCACGGTCGCTATTGCATGCGCGATCATTTCCGCGCTGTCGATTCCGCCCCCCGCGCGAGGCGCTTGCCTAGAGAGCGCTGCCCAGCGGCGATGCTGGCGGTCCTGCGCTTCTGCCTAACATGCGCCTGATGGTTTTGCCTGTGCGCCTTGCCCGCAGCGCGGCGCGGTTGCTCTTGCAGTCGCGAATTGTTTCCTGTCCTGGCGGTTCCGCGCCGACGCGAGGGCCTGCCTTCAAGGCAGCGGCGCAGCATTGCAATCTATATCCTAAACTGCTCGAGCGTGTCTACCAGCTTATCGAGTCCATTGCCTGTCTCGCTCGCTCAGGCAACTTGTCATAACGTTGTAATTGGCATGTGGGTCTAGTCGGGCAAACTCATAGCCGCTGTAGTTGTGCGCGGTCAGGCAGCCGCCTCCAAAGTGCACGGCGTACGTTCGATCCATCATTGCCTGGCGATGGGCATCGTTTGGCCCAATATGGCTGCCATAACCTCTTCCGTTTCAGTGCCAGTTTCACAAGGCGATGGTGCAACATGTGGTTTTCTCTTGAACAGCGAAATGCAACTGCACGTGCAACTCGCATCACCAGATGGTGGGCTTAAGCTCTTGAGCCAATCGGCAGTGCGCAGTGGCTTGCAGCTGGGGCCACCCTGCTCATGAGAAGTGTGCCACCAGCGCGCTTTGTTATACCTCTGTGAAGATATATTCGTGATCGTGTCCACCATGGCAGGACGGAGACCAAAACGTGAACGAGCTTTGCAGGGGCAACCTTGTCTCAACCGACGAATCGCCTTAGCCCGATTTGGCGATGACAATATTGATCCATCCCCGTTGTTCAGATAAGCTGCTACCGCCGTGCTTCAGGCTATCATTATTTCGTCGGACGTCCCACGTTTAGGCTGGATTCCAACTGGAGAATGCCGCGTGCGCTTTCTCCTTGGAGCCGTCGTCGGTGCACCGTGGATACCAGAGTGTCTTGTATTCCGCTGCGAGAAGAATAATATGGCGGTTGTTACTAAGGAAGTGCGAGTCGCCACTCTTGAATAATATGGTCGCGTTGAATGTGTTCCATGCTTCGGGTGCATCCTTCAGCTCCCAACATTGAATGCGTACTTGCAGTGGCGCAGGGCACAGCCCCGAGTCAATCGTGCGCACTTGCCTTCTGAGTTCGCCTTGTTGGGTTTGATGTGTATTTCTGCAACTACAACAACTATTTGCACGGAAACTATTGCATGCGCGATCTTTTCCGCCCTGTCGATTCCGCTCCCCGCGCGACGCGTTTGCCTAGAGAGCGCTGCCCAGCGGCGATGCTGGCGGTCCTGCGCTTCTGCCTAATGTGCTTGGTGGTTTTTGCCAGTGGGCCTTGCCCTCAGCACGGTGGCTTTTACACTCGTGATTTGTTTGTCTGTCCCGGCGGTTCCGCGCCGACGCGAGGGCCCACCCTCGAAGGCAGTAGCGCAGCATTACAATCCTTATTTTAAACTGCTCGAGCGTGACAACCAGCTGATCAAATCCATTGCCTGTCTAGTTCGCTCAGGCAACTGGTCGTAGCATCGTAATTGGCGCGTAGTTCTGATCGGGCAAACTCATAGCCGCTGTAGTTGTGCGCAATCAAACAACCGCCTCCAAAGTGCACTAAGCATATTCGATCCATCATTGCCTGGTGATGGGCGCCGTTTGACCCAATATGGCTGCCATAGCCTCTTCCGTTACAGTGCCAGTTTAACAAGACGATGGTGCAAACTTTGAGTTTCTCCTGAACAGCGAAAAGCAACTGCAAGAGCAACTCGCACCGCCAGACGGCGGGCTGAAGCTCCTGAACCAAGCGGCAATGCACAATATCATGGAAGGATCTATGCAAACACATCCTCATCCTCTTCCGCCTCCGCCTCTGCCTCCTCATCCTCCATCTCTTCCCCTTGAAGGCCCCGCGACGTGCCAAAATGCCGCGCTTGCGGGCTAAATTCCCAGGAAGTGTGGGGGGGCGGTCGTGGCTCCGCTTTGTGTGCTCAACTCGAACCCCCTACGCTTCCCGTGCCATCCGAGCCTCGTTCTTTCTTTACGAACGGTTTCGCCATAGCGACCCCTCATCCCCCCCGGCAACGCGTGCAGCGCGTCTAACGCAAGGTGGCGTTACTGTCAGTTCAAAGAGGAAAACAACATGGGTATACACTGGGAGAGACCTGTCTCCAGGGCGATCGCCTCTGTTTGAAAAGAGGGCCCTGCGCGCCCCACAAGTTTTGCACCGCGCGCTACCTCAACCAAGGTTGCGCTCTTGCCTTGGCTGGTCCGGACAGCCCTATGCAATATCCAGCCCGCTGCGCCTTTGCCCGCGCGCCAACCGCCGTCTGTCTGCAGCTGGAAAAGGGCGTCGGGGCCAAGTTGTTGCGCAGGTGCGCTTCCACGATTGGCGCCCTGCTCGGCATCGAGAGCCATGTTCGCCAAGTGGTCCGCTGGGACGTTGTATTTCCGTTCCCGCCATCGTATAAGTGATGAAGTGTCAGCACTAGCCCAGACTCCCTTCGCGTCCAGCTCCGCCAATTGACGCCGGACTCGAACGCATAACGGTCTGAGATCATCCGACTGGAGCTTCGCGGTGCCTGTGAAGAGGTCGGCAATCATCTGGCTGTCAACTGCGCGCGCAAGCGCCGGAGCCCATCTTGCCAGTAGTGGTCGTCGGGATGCAGGGCGGGACATGGCATGTTCTGGAATGTATGGGCATCACCTTGCACGCGCTCTTCCAAGGGATGGCGAAGCGGCCCAGCAAGCGGAGTTGGAAGCTGCAACCCAGACAATTCGTTCAGGAGGAGGGTGGCCATGGCATGACTAGTTCCCCTACCAGTCATAGCAGTTGACAAGTGCTCGTGGCTCATCTCATCAAAAGCTGTTTTGACATCCTGTATTGCGATGTGTACTGGTAGACCCCATTCGTGTCCGAGGTGCAGTAGCTGCCTAAGCATGCCGGTTATGTCGGTCGTCTTGCGGCGCCGCTTGAAGCCATATGTGTGTGCGCAAGATGGCCGCATTTGTTGTGAGAGCGTTGGCTGGAGACATCGTATGTACCACATCTGTAATTCTGGGGACTTCCCTATCCAGCGCACGTTGGAAAGCTCGGTTGCAGATTTGACATTCGGGATGCCGAAGAACTCCAGTATTTTCCAGAACGGGGATTGTCCAGTATCGCGGAAGTTCGCCCTGCCCCGGAACAACTCCCAAACGTGCAATACTAGGATATCTGGGATCATCTTGTACACGTCCGCCGGAACGCCATCAGGGCCTGTTGCGGCTCCCGGCCGAAGAGCAGCTCTAGAGTGGAGGACGTCGAAATACTCGATGTCCACGGGGCGTTCCAGTCCATCGAGCCTGCGATCAACGTGCTGAGCATGCGCACGTTGTAAACGATGCTGTTCAAAGGTCACGTCATTCGAATCATCCTGGAAACGACTCCTTCCAAAATCGTAGGCTCCATCTAACCACTGTTCCTGGTCAAAAGTCAAGGCCCCACCAATGTCCATGTAAGTGGGTGTAAACGTGACGCGTGGGGGCCCACGGCAAAGGCCCTGCAGCTTACGATTATTACGAAGTTGTGTGCGTTTGGCCCTGTCTCGACGCAAATTTGAAGCGCCGTTCAAAAGGTCAGTTGTCGAACTTGGCATGCCGGACCTGCTTGTAATGCGCTGAACAGATTCTACAACTCTCAACAAATTAGGCTCCAGGGAGGGCAAGGACGAGGCCAACACCTCCTGGTCAATGCACTCGTTGAGGAAGACGTCGTGCTGCGCCTGATTGGCCGGGGCCCAACCTTTAAGGGATGATTTGAGATCCTTGGGTCTTGTTCCCGAGCCGTGCCAAGAAATGTCTGCGATCAACGGCCTGTGGTCCACGTTGGTCCGGAATGAGACCGGAGGGTCTTGCCATGGTGCGGCATGGCCGCTGATATCCTGCGATACCCCAATGAAGTCGATCTGAAAACGGGCGTCGAGTACTCTCTTCACCCCGCACGTCCAAAGTCGTTCGCGGAAGTTGGTGCTAGGTGCTTCGCCGAAGGTGTTCATGGCACGGATTCCCAATGCCGCCATCCACGAGCATATTGTGTTCTGCATCCTGGAAGAATGAGATCGAAGAAGAGGTAGGACAAGAGGGCCGGTAAGGTCGGAGAGTTTGCCTGGTAAGGTAACGTTGCCGTCGAAGCCAGCAACGATGCTAACAGTATCGGGTGAAACTCGTTGACGACACTCCTGTACGCTGTACGAATTCGACTGTCCCCTCTATCACCTCTGCCGCCAGGCCAGCTATAGCATCATGGTCAACGAAATGGCAAGATAACAAAACGAGGGTGCCAACGAGGACGCCCATCCAATACTTGCCACCCCGTCCCAGGCGGACCATGTGACTGAACGCTCTTGGGACAAGGACCCCGCAATCACCAGAGCCCGCGTCCAAGCCAGCACCGTGCCATTTATGTACAACGAAATTGTGTGAACACACCCCTGGCTCCCAAGTGGGAATCTCCTGGAGTAGCACAAAAGATGAGGAAAGCCCCGTGGAATTCAGATCACTGGTGATCTCCCCGATCCGTCGCTTTCCCTTTTTCTGCGTATTCCAAGACAATATACATGCAGATGTCGGAGTGTCGGTGTTGCCGGGCCCCCCTATTGACGACGCACTGCTTTGACCTTCTTGGTCAGCTCATCCGGTGTGCCCCCGAGAAGCTCCTGACCAGAAGATCCCCTATGAAATAGTTTGCGAGTCTGTGACGCTGCCGATGTAAATGTCGCCCCCCTCACCCCCACCCTCGTCGTAGATGGCAAAATCTGGGGACCAATAGCAACGAATTGAACGACGATCACCCTCAAGCTTCCCATGGATAAATTGCTTCATTTTCCCATGGAGCGCGTACTTAACCTGGACCTCCGGAGCCCTCTCCATGGTGACGTAAGGCCGCTGCTTGCCTGGGAGGTCGCCCTCGCCGGCTGCAAGACTGTCTTTCCACAGGCTGTGGACTTCCTGAAGTACATCTTGATGGATCTTGATGCGGATGGAATAGTTCCTGCCTCCGCGAAGCTGGATGGGCCCGACGTGGTGCTGGATCTCCTTGGGGATTTTCTGGAGCAGTTTATTGCGAAACTCATCCGCCTCCGCCCTGGTTACTCCTTCATCGAGTCGTTCTGAATACTGGCACCAACCCTTAATCCTTACATGCCCTGGGGAAAATGAAGAAGTGCTTGAAAAAGGCGGCATGGAGCTGGCACGCTGGGAGGCCTGCTTCTTGATCTCAAAGAACTCCTTCCTCATCTCCTCCTCTAACGCCTTCCTGGCCTTCCTCTCGGTATCGAGCTCCTTACGCAGGTCCGAAAACTGCTGATATGTGGCTTGCGCCATGACGCCGAGCGCACGATCGATCTTTTCCGCCTGCTTCCCCATACGGTCATCGATCACGTGGGTCAGGACATCGATGAGTTTCTTGTGCTCTGAGCTGAGGGCACCCTCCTGCTCGCGCGGCTTCTTCGTCTCAGGCTCGGCCGGAGCAGATACAAGAAAACTCGCAAGCGCGTGCTGGACAGACGAGGATGCATGAGCCATGATTGGTGTAGACCGGAAGCTAGATATGTGAGAGGCTGCGAGAGGATGTCAATGGGACTTGATGTCAAAGGGACTTGAGCCAAAATGGCTTGAGCCAAAATGGCTACGGATTCAGATTCGATTCAGAATTCGACAAAGCTCGGATCAAGGATCTACGCCGCCGAACTTCACGCATCGCGCCCCACGTTGCGCGTCGCGCGGCTACCTTCGCGCCCTGTCGCCATCGCGCCGCCTCCCGTGGAGAAGGACAGCCGCCCTGGACAAGAGCGCGACGAGCGAAGCACAATCATCTTCTCGCCCCCATGCGGTGACCTGGTACTCGGAGCGAAAACCTTCTGCGAACCGTGGGCCAAATAATTGCAGCAGAACCAGACTCACCTCCTCCGTCCTCGCCTGGGCATGCGTCCAACCCCTCGGAGACGAGTATGACAATCGAGCACCCCCGGGTATTCAATCGGAACGATCTGACCGATTCATGCCGCATCGCGCCCCGCGATGCGCGAATATCTGTGCGCCCTCGCGCCAACGACCTGGAGACAAGCACCTGTCAAACCCAAACCGCGGTGCGCGAAACGCAATCATCTTCGCGCCCCCTCCGGAGTATTGCCAACATTCTGTGTTTACGAACATGGTCTGCGACAATCACTTCACACGACGTCACAGTGACACTGCGAACGCTGCTATGGGCAAATAAAGGTGCGAAACGTGAACCATACATGATTCTGATCCGCTCAGCATGCGGCGTTGGCTGGGGACGCTGGAAAATTACAAGACTATGGTCCACAAACGTTCCAGACAGCACTGCCAACGGGGGTCTCATCGAGAGGGCCGCATTCATCACGATAAACGAATGGGTGATTTGCGATCGAGGCATTCAGATACGTCAAGGCTCGGCAAGGCTGGTCCAATCGTCGGATACGTCCAAGCGGTTGAAGTAAATGAACGTGTCGGTACCCACCCCGGGCATCGACATCAGGTGCAGTGAGCCTCCGAGGTAGCTGGTGTATAGCCTACACAACGGCAAACCCATACCAGGCCCAGCCAGAGGAGTGACCTCGCAAGATTGTGGCTTCAAATCTTGCGGCGTCGTCGAGAACATATACTCCCAGATCTTGTCGCCGTGCTCGAAAGGGACGCCGCCCGCGCAATCGCTGACCTTGATGGCCACGCGCTTAGCATCCGCACGGATGAGGACGTTTATGCCGCCTACTTCACGACCAGTTTGCCTGGCTCGGGCCAGACTTGCACAAACGCTGTTCTTGAGTAGCTCTTCGACGATGAAAAAAAGGTACCTGGGAATGAACGAGAATGCCATGGAATCCTGGTGGTCCTTCGGCCCGAGCGAGATGCTGACGGTATTTAGCCCCGAGTCGGAAAACTGGCTCTGAACACTGGCTATCGCCTCAGCGCAAACCTCGTGTGGGTCGCACCGCGCGTGCACGATTCCCACGTGACTATCGTCTGTGTCAGTGGCCAACGCTTCGTAGTGCCAGGTCAGCATCTCGGTGCCCATGCGGGAGTTGAATATTCGGAATAACCACTCGTTCACCTGATCGTCGTTCAGAGACTCCCTCTCCCGCAGGGCGATCGCGCATTCCCGGAACCATGGCACCGCTGGCAAGTGACGGGCCTTGATCTGCCACCGTGCCTCTGGGCACGGAGTGGGCGTGCCCTCAGATCTGTCGCCTCGTCCTCTGAGCGTCCATCCTGTCCGGAAGAACTGTTTCAAGGGCCCCGACACCAATTGCCGAACTCTCCTGGGGCGTCCCGCGTGCCCTCTGGGCTCCAACGCGTCCCCGCGCGTGACGTTTTTGGGCCCAGGACGGCCCCAGGATGGGCCAAGAGGGCCCCGAGAGTCCGCCAGCGTGAAAAGCAAGGGTCAGAGGCTTGTCCATGGGGATATAAACCGAGGCCCCTGCTCTTAGGATATCGTCGTAGACGTATCGAAGTATCCCATAGGTTCTCCACTGATGGCAAACACTATGGGGGACAAGTAATGTCTGTTCGCAGTGAATTGTCCACTCCACTGCTCGCGCAAACATGCCACCCACCCACCCGCAACTTGGTTTGCAAAATCTCTCAAGACCGTGACGGTGGGTACCAAATGGCACTTGGCAACGACAGCGACGCCGACGACGACAGCGACAACGACGACGACGCCGCCGACAACGACTACGACGACACGGACGACGTCTCCAACGACTTCGACGACGCCGACGACGACGATGACGACGACGACACCGACGACGACGACGCCGACGACGACGATGACAACGACGACGACGAAGATGACGACGCCGACGACGACGACGACAACGATGACACCGACGACGACGACGACGTCAACGACGCCGACGACGACGACGACGACGGCGGCGGCGACGACGACGCCGACGTCGACGACGACGAAGACGACGACGCCGACGACGACGACGAAGACGACGACGACGTCGTCAACGAAGACGACGACGAGGGAGGTGGGATGACGACGACGGCGACAACGACGACAACGACGACAACGACGAGGGAGGACGGAGGACGGCGACGACGCGAACGACGAAGGAGGAAGGACGGCGACGCCGACGACGGCAACGACGAGGGAGGAGGGAAGACGACGACGACGACAACGACGACGACGACGACGGCGACGAAATAGGAGGGACGACGACGAGACGCCGACGACGGACGACGACGACGACGAGGGAGGAGGAGGAAGGCGACCACGGCGACAACGACGACGGAAACGACCACGACGCCAAAGAGACGCCGACGACGAACACGAGGAAAGACGGAGGACGACGTAGGCGACGACGACGACGACGACGACGCAGGAGGGAGGACGGCGACGACGACGACGACGACGCAAAAACGCGCGCGCACGCTTTTGTTGAAAATCCGTGTTGCGAAACCTTGTGTTTTTGTAGGTTTTTGGACACATTTTGAAATCCTTCCGAAACCGATGGGTTTTGAAGGATTTCGGCATACGCGCGCGATGACGCGCGCGTCTGCAATGCACTGCGTCTGAGTTTTTGCGAAAGGATTCTCGCGACGGCACACGCGCAAGGGCGTTCGACACATTCCGACATGCGCGCGCGACGCCCGTTTGGTAGTATTTTGTACAAAAATTGAAAAACAAACCCCTGGCTTTCTTAAGATTTCGCAAGAGCTCGCGCGTAAGCTTTTTCAGCGAATCAGTATTGCGAAACCGTGTTTTTGTATGTTTGTTGGGTTGGAAACTCGATTGCGAAATCCTTCCGATACCGATGGGTTTTGAAAGATTTTGGCGTGCGCGCGCGAAGGCGCGCGCGTGTGCACTGCGTCCCTGTTTCTTGAAAAAGGGATTCGTGAACAAGTGTTATGTTAGAAACAAATGTCCCCGCGTATGGTTTTTCACAAAGGAACCTCAAGGAGACCGATCCCGGCCCCACGGGGATCGTGTAAATTCAGATTTCGGAAGGACATGTGGTCATAATCTTATATGATCTACAAGCCCCAAAAGGGGGCCGATAACGCCGGGGGGTGTAGTCTATTATCTTTCTAGAAAGGAGAATAAACAATACATGGGATGGAGGTGTGAACCATGGGTGGGTGTGGCCTTGATCCGACGCTCAAACTCGATAGTGTCTCGCAAGCGCGAGACAAGCGAAGGGGGCGGCGCTGCTTTGGGCCGAGGTCGCGTCGGTAGGAAATAGCGTTCGCCATGCATTCCCACCTTCAAATCCGTCCAAAATCGGGGGGGGGAGGGGGCGAACGCTAGATCCAGCCCCAGATGCATTACATCAATTAAAGAAGGGAAGTCGCGCGGTCGTTTTCGACAGCCCTAACAACGCACAGTCGAGGAGCGAGAAGGGCAACGCAACGCATGTGGGCCTGTCGTTGGCAAGACCGCGCGACCTGACAACTCGGAATAATCACGGGCAAGACCGCGTGACTATCCGAAGAGAACTAACGGGGCGCCTGGCTAAATGCCAGACGCCCAAGCATGCGGAGCAAATGGGGTGCCCGACCAAATCACCAAGTACCCAAAATGGGTTGCCTGTGTCCGGGCAAATAGGTATGCTCAGCCCGTGTCCGAGCTTAGATTGGCTGTGCGTGGCCAATCAAAGCCCGTTTCCGAAAATCGATCGGCTGTATATTAGCCAATCATCAACTGTGTCCGCTGGCCCTGAGCTGGGCGCCCCCCAGTTGATGCTGTCGCTTTGTTGCCGCGATAGGGCGCGTGCTTCTTCGCTTCGTAATTGAAGGCCTGGTTGTCTACTGGCAGTCGTAGTTCACGATCAATGCAGCCTCCGGCATGGCCGTCGGCTGCTTTGTCGCGCGCATCGCGCCACTGTGAGCTGTGAGCGACGCCTCAGTCCATCATCTGTCTTATCCAACTGATGTGTCAGACCAGGCGCATTCAGTTGGCGAAAGTCCTTACCGCTGCGCGCTGCGAATCATGCCTCGGCCCATCATCTGTCTGATCTAGCTGATGCGTCCCAGCAGGGTGCATTCAGTTGGCTTCCTCATGTCCTTACTTCGCGCGGATTTGACTACCGACTGAGCGCATCTGGCAAGGGTGGCCTTGATGCTGAGACCACCAAGCTCTGGCGCGTGCTTAAATTGCATTGGTGTTAGCGGCCCAGCCTCCAGCTCGCGCTGCGTCGCAATGGCAGGGCGGCAGTCTTCAAGATTATGATCTGCCGCCAATGTCTCAGCTGAGTAACTGGAACGTGCCTGCGAGCGGTGTGACTTGCAATCTGCCTCGATTAGATGCACAACTGCCTCGCCACTATGCGCGTGTCCGCGCAGTGGGGGGCTGGCCCCGTTGGATGCCGCGCGCCCTCTCTTCGTCGTCGTCGCCGAGGAGGCGGCGGTCGCCAGAGCCGCTGTGCAGGTCCACTTCTCCTGCCGGAGTCATAAGTTGATGTGTTACTTTCTATGGATATTGCTGGGATTTGTGAGTGTTGCAGCGTTGGTTCTGCGCACTTGAAGGTGCGTGGTTTCCTGCGCGCGCAAATCGACTACGCGTGCCCATCAAACGCGCTTGCGTGATTAACGCATGCGCCAACGCACCGCGTAAACTGATGAACATACATGATACTGTTTTCGTCGCCTTGTCTTCCGCTACAACGCCCGTAAGTTCCGGGTGCTGCAGAAGGCGAAGTTGCTTTATGTACTCATCTGGTTGGACGTGGCCGTCCTCGGTCTCAGTGTAGCGTGTGGCGCAGTTCACATCAGTGCTTGTTCAGTTTGCATGCGCCGAACGTGCTCTCTACACATTGGACATGTTTGTCCATCGTGTGCTCGACTCCTGCCATGTTTACGTCGTCAACGTGCTCGGCTGTTACAAGCTTTGGGCTCGTCTCGAATTCGTCGTCGCGTGACGTGCGTTCTAGCCCAGGGACTCGCGTGGTCCGGAGTTTCAATGAGAATGTCCTAAGGGCGTCTTTGGTGCGGGTGCCTGGCATCCTGTAGACAGGGGTTTGATTCGTCGCAAGACGCAAGGCCGAGCAACGCGCGCAGCGCCGAAGCTACGCCAGGGGGAAGATTTAAGCAGACCATGCGTTCCTCCCCATCCAGTGGCCACTGTCAGCTCAAGAGTAGCCAGGCCCTTCAAGAAAACCATGTCAGCGTCCATGAATTCTATAATCGATGATTTCATGCGCGCGTCCGCGCTGGCGAGCAATCTTTGGCTTGCTCGACGAGCTGTCCCCGAAACAAATGTTGTCACGTCGAACACTTCGACATCCATGGGGCCGCGAAGGACTTGGCGAAGTTTGATGCTTCGCTGCGTTTCGCCCTTCTATACTAACGAACCCCCGCTGATGTACATGCCATGATGTTAGTAGCATGTTTGGATATCCTGCATCTTGGAAAATTTGCGGTCGTACCATATGTTGAGCTCTGTGTGCAAGGCCTTGTATACATTGGCCGAATTGACCTGTATTCCTGCCTTCACCAGGAGGTCGTCTTCCTTGACGACCGCAGCTCTTAGCTGCGGCTGAGACATCTGCGCGCGTGCTAATTATCTGGCCGTCGTATAGTGAATCGCGTTGTTCTGTCAGAACATACTGACCGTGTTCGTTCGAATCCAAATCGTAGGCTTCGTCGTCATCTTTGGTCCAGGGCACCCGGACAATTCCGTCGGCGCCGTCGTGGCGAGCGCAGCCTACCTCCCCACTTGCCACAGCCGCGAGCACATGATTGCCCGCGATCATTTCAATGGGTACAGAACGCAAGGGTTCCCATGAGAGTCTCAAGTAGTTCTCTCGCCTCCTGGAGTTCAAAATGCTAATTTCCATGGCGTGCGCTTCCAGATCCGTCCCCGATTCCACAACAAAAGTCGGCCGCCTGCCGTCATGTGCGGCTAGTGCTAGAGGTCGTTGTTCCTCAGGGGCGTTGCCGCCCCAGGCTGGCGTGTCCGCTGCAGGTTTTTGATGACTTGAGGCATTTGATCATTCGTGCATTTCCTTCTCGCTTTTTCGCCTCCGACGGGCTCTCGAGGCCTCTGTGCGGCCCCAAGAAGGTCCAATATAGCCCCAGGAGGGGTCCTAAAGGGCCCCGGGGCGGCCCCGAGAGCGCTCCAAGAGCGGGCCGAGAGGGCGCCGGGCCGGCACTTTTGAGCCTCCGCTGGGCGGGTTCGAATGAAGGGCCCCCCTCATTTTCTAACGAAAGGGTCCAAGAAGGCACCCAGGACCCCCCCCAAGAGCCATAAGAGCGCCCCAAGAGAACCCCAGGATAATTAGCCCCAAGATAGCGTCAATGAGAGGGTCTCAAGAGAGCCCCGAGAAAGAATCCCGGGAGGCCCCGAGAGGGGCCCAAGATAATCCCAAGAGGGCCCCAATATGCCTCCAAGTTTCGAAACGCACACGAGTTTAATTTGCAAATCAGTGCAGCAGCCGTTGCGGGTCATCGAAACACCGACCACCCCTCATCGAAGCACCGTCGTAGCCTGCTCGGATTCCCATCTTAAATTTCAGTGCGGGGAACTATTTGTGATCCTTGTTTTTCCCGAAGACCTGAATGCGTCTTGCCGCCCCTGATTCACCGAGTCCCCTGCCGATCGTTTCTGGGTGGGCTGGTGGGGGTGTTTTTTGGGTCGCGGGCAGACGCGCGAAGCTGTCGCCGAGAGGGGGGCCCGGGGCACGGGCCGGCCAAATTAACTACAGGGCGACGCGCAAGACGGCCGGGCCAGCACTCAGAAGCGGCGGCTGAGGGGCGGCTGCTGGTGGAACTGGCTGCGTGGTCAGCAACGCACAGGGGAGCTGCTGCAACTTGCAGGCCTGAGGCAAGAGTGCCACATATGGAATTAGGTCCTGCACGCCAGGAACGCCTGATCGGCTGAGTACCAGCGACCACGGATCACGCTGGCGAGGGCGCTTCCACTGCCGGAAAACCAGAAAGCGGTGCGCCACCAGGAACGGAGTGCTGGAAGCCGCGCATTCGAGCACAGGCACCGTGGCCAGAAGTGACCAGGTACAGACTGACCATGTCGCCGCAGGGCGCCAAGGGCCAGGGCCGCGCCAGCGGCGCGGAACATGCCAAATAGGCGGGGACAGGGCGCCAGGGAAGCACGGTGTCTGCTGAAGGCTGCACCACTCCGCGACACATCTCGTGCGCCCTGAGAACGACGCCAGTCCCGAGCGGCGAGGCGAGTATGGACCAGGCTCCAGGGGGCGACTGCACCAGGGAGCCTGGCCAAGGGTAACGTCGACGACGCCGCGCGGAGGACCGCGCATTGCGCGGGGGGGCGGGCTGGGCTGGCGGGAAATGACATCACCAGGTCGGCGGGGGAGAGGCGTCCACCAGGGGGCTCCAGCGCCAGGGGGCGGCTAAACACACAACGATGCGAGAGGCCGCAGGGTCACGTGGCAACTGGCCGCCCTGTCCTTGTGGGGTCCTCGCTTGGCGTGGGCGGGTGGGCACTGACATCACCTGCCGGCCATGTTGAGGGGGGCCCACAGGGGACGCCCAGTGCAAAGGGACGGCCAGTGGCCATGCGAGCTTGAGAGGGTAGCCAGCGAGAACGCGTGGCCGAGGGCAGTCCCGTTTTTTTTTTTTTTTTTTTTTTTTTTTTTTTTTTTTTGTTCCCCCCAACCACCTTGCAAGTCGTCGTCGGAAGGGGCCGCCAGGTCCACGCCGCCAGGCCCCCCCTTTTCTCCCGCGATACTGCCACTGCCGCCCCCTTCTCCCTCCATCGTGCTGCCACTGCCGTCGTCGTGCTCTCCATCTCTTCCCACCGTGTCACTGCCGCGGCCGCTGCGCTCCCTGCCGCTGCCCTCGAGGACAGCTGCCACTGCATGCGCGTGCTCTTCTCGCACGCGCTGTTCAGGGTGCCGTGCGTGATGGTGTTGGGCTCCCGCTTCACGTCTGCGGTCTCGCTCAGCAGCGCCACAGCCTGCTGCCACTGCCAACGCCTGCCCTTCTCGCACGCGCTGCTCAGGGCGTCGTAGGTGAGGATGTTTGGGCTCCAACTTCACGTCTGCCATCTCGCTCAGCAGCGCCATTGCCTGCAACCTCTGGCAACGCCTGCTCTTCTCGCACTCGCGGTTCAGGGCGCCGTAGGTGATGATGCTGGGCTCCAGTTGCGCGACCACCATCTCGCTCGGCGACGCCACCAACTGTTGCCGCTGGCTACGCCTGCTCTCCTCGCACGACCTGTTCAGGATGCTGCAGGTGATGATGTTGGGCCCCAGCTTCACGTCTGCCCTCTCGCTCAGCAGCGCCACGACCTGCTGCCGCAACAAGCGCCTGCTCTTCTCCAGCTTCACAACCGCCATCTCGCCCAGCAGCGCCACGGGTTGCTGCCGCAACCGACGCCTGCTCTTCTCGCACGTGTTGCTCACAGTGACGTTGGTGATGTTGGCGGGCTCCAGCTTCGCGACCACCATTTCGCACGGCAGCGCCACTGCTCACTGCCATTGCCAACGCCTGCTCCTCTCGCGCGCGCTGTTGAGGGCGCCGTAAGTGAGGATGTTGGGCTCCAGCTGCACGACCACCATCTCGCTCGGCGACGCCACCAACTGCTGCCGCTGGCAACGCCTGCTCTCCTCGCACGACCTGTTCAGGATGCCGTAGGTGATGATGTTGGGCTCTAGCTTCACGAACGCCATCTGGCTCAGCAGCGCCACGACCTGCTGCCACTGCCAACGCCTGCTCTTCTCGCGCTCGGTTTTCAGGGCGCCGTAGGTGATGATGTTGGGCTCCAGCTTCACGAGCAGGATCTCGCTCAGCAGCGCCACAGCCTGCTGCCACTGCCAACGCCTGCTCTTCTCGCACGCGCTGTTCACAGTGGCGTAGGTGATGCTGTTGAGCTCCAGCTTTGTGTCCCGGATCTCGCTCAGCAGCACCACGACCTGCTGCCACTGCCAACGCCTGCTCTTCTCGCACGCGCTGTTCACAGTGACGTAGGTGATGATGGTGTCGGGCTCCAGCTTCACGACTGCCGTCTCGTTCAGCAGTGCCGCAACGTGCTGCCACTGCCGGCGCCTGCTCTTCTCGCACGCGCTGCTCACAATGCCGTAGGTGATGATATCGGGCTCCGGCTTCACGACCACGCTCTCGCTCAGCATCGCTACTGCTGGCTGCCGCTGCCAACGCCTTCTCTTCTCGCACGTCCTGCTCGCAGTGCCGTAGGTGATGATATCGGGCTCCAGCTTCACGAGCAGGATCTCGCTCAGCAGCGCCACAACCCGCTGCGATTGCCAACGCCTGCTCTTCTCGCACGACCTGTTCACAGTGCCGTAGGTGATCTTGGCGGGCTCCGGCTTCACGACCACCATCTCGCTCAGCAGCGTTACTGCAGACTGCCCCCATCCAACGCATGCCCTTCTCGCACGCGCTGTTCAGGACGCAGTGGGTGATGTTGGGTTCCAGCTTCGCGACCACGACCTCGCTCCGCAGCGCCACAAGCGGCTGCCACTGCCAACGCCTGCTCTTCTCGCAGACGGTGTTCACAGTGCCGTAGGTGATGACAACGGGCTCCAGCTTCACGACCACCATCTCGCTCAGCATCGCCGCAAACAGCTGCCACCTCCAACGTCCGCCTATCTCGCACAACCTGTTCAGGATGCCGTAGGTGATGATGTTGGGCTCCAGCTTCACGACAACCATCACGCTCAGTACCGCTACGACCGGCTGCCACTGCCAACGCTTGCTCTTCCTGCGCGCGCTGTTCACAATGCCGTAGGTGATGCTAATGGGCACGGGCTTCACAACCACGATCACGCTCGGCAGTGCTAGTGGTGGCTGCCACTGACAACGCCTGCTCTTCTTGCACGCGCTGTTCACAGTTCCGTAGGTGATGGTGTTGTCGGGCTCCAGCTGCACGACCGGGATCTTGCTCAGCAGCGCCGCAGCCTGCTGTCGCTGCCAACGGCCGCTCTTCTCGCACGACCTGTTCAGGATGTCGTAGGTGATGATGATGTTGGGTCTCAGCTTCACGACCACGATCTCGCTCAGCAGCGCCGCTGTTTACTGCCACTGTCGACGCCTGCTCCTCTCGCACGCGTTGTTCGCAGGGCCGTGGGATATCGTGGCGGACTCCAGCTTCGCGACCAGGATCTCGCTCAGCATCGCCACGACCGGCTGACACTGCCAACGCCTGCTCTTGTCGCACGCGCTGTTCACGGCGCCGTAGGTGATGATAACGGGCTCCAGCCTCACGACCACCATCTCGCTCAGCAGCGCCGCAAACAGCTGCCACCTCCAACGTCCGCCGTTCTCGAACGACCTGTTCAGGATGCCGTAGGTGATGATGTTGGGCTCCAGCTTCACCACCACCATCTCGCTCATCAACGCCAATGTTCGCTGCCACTGCCAACGCCTGCTCCTCTCGCGCGCCGTGTTCACAGTGACGTCGGTGATGATGTTGGGTTCCGGCTCCAGCTTCACGATCACCATCTGGCTCAGCAGCGCCACGATCTGCTGCCGCAGCCAACGCCTGCCCTTCTCGCATTCGCTGCCCACAGTGTCGTAGGTGATGATGTTGGGCTCCAGCTTCACAAACGCCATCTCGCTCAGCAGCGCCACGGGTTGTTGCCGCAACCGACGCCTGCTCTTCTCGCACGCGTTGTTCACAGTGACGCAAGTGATGTTGGCGGGCTCCATCTTCGCGACCACCATCTCGCACGGCAGCGCCGCTGCCCACTGCCACTGCCAACGCCTGCTCCTCTCGCGCGCGCTGTTGAGGGCGCCGTAGGTGAGGATGTTGGGCTCCGGCCACCATCTCGTTCGGCGACGCCACCAAGTGCTGCCGCTGGCGACGCCTGCTCTCCTCGCGCGTCCTGTTCAGGATGACGTCGGTGATGATGTTGGGCTCCAGCTTCCCGAACACCATCTGGCTCAGCAGCGCCACGACCTGCTGCCACTGACAACGCCTGCTCTTCTCGCGTTCGCTGTTCAAGGCGCCGTAGGTGATGATGTTGGGCTCCAGCTTCACGAGCAGGATCTCGCTCAGCAGCTCCACAGCCTGCTGCCAATGCCAACACCTGCTCTTCTCGCACGCGCTGTTCACAGTGGCGTAGGTGATGCTGTTGGGCTCCAGCTTCGTGTCCCGGATCTCGCTCAGCAGCGCCGCAGCCTGCTGCCACTGCCAACGCCTGCTCGTCTCGCGCGCGCTGTTCACAGTGCCGTGAGTGATGATAACGGGCTCCAGCTTCACGTCCACGATCTCGCTCAGCAGCGCCACTGCTAGTTGCCACTGCCGACGCCTGCTCTTCTCGCACGCGCTGTTCACAGTGCCGAGAGTGATGATGTTGGGCTCCAACTTCACGACCGCCATCTCGCTCAGCAGCGCCAATGCTGGCTGCTGGCTGCCACGGCCGCACCGTGCGCCTTCCAGCCTCGCTGCCACTACCACCTCGTGTCCTCTCGTCACTATCTCCGCCACTGCCGTCCCTCCCCGTTCCTCCGGGTCCTCCGGCTCCTCCTATGTCGCTGCCGTCCCTCCTCGCGCCGCCGCTGCCCCCCTCCATGCCCATGCTGCCGCTGCCGCCCCCCCCTCCTTCCTTCGCGCCCCGGCCGCCGCCGCTGCCGTCCCTCCCGCCTCCTTCTAACGTGCTGCCGCTGCCGCCAACGCTTGCGCCAGCGCGTCCTTCTCGCACGCGCAGCGGCGAGGGCTGTGGCTGACAACATAGGGCTCCAGCATCGCGCCAAACGTATAGCTGAGCAGCGTCAGGGCCTGCTGCCGTTGCCACGGCGCTTTCTCCTCGCGCGCGCTGGTCGCCATCGGCGTCTCGCTGAGCGGTGCGTGGTCCGGGTGCCACTGTCTGCCCTTCTCGCGCATGAGGTTGGGCCGCGGCGTCGCCGCCGCCACCTCGCTGAGCAGCGATGGGGCCAGCAGCCACTGCCCGCCTTTCTCGCGCGTGAGGTTGGACCTCAGCGTCGCCGCCAACGTCGCGCTGAGCAGCGACGCGACCCGCGGCCACTTCCCGCCCTTCTCGCGCAAGAGGGTGGGCTCCAGCATCGCCACCAACATCCCGCTGAGCACCGCCAGGGCCGGCTTCCACTGCCCTTCCTTCTCGCAAAGGAGGTTGGGTCCAGCGCCGCCGCCGACCTCTCGCTGAGCACCGCCAGGGCCGGCTGCCACTGCCAGCCCTTCTCGCGCAGGAGGTTGGGCTCCAGCATCGCTGCCAACATCTCGCTGAGCAGCCGAAGGACGAGCAGCCACTACCCGCCCTTCTCGCACCGACTCCAGCACAGTAGCTGACGTGTCCCACGGGCGGAGTGCAGCAATGGAGTGGATGCGCGAAAGGCTCTGGCAGCCCCGGCTGCAGCATTGCGCTCCGCAGCATGCGCACTGCCACGCCGCCTGCTTCGCATGGCAGTGCGAACAGGCCGAATCGCAGATCGCGCCCCTCTGGGGGACGCCAGGGCTCGTCGCCGCTGTGGTCGCGCCGCCGCTGCCGTCCCTCTCCACTCCCCCTTCCCCGCCGCAGCCGCCACTGCTGCCCCTCCCTTCTCCTTCTCCTCCTCCAGGCCCCGGCGTGCTGCCGCTGCCGCCGCTCCCCGCCCCCCTGTCTGCTGCCTCTGTCGGCTCTTCTCGCATCGCATGACTCGACGGAGTAGCTGATGACGTTTGTCCCAAGCTGCGCGCTGCACTGACTGCTCGCGCCGCCTTCTTCCCCTGCCGCCTTCGACTCTGGTTGCCAGGTGCTGCGGCCGTGCCCCGACCGGCCCTGGCCCGCCAAGCGACCGCTCGCGCGAGCTCTTTCTGTGCAGCCCTCAAGACCTCCCCCGCCGCTGCCTGCGCAGTGCACGCGCTCGGGCTGGAGATCCACGCGCGGGCTTGGAAGCGCTCGTTCAGCACAACCAGGTCACGCGCGGAAGCCTGCTGATCGTGCGAGGGCCACGCGCCCAGTCCTGGCACGTCGATTTCCAAGCGGAGCCCAGGGTCGGCGGGGGCTGGGAGCTCCGGCGGCACCTGCTGGGGCGGAATGGCGTCCGCATCTGGCGGCCTCGGGGCGTCGCTCGCGAGGGCGAGGACCTCCGTGCGGCGCGCGACGCGGGCGCCGCCAGAGAGACGCTGGTCGGCGAAGTAATCGAGCCCCCACTCGACGCAGACGTCCATCGTCTGCAGCAGGCCGTGAAGAGAACGCCGCCTGGTGCGGACCTTCGGTTCTGTGCACAGCGTGGCGGTAATGCCCTTGCCGCCCCATGCGCCATTGTACCCGCGCAGCCGCGTAGCCAACAGCGGGGTCGCACACGCGTCGTGTCGCAGCCGCCCTCGGGCCGCGAGAACGAGGCGGCTAAAGCGAGGGGCTGCCTCTTTGGAGGTCCCTGGTGAGCTCGTCGAGCAACGGGGGCCCTGTGCAAGCAATCAGATCGCGGGTCTCGCACATCGCTGCAGCCTCCTCGGGGCCGCAACGGTCGAATGCTTCCCCAATCGGAGAACGCCTCCGAACATGACGCCGGTAAGGGTCTTGCACGATGACCTCGTGGCAGTTCACGTCCCTCGCAGCGGCTCCGAAGATTGCCTCGATGTCCGTGGTGGTGTCGCCCTCGGTCACAACATGCTTCGCCTGTGCTCTGGGGAGGGCGTTCACCTGCATTGCTGGCGCTGGGGCCTCACCAGATGCGTCGTGCGCGAAAAGGCACATGCGAATACGGTGCCAAGGGCATGCGGCGCCGAATCGGCAGGGCACCCGTGTGCCCCTCTGTCGGCGCACAGCTGCCGTGGCCACCAGGCGAGGGGCTCTGGGCGTCAGACGGGCAGCGAGGCCTGGGAGAAGCTTCAGCATGGCGCGCTGTCTAGCGACTCTTTTCCACGCACGTCGGGGCTGGAGCACTGCCGCAGCCGCGCGCCGTGCCCAATCGCCGTCCCGCGACGTTCCAAGGCCGGGGGGCTGGCCAACATCGGTGTCGGCCCGGCAGCGCTGTGGTCCGTCGGGGGTCTCGGGAGAAGTCGCGTCTGAGTGGCGCTGGTCGGAGTGCTGGTCGTGGTGCTCGTCGTTGTGCTGGTCCTGGTCTTGCTGGTTGCCCTGGTCGGAGTGCTGGTCGTTGTGCTGGTGTCTGTGCTGGTCGTGGCGCTGGTCGTGGTGCTGGTCGTTGTGGTCGTGTTGCTGGTCGGGGTGCTGGTCGTGGTGCTGGTCGTTGTGCTGGTCGGAGTGCTGGTCGTTGTGCTGGTCGTTGTGCTGATGCTGGTCGGAAGGCTGCTGGTCGGTGTGGTGTTGGTAGCGCAGGTTGGCGACCAAAGGGGAACGGCGAACACTCGTGTGTCTCCGCCGCGCTGTCTGTGCCCGCAACGCCGCAGCCGCGCGGCGCCCGGGAGTCCCCGGCCGCCTCAGCGAGAGGCGAAGCACTGTGCCGGGGCTCGTCTGGCGAAGCGCATCGATCCAAGCGGCGCGCGTCTCGGTGTGCGGCTCGCAGCGCCGGCGCGGAGAGGGCCGCGAACTCCTCGTCTGACATGTCGGCAAGCCCGCGGCGTCTGCCCACGGCGGCGCGTAGGAGCATCTCCTGGGCAGCGGGGCTGAATCATCCAGCGCGCCGAAGCGCCACGGGGCCGCGGTGATCGCTTGCGCCTGCGTGGTGGCATGCTGCCGCATGCAAGCGGTGGCCCGCCAGAACGGCGCGCTCGCGGGCCGTAGTCCCGCCGGGGGCCGCCGTCAGTGCTCGGCATTGCTCCGCGGCCCGCAACCGCCTCGCGGACTCGATCTGCAGACGCCCGCGCAAGGCCTCGATGTGCATGCGTCGCTGCCAACGTCGAAGGCGCGTGCGTGAGACGACGCAGCAAGGCTGGTCGGAGTGCTGGTCGGGGTGCTGGTCACTGTGCTCGTCGTTGTGCTGGACGTAGTGCTGGTCGTTGCGGTGGTGGGTGTGCTGGTCGGTGTGCTGGTCGTTGTGCTGGTCGTGGTGCAGGTCGGAGTGCTGGCCGTGGTGCTCGTCGTGGTGCTGGTGGTGGTGCTGGTCGTTGTGGTGGTCGCTGTGCTGGTCGGAGTGCTGGTCGCTGTGCTGGTCGTGGCGCTGGTCGTTGTGCTGGTCCTTGTGCTGGTCGTTGCGCTGGTCGGAGTGCTGGTCGCAGTGTTGGTCGTGGTGCTGGTCGGAGTGCTGGTCGTGGCGCTGATCGGGGTGCTGGTCGTGGTCCTGGTGGTTGCGCTGGTCGTTGCGCTGGTCGTGGTGCTGGTCGTTGCGCTGGTCGGAGTGCTGGTCGGAGTGCTGGTCGTTGCGCTGGTCGTTGTGGTGGTCGATGTGCTGGTCGCTGTGCTAGTCGCTGTGCTGGTCGCTGTGCTGGTCGTGGTGCTGGTAGTGGCGCTGGTCGTTGTGCTGGTCGGAATGCTGGTCGTTGTGGTGGTAGCTGTGTTGGTCGTGGCGCTGGTCGTGGTGCTGGTCGTGGCGTTGGTCGTGGCGCTGGTCGGAGTGCTGGTCGCTGTGCTGGCCGGGGCGCTGGTCGTGGTGCTGGTCGTTGTGCTGGTCGTGGTGCCGATCGTTGTGCTGGTCGTGGTCCTGGTAGTTGCGCTGGTCGTTGCGCTGGTCGTTGTGCTGGTCGGAGTGCTGGTCGTTGCGCTGGTCGGTGTGGTCGGAGTGCTGGTCGCTGTGATGGTCGGTGCGCTGGTCGTGGTGCTGGTCGTTGTGCTGGTCGTGGTGTTCGTCGGGATGCTGTTCGTGGTGCTGTTCGTTGCGCTGGTCGGAGTGCTGGTCGTAGTGCTGGTCGTTGCGCTGGTCGTTGTGGTGGTCGCTGTGCTGGTCGCTGTGCTGGTCGTGGTGCTGGTCGTGGCGCTGGTCGTTGTGCTGGTCGGAGTGCTGGTCGTTGCGCTGGTCGTTGTGCTGGTCGGAGTGGTGGTCGTGGCGCTGGTCGCTGTGCTGGTCGGAGTGCTGGTCGTTGTGCTGGTCGTTGTGCTGGTCAGAGTGCTGGCCGTTGTGCTGGTCGTTGTGCTGGTCGGAGTGTTGGTCGTGGCGCTGGTCGCGGTGCTGGTCGCGGTGGTGGCGCTGCAATTTTGGGTGGCGCTGGTCATTCCCTACTCCTACCGTGCTGTCACATCCGCGATGGCAGTGGCAGTGGCACGTGGACAGACGGCGTCTGTCCACGTACCCACTGCCCCGAGCCGCGGTCGCCAAGTGCCCGTAACTACTGATCGCCCTTCCCGCGCGAAGTGATCGCGGCGCTGTAGCTGATGGCGGGAGAGGGGGTCAGCGCCGTTGGCCGCCGTCGCTTCGGCAGCCGATGGCACCGCCGCAGCCATCCGACCTGCGCCTCGCAGCCCCCCAGGCTGCACCCTCGGGCGCGCGGTGCTGGCTTGAGCCCGAATGGCTACGGAAGCTGGCGAGGATGCGCGAAACGTCGAGAATTCTCAAACTAAGCGTACCTTAGGCGAGAAGCGACTCGCCGTTGTCATCCGCAAGTTTCCTTGCTTGGTCGGCAGGTAGCCCAAAACCATCAAGTTTCCTCGCAAATGAGCTCGCGATGAAGGCCGACGCAGCGCGCGCGGCCGTTGCATCGGAGGCGATCTCGCGGGCCATTGGCACCTCGGCGTGCAGCGCGTGACGTGGGTCTGAATACTGTGCGAGGACTACTCGACCGCCTGCTTGGGCCGCAGCTTGACCTCGGTCAGGGAAATTTCAGACGGTGGGGCATGGGCCGTTCCATTCACCCCAGTCGTCCTCTGTCGTAGTCGGACGGTGGTAGTCCACGGGATCACCTTGCTGATAGTTGGGGCGTCCTGATGCTGCCGTTTTCGTGCGCAGGGCTCTGTTGAGTTTGGCTGCTGCTGTGGCCTGGGTAATAGCCTCGGTGCTTATTTCCCTAATTCTCTGCTCCCGATAATGATATAGCGTTTCCGCCCCCTGTTGGTAGGCCATATCGTGCCTGCTATGGCGATACGTTATACAATGAAACCGCACTGCAGACAAATAGGGCTTCGTGCAGTGCGCGTGTGAGAACTGATGGGATGCTGTGTCGTTTGAGGTCTTCCTCCATGACGTGTAGGGTGTGTCTGAGAATGCCGTCGCGTGCCTCGATGGCGGTGGCGTGCTGGCCTCGGGCACGCATGCGGAACTCCGTGCCTGTCGCCTTCAAGATTACCTTGGCGGTATTATTGTTTAGGGCGCCCTCTCCGTCGGAGTGCGTCGCAGTAGCTGGGCCATGTTGCGTCCAAGAAATGTGGTAGACGTTCAATGCCGCATGCGTAGTCCTGCCGGCTATCTGTTGGCCAGCGGCCCAATGAATGCATCGGTCGATAATGTGCAACGCAATGTGTTGTCTGTAGAACATGAAATCACATTCGGCTTCCTCGTTGACTTTGCCAAGGCGACTTATCGATGGCAGAACAGTGTTGCCTGGTTTCTCCCAAGCTCTGCGCTCGCGGCATGAGTCAACTACCCCTTCTTATCATGTTCGATCGTGCCGCAATTCCTGCGCGCGACAGCATTGCGCGCGTCTTCGGCTCAGAAGCGCGGCGCCGGCGTAGGTGGAGTTTCGGTCACTCCTGTACCGCGGTGGTTGGATCATAACTGCGTAGGTTTTGGAAACTTCTCCGAATTTCAAACTGACCAACCAGGCAGTCTCGCACGTGGCCGCGCTTCCGCTGGAGGCGTGGGGGGAGGTGGTTCGGCGCCGCTCTCCTCGCCTGCGTCGTCCAGCTGCGCGCGGTGGATCCGAAGAGCTGCCGGCGTTAGAATCGCTGGAGCCACTGCCGCCAGGGCTGCGCGCACCTCTCGTCATGTCGTAGCTGCTTGCGCCCACGGTCGGGCCGCAGGGGTCTCTACGCGCGCGGATAAGTGTGCGCGGCAATGGACAACCCCGCGGCCGCCGTCGCGCAGAAGGCATCTCTGCTGGAGCTGGTGCCTCGTCAAACAATTCGTCTGGTGCCGCTGCTGGTGCAGCAGTGGCCCGTGCAGGCGCTTCGTCCGCTGGCGCTGGTGCGGATGGCGGGGCCTGTGCGAAGTTGTCTGGTAAGTGTCGTGGTTTGGCAAATCTACGTTTGCCTGGCGTTAGCTGGTGGCCCCGCCCGATTCTGCCGCAGTGCCCTCGTGCAGCTGGGGCATTCCCTGTAGTGAGGTTCTTTATCGAAGCAAGCCGCAGGCGCTGTCGTGGGTGGCGGTTCTGTCGTGGAGAGCTAGCTAATTTGAGCGTTGTCTACGCGTGTTGGGCACCCAGGTCCACTCGGTTTGCTCGGCGGATAGGGATCCATTCGCCTCTCGTGGCATAGTGCACTCGTCGAGATCGAATCCTGCACTATTTGCCACAAAGGTGTTTGTTTGATTTCGGTCGGCGAATGGATTTCTGCCTCGTGCGAAAGGGCCTGTGCAATCTGGGGCGCGTCTTCGAGCCCTTCCCGCGCGAAGTGATCGCGGCGCTGTAGCTGATGGCGGGAGAGGGGGTCAGCGCCGTTGGCCGCCGTCGCTTCGGCAGCCGATGGCACCGCCGCAGCCATCCGACCTGCGCCTCGCAGCCCCCCAGGCTGCACCCTCGGGCGCGCGGTGCTGGCTTGAGCCCGAATGGCTACGGAAGCTGGCGAGGATGCGCGAAACGTCGAGAATTCTAAAACTAAGCGTACCTTAGGCGAGAAGCGACTCGCCGTTGTCATCCGCAAGTTTCCTTGCTTGGTCGGCAGGTAGCCCAAAACCATCAAGTTTCCTCGCAAATGAGCTCGCGATGAAGGCCGACGCAGCGCGCGTGGCCGTTGCATCGGAGGCGATCTCGCGGGCCATTGGCACCTCGGCGTGCAGCGCGTGACGTGGGCCTGAATACTGTGCGAGGACTACTCGACCGCCTGCTTGGGCCGCAGCTTGACCTCGGTCAGGGAAATTTCAGACGGTGGGGCATGGGCCGTTCCATTCACCCCAGTCGTCCTCTGTCGTAGTCGGACGGTGGTAGTCCACGAGATCACCTTGCTGATAGTTGGGGCGTCCTGATGCTGCCGTTTTCGTGCGCAGGGCTCTGTTGAGTTTGGCTGCTGCTGTGGCCTGGGTAATAGCCTCGGTGCTTATTTCCCTAATTCTCTGCTCCCGATAATGATATAGCGTTTCCGCCCCCTGTTGGTAGGCCATATCGTGCCTGCTATGGCGATACGTTATACAATGAAACCGCACTGCAGACAAATAGGGCTTCGTGCAGTGCGCGTGTGAGAACTGATGGGATGCTGTGTCGTTTGAGGTCTTCCTCCATGACGTGTAGGGTGTGTCTGAGAATGCCGTCGCGTGCCTCGATGGCGGTGGCGTGCTGGCCTCGGGCACGCATGCGGAACTCCGTGCCTGTCGCCTTCAAGATTACCTTGGCGGTATTATTGTTTAGGGCGCCCTCTCCGTCGGAGTGCGTCGCAGTAGCTGGGCCATGTTGCGTCCAAGAAATGTGGTAGACGTTCAATGCCGCATGCGTAGTCCTGCCGGCTATCTGTTGGCCAGCGGCCCAATGAATGCATCGGTCGATAATGTGCAACGCAATGTGTTGTCTGTAGAACATGAAATCACATTCGGCTTCCTCGTTGACTTTGCCAAGGCGACTTATCGATGGCAGAACAGTGTTGCCTGGTTTCTCCCAAGCTCTGCGCTCGCGGCATGAGTCAACTACCCCTTCTCATCATGTTCGATCGTGCCGCAATTCCTGCGCGCGACAGCATTGCGCGCGTCTTCGGCTCAGAAGCGCGGCGCCGGCGTAGGTGGAGTTTCGGTCACTCCTGTACCGCGGTGGTTGGATCATACCTGCGTAGGTTTTGGAAACTTCTCCGAATTTCAAACTGACCAACCAGGCAGTCTGGCACGTGGCCGCGCTTCCGCTGGAGGCGTGGGGGGAGGTGGTTCGGCGCCGCTCTCCTCGCCTGCGTCGTCCAGCTGCGCGCGGTGGATCCGAAGAGCTGCCGGCGTTAGAATCGCTGGAGCCACTGCCGCCAGGGCTGCGTGCACCTCTCGTCATGTCGTAGCTGCTTGCGCCCACGGTCGGGCCGCAGGGGTCTCTACGCGCGCGGATAAGTGTGCGCGGCAATGGACAACCCCGCGGCCGCCGTCGCGCAGAAGGCATCTCTGCTGGAGCTGGTGCCTCGTCAAACAATTCGTCTGGTGCCGCTGCTGGTGCAGCAGTGGCCCGTGCAGGCGCTTCGTCCGCTGGCGCTGGTGCGGATGGCGGGGCCTGTGCGAAGTTGTCTGGTAAGTGTCGTGGTTTGGCAAATCTACGTTTGCCTGGCGTTAGCTGGTGGCCCCGCCCGATTCTGCCGCAGTGCCCTCGTGCAGCTGGGGCATTCCCTGTAGTGCGGTTCTTTATCGAAGCAAGCCGCAGGCGCTGTCGTGGGTGGCGGTTCTGTCGTGGAGAGCTAGCTAATTTGAGCGTTGTCTACGCGTGTTGGGCACCCAGGTCCACTCGGTTTGCTCGGCGGATAGGGATCCATTCGCCTCTCGTGGCATAGTGCACTCGTCGAGATCGAATCCTGTACTATTTGCCACAAAGGTGTTTGTTTGATTTCGGTCGGCGAATGGATTTCTGCCTCGTGCGAAAAGGCCTGTGCAATCTGGGGCGCGTCTTCGATCATATTTTGGATCTTAGGTGTGTGGTGGGCCGTCTGTGCCACTTCTCGGTTGCATGCTTGAGCATTGCTCATGGTGGCCAGAACATCATTTTTCCTCCAGGGATTCGAAGGTTGCTCTGTGATTGGCCATCATCCTCTGTGGGTTTCTTGATGTAAGTGCCGTGTGAGTCGCGTAGCCCTGTCGAGTATTGGTTAATGCTATGAATGCAAATGGCCTCGCGTTTGGCTTGTGTCGACCACGGGGCGATCATCTACCCTAGCGCGACTGGGTTATTCCTAAAGCGTAAGCGTCGTAGGTCGTCTTGCATGACGGCGACCATCCCGCGGAAGGTAATGTGTGGGAGGCCCCCCCCTGCGGTGTTTGCACCAGGTGTCGTGGTTGAACGTTAACGGTGCGTGTATAGCTGTCCCCTCCTGAGGTCAACTTCCATGTGAAGGCAAGTTGGGGCTTGCCTCCAGCACCTCCGCACAGTTCTAACAGATCTACACAATTCTTCCGTCGGTGACATGAGGTGGGAACAATATTTCGGCGCGCGCGTCCGCAGCGCCGCTTGGCGATGTCAGAGAGAGGTCGTCGTCGCCACCTGACTTGATGTCTGCTGTGAGGTTTTCGGAAAATAATGTGGCATCTCTTAGTTATCTGCGGTCGTCGCCGCAATCGCCGTTGCCGTCTTCGACCTGTTTTGGGATCTCCTCTGGTTGGGTGCCCGCTTCCCTGCCGGCCATTTTCCTCTCCTTTTGTCTTGTCGGGGCATCGGTTGGTAGTGCTGCGCGCTTGCGGCGCGCCCGCCTCGAATGTGGGGCGCGCGAATTTGCGGCGGGCCCCCGTCGAGCCCAATCGAGGGGGGGGGAGATTGATCATCTACGAAGAACGCACGCCGCTCGCCCCTCCTCGTGGCTTGTCGTCTGCCGGTGGCCGAGCAGAGCGGGGGGCGCTGATTCACAGTGCAGCCTCGCGCATATGTTGCGGACCCCTGGTGGCAACGGCGCCCGCCAATCGCATCCTTTCGGTCGGTCTTTGACCTTGATATTTTGGATCGCCTTCTTGGCGTCAAGGTCTAGATATACGCGACGGACGACGTCGCCCCAACGCGGTCCGCTTGCACTGGATTGCACGTGGTCTCTCACAAGTGTATCTGCGCGGGTGAACACTTGCAAATGTACCTGCTTGTTATCTTTTCCGGTGGCCGTATGTTTGCTGAGTTGGTTCAAAAACTGTGAAATCAAGAATGACGGTGTCCTGTTTCGCCATTCGGCATGTTGCTGGTCGTGCCCGTGCCAGTCCAGTTGATTTCCTTGGTGTTCGTGCATGTGCACCTCCATAAGGTTGTCGGTGTGTTAAGACACGGTGTACAGACTTGTATATGTGAGCCACTTAGCTTCTTACTGGCACGATGAAATGTAATGTGTCGGAGCGGCAGAGACGCATCCATATTTTTCTGAGGTCTATGCTTCCAAGAGCGCCCTGTGTTGGAGCCAATTTCCAGAAGTATCCAGGTTGTCCCATGAGAACTATCTGTATGCTGGGAGCACGCGCTTTGCTTGGAAGCTTGCGTATTCTCTCGTGGCGTAGCCTGGCTCGCCCGCCTGGTAGTCTCATGTGCCAGTCAGCGGGGGTGGCCGCCCAGGGACACGCATAGTCTCCCGATGACGTGCTTCCGAGGAGTTGTGTCCCCAACAATGTCATCGCTTCGTCATGGGCAACGCGGGCATCATATATATATATATATATATATATATATATATTTATGTATATATATATGTGTGTATATATACATATCTATATATATGTGTAAACTCGGCGGCGTAATTCTGCGGTAGCCAAATATCATTTGCACCGAGTGTTTGGAATGAAAAGACTCAGTTGTAGTTTCTGAGCGCGTCCGTGCATCTGGCCCCTCTGGGGGTGGAAACGGAGTCGACCAGCGGGCCGCCTGCCCCCGTCAACGGGGGTCATCGATGTGGGGTAGGATGCCCACCGCCTCGTCGCTCGATTAAACTATTCCCCCGCTTGCGCCCTGCTCGGCAGCATTTTGCGGCGACGAGCTAGTGTCCACGATGTGGGCGACCTGTGGCAGGTCCGCCTCTCTGATCGGAACGGTTTCCCATTCCTCTCTGGGCGTGGCCGCCCTGGACATGTTAGGGCTCCCTGTGAGCCAGTCCCGCGCCTTCTCGAGATCAGGGTGGAGGCGATGTGCTAACGGGTGTGGCTCCCACTTGTCTGCTGAATCCTTCGTCTCGCGGTGGATGCCTGCCAGCAACATGCGCGCCTTCTTACGGCCATCCACCGGGCGGTCCGGCTGGTGCCGGTGGTCCAATGTCGTGCTGGCCATCACTGTGACGCCGTCGTCGACCGCCTGATCTAGGAAGCGACTCCGCGCGTTATGGTTGCACTCGCCAGTGCCCTGGCCTGCCAGGGATGTCTGCCCGCGATCGACTTCCATCTCGATGCCGCGCTGGGCAGCGCTCCCTGCGCTGATGTAGGTGAAGGTCTCGGCCGACGCCTCGTTGTCTGGTCTGGGAGTGGCCCCCCCGCAGCATGGGCAAGGGGTGGCCAGGTGGCCCGATGAAGTCTTCTCCAGCGCGAGCACCTGCGCGCCCTTGCCAAGTTGCACCTTGTACATGTGAGCGCCTGGGAAGATGATGCGCTCCTTGCCTTGCTCCGAGATAGGCATCGTCCTCTTCCGCGCCGGAGCCCTCGACGATATTGCCAACGAAGGCGTCCGCATTTGAGGTTGGCGGCTTGTTGTGGCGGTGCTATTGGCACGCAATCTCGAATGCCCCCAGAGCGCGGCATGCTGCTGCACCACTGCCCGCGCTGTTGACGTGGAGCAGCCTTTCCAGGTTTATGATCCTTGGCGCGTGTCCATGCTGTCAGGATTGGTTATCAAATTCCCGTGCGGCGTTGGCTCCGATGATGTTGATGTTCGGGCCGACGTGCACCAGCGCGCTGAGTTTGCCAGGGCGCAGCGTCCCGAGCGTGCCTGCTGGGGTTGAGATAGCGGGCGTTTCCGCGCCCATCTGTCGTTGGGGCCTCCTCTGGCGCATGATAGACAGCATCCGCGAGATCCAGCGTCGCATGATCCGAGTTGTTCTGGAACATGGGAATCTCCCCCGCGGTTGCAGGCTCCTGCTGTATTGACCAATCAGCGTGCCTTTGGATATTGAGGGGTTCGGGCAGGGCGCTCGTGGCCTGGAGCGTGGTGCTCATCTCGGAGTTCTGTAGCATGAACGCTGTGAGTCTGCTCGCACATTGCCCGCTCGACCTCCACTGCTAGGTCCACGTTCGCATCTCGGCTGGGCCTCGAGATGGGGGCTCGACCCTTCTGTTTGTGACCGAGCGGGGTCTGCGCTGGAGGTCGTGGGCCCGCTGCCGCCTGCCGTTGCTGCTCCGGGCGGTCCAGCAGTGGATTGCTCAATGAGTTGGGCGTAAAGTGGGCAGCAGGTGCCCCCGCATCTTGAATCGATGGGGCGTTCACTGCAGGTGCCCCCCCCCCGTCGTGTAGATGCGGGATTGGCGTGGCCATGGCTGGGGGCGCTGCCGGCGTCGCGTGGCTCGCGGCCGAGATGTTTGCGGGAATTGACAGCAAGGATTCATCCAGCCCCCCACGCCGGTCGGAGATCTCCTGGGCCTGCTGGAGAGCCACGGCGGCTGAGGTGTTTGTTAATGTGGCCCGCGTGCGGACGTTCCACCGCAGTGGCGCCTGGCCCCCTGCAAATGGCGCGTGGGGCCTCTGCGTCGGCCCCTGCCCTGCCTCTCGACCGGCGTGCCTGGGCGTTGCGGTTCCTGCGCTCTGCGTGGCATTGGCGCCCGCGTTGCAGTCTCCACATATTCTCACGCGATGCGAAGGACTCGAGGCGCACCGCGCGCTGTGTGAAGGGTATGTCCGACACTACGGGCGCCCGTGTTGGGGTGTGTCCGCCCATGGCTTTGCAGCGTGGACTCCGACGCCGCGCGTGGAGGTGGCGGCGGCCCGCCCCTGGACCTCGGAGTCGACCTAGCTGTGGGCGCGCGCCCGCGCTGGGCGTTATTGACCATCTGCTGCGCGCGCCTGGCAGTTCTGTCCCGCGCAGCCCCCCGGGCTTCATCTGCTGCGCGCATATTTGCCTGCATCATCGTGTGGGTGTCGTGCAAATATGTAGGCAAAGTGCTTGCGGGTGGATCGATCTCGAGGGCAAGCGGTTGCGCCCTGGTTCCTGGGTCACCCGGCGGTGGTTGATAGCCCATGCGCGGCTGCGTCTCTGCGCCTGGAGCGCGCGCCGCCTGCAAGCGGTAGAACGCATCCGCCATATCCAGCGTGCTTGGCCCTGGGTCAGCTGGCCCGCCCTCGGCGTTCCATCGACCTCCGCGAAGTATTCGGGAAGCGGCGGCTGGCCCTTACGCGGCGCGGCCGGCCCCGGGCGCTGCAGAGGAGTCGGGCGCGCAGCGAACGCACGACTGAATGGTAACCTGTCCGGGTGGTCTGCCGGGGGGCTCGTGTCTGAGCGCAACTCTCACATGGCGCTCGACGGGGATTCGTGGAGAGCGCCATCGCGCGCGGGTCGCCCTGCCGCGCAGAGCACAATCGCAGAGGCAGACGCGGCAGGCAATTCTTGCATGGATGTCCGTACTTGCAGGGAGACGATCGAATTCGCTCCAGTCTTCGGGGAGATAATGGGGTCCTCGTCTGTATTTCCATCCCGCTCATGCTGCGAAACCGAGCCGGGGTGCGGCGCTCCTTTTGCGACATCTCATTGACGGGAGGCTGTGGCGGCAGTGGAAGAATGGGGATTCGTGGGGCGGATGTCATGCTTTTGCTGTTTTCAATGAATTTAGCTTGCACCCCTTGCATGTGCCTGTAGTGCGCCTGCGATGTTTGCCACTGCCCTTGCCTTCAAAGAACAAATCTTCGAAGCCGTGATCGGTTTGCCTGGCCAGGGGCGCGGCCATCTCTTCGCCGCGCGATCTGCGGGTGCGTCGGCCACCCTTTCCGCGGCCCTTGCCCTTGCAAAAGAAGACGCGGCGTGCTGCTCGCATAATCTGCTGGCTGGCTTCTTCGCGTGTCGCCTCCACCTTCTCTTGGCGCGAGGGTATCCTAGATGTGGATCTCGCGCTGCTTCGTCGTCGCTGGCGGGTGGATCCGACCGATCGAAGTGTTCGGCGCCAATTGGGGGGGCCGCGTCGGCGTCCGTGCCCGGGTCGGGGGCTTCATCTTCATGTTGGCTGGGGGAACTCGAGGGTGGTCGCGTCGGGCGGCGCGCGCCCGGTGGCCGATGGCCAGCCGGGGTTGGAGCCAGAAGCCGATGCGCTATTGGCTTCTTAGCCCAGAGGTGTTGCGAACACAACGGGTTCTCCATCGTTCCGGACGCTGGTCGGCGCGGCTGCCGGCGTGTCGCATATTTGGGCATGGCATGTGCCAGCGTTGCCGCCGCTGGAGATGCTCCCGGAATTTCGGGGGGAACGCCCAGCCAAGTGTCCATGGCTACGCGTGCGCTCCAGGAACCGGTCGCGCTGTGTACGGGGCATCCGGTGGTTGAACGGTTGCAATGGCTGTGCTGTCTTGGAGGTGCCAACTCCCAAGGCACGATATGTACCTAGCGTCAATAATGGAAGTTGGGCATGTTGAAGCCCGCTGAGTCCGCTGCTAGCCTGGTAAATTCCAACCGGGCTAATGCTGAGTCGATGCTGTTCGCCCCCGCCGACCCTGAGGTCGACGAGGGCTGTCCCCCAGGTGTGCTGTCGCTCGTCCTCGAGGTTCTCGAATTTGTTGCTTAGAAGGTACATGATGTACGTGGCTTCGTCGGTGCGTCTACCCTGTAAGGCTTCACCGTAGTTGATGATGGTAGACGGCGCCGTCATAGCCAGTGTCCTAGCTAAGCCCCCTAGGCCGCGCTCTGTTGCAACGGCATGTTGGGGTGGAGTCATGCTTCCGCTCGCGACGTGAAGCCATGCGTGTACTTCGCGACCGCAGTCGCGGAAAAAGTCCGTTGCCTGCGGGGTCCCAGGAAACAGGGCCCCGAGTGCGCGTTTGATCCATTCCTCCTCCTCGCATACGTGTCCCACGGCAAAGCCTAGGCACGCCCATGTGATTCCAAATATTGCAACCTTGACATCGTGCATAACTATATTGTAGTTGCTGGTGTCAGGTCTTGTATCATTGGTGTTTGTCGCACCCGTGGGGTTGCGATTGGGTGTCTGGTCTGACGTGGCCGTCAATTTGTGAATGGGTGTAGGTACTTGGTCTGTGCGTGACGTGTTGCTAAACGGTGGGGAAAGGGAGGAGTAGGAATGTTGGTTACCAATTGGTTTAAGAGCGTTGAGGGTGTAAGGGTTGATCGCTGGCGCAGTCGGGCACTCCACTGTGTCGTGGTACATTGCTGTGCACATAACACCGAATGTAAAAGCCAACCACAGAAAGATGAGGCCAGGTCCGCTACCAAGTTAAAATCAAAAGGGTCAGGGGCTTGTCCATGAGGTAATTAGCTGAGACCCCAGCTCTCACGATAACTTCGTAGACGTATCGAAGTATCCCATAGCTTGTCCCTTGATGGCAACGAATATGAGGAAGAAGAGGCAAGACATGGGATGGAGATGTGAACCGTCGGTGGATGTGGCCTTTATCCGACGCTCAGGTCCGATAGTGTCTCACAGGCGCGAGACATGCAAATAGGGCAGCGCTGCCTTGAGCCAGTGCAGCGTCGGTAGAATAAAACGTTCGTTGTACATTCCCCCCTTTTAACTCCGTTCAAAATGCACAGACACTCCTAGAGGGCCCCCACCCGCCCAATGATCGCTCCAAAACGTCCAACATGGGCCCAACACTCCCAAGAGGCCCCCAGGAATCCCCAAGAGGCCTCCCGAGAGAGCTCCAACAGGCCAAACTCGCACACTTAGAACATTTTTGAAGGATTTCGGTCTTCTCGCCTTCTGCTTTCCGAAGTTCCAAGACGGCTCAAGAAACTGCGAAGACAGCTCCAAGACGCCACGAGGCCTCCAAGAAAGCCCCAAGACGGCCGAAGAGGGCCCCAAGACGGCCCAAGAGTTGCCCCAAAACGGCCCCAACACGGCCCCAGGAGGGCCCTCCGAGGGGGACCACGGGCAGAAAATTCAAGCCTTCCGCCCCGAAAGGGTTCCAGGAGGCCCCACGAGAGCCCCGAGAGGCGCCACCCCAAGAGGTCCCCGATGGGCCAGGAGGCCCCCAAGAGCCCCAAAACGGCAGCAAAGAGGCACCCCAACGAACATCCACAACCCAGGCACGGTTGCGGGATGGGCCGAAGGCCATGATATATCCTGAACCACCGCCATGAACTCGTTCGAAGAACTCTCGGCATCGTTCTCATCAAGCTCTACGAGCCGGAGCTTCCTGAACGACTCTGAAAACATCTTGTGTATACGCTGCATGCAGGGGATGTCTCGCCACTGGTCCGAGGAGCTCTCGATCTGCTTAATCCTGGTCGCAAACCTCAGGGGCAGCTCCCTGTGTATCAGCCTCGCGCACGCCATCGGCGTCGAGTGCGCCAGAATCTTTGGCAGCGTGATCGGCTTGTACTGCCCCCTTCCCATGTACTCGATCTCGTGCTTCAGGAACACCTCGAGGCGCTCCTCCGACAGCGCCATCGTAGCTTGCCCACGGCGGAAACCATCGTGGCTCGCCCACCAGCGGGCGACATCGTTCGGCGACTCCGAGGGGTGGGGTTTGGAAAGAGTGCGGCTTGCAACCCGCACCCTGGGGGGCGGGTGAGGATTCTCCGCCGCGCCCCGAGGCCCGACGACGGCAACGTGGTGAACTCCCAGGCCGCAACCGACGCAGATCGCAGACCACACCCCGGCGTGACCACACCCTTCGTAGTCGCCGAATCGCGGCTCGGCCACGGCGCGCCCACGGCCCAGCGCTGCCCAGCACCGCGGCGGCCCGGCGCCAGCACCCGCCAGGCGCGCATGGAGCGGCGGGTGCTCACTGGGGCTGCCGCCCAGTCGGTGACCCGTGGGAACACGGCGGCCGTCTTCGTCACGGGATCGGTCAGGATCGAACCGGAAAATCGGATCGAATCGAAATCTGCAGCTGATGGGACTGCATCGGCATGGAATCGAACTTGAATCGGACCGACCGCGCCAGGAAGCACACCAGCGTCGTGCCGCGGCCGGCGGGCGTCCGCCCACAGTCGGCGCCCCGTGCGAACACAGAGGCTGTTCTAATCGTGAGCTCGGGCCTCCAGGAGCTCTGAACATCCTTTTGGGGACCCATAGAATATACACCACCACCACCACCACCACCACGTCGATTCCTCCTCTCTCCTCTACCCTCCTCTTCCTCTCCTCTTTCCCAGGAGAGGGAGGGGGTGAGGGAGGTGGTGGTGTATATTTTTTGGCCCCCCACCTTTGACCGATCCCTGGGACATCGGTTTCGGTGTGGGGTTCGTGTCGTGCGTGCGGGCGAGGCGGAGCTGCGTGGGTGGGCGAAAGGAATAATGACCCCGCCGTGGCCAAGGCGGAGCAAGACAAGGGACCGCCCCTCTGGTGGGCCGGCGTGGCCGGGGGTGTCCCGCCGTGGTGTCCCGCCGTGGTGTCCTGTTGGTGTTCCGTCGGTGTCCCGTCGGTGTACCGTCGGTGTCCCGTGGGTGTCCTGTTGGTGTCTCGTTGGTGTCCCGCAGTGGGTGTCATGTCGGTGTCCCGCTTGTGTCCAGTTGGTACCCTGTCGGTGTCACGTCGGTGTTCCGATTGGTGCCCCTTTGGTGTCCCGATGGTTTTTCGGTGGTGCCCCCGATGGTGTGTTGTTTCCGCTGGTGTTTTCATGGTGTGATTGTGGCCCGATCATGTCCAGATGGTTTGGGTGAGACGTTGGACCCGTCCCATCCCCTACAACCTCCTTATCGCCCGAAGAGTGGTCGTGTAGGTATATGATCCAGGGTTGCCCCCCCCATGCGTATGGGATCGAGCCCCCTCCCCCGCTGGGTGGGTACGCCCGTGAGCCTCGAGGTCTCGCGAATGGAATCGCTCCCCCCCATCCCTCTTGGTCGTTGCCCTGTGGGCGCGGCGCGGCGTAGTGGAAGGTGCGGGTGCATCCCCCGCCGCTCCGCTGTTGGTGTAGGGTGATTCGTCGTCGTCGTCGTCGTCGTCGTCGTCGTCGTCGTCGTCGTGGTCGTCGTCGTCGTCGTCGTCGTCATCGTCGTCGTCGTCGTCGTCGTCGTCGTCGTCGTCCGTCGGCGTCGGCGTCGGCGTCGGCGTCGGCGTCGGCGTCGGCGTCGGCGTCGGCGTCGTCGTCGTCGTCGTGGTCGTGGTCGTGGTCGTGGTCGTGGTCGTCGTCTGTCGGCGTCGGCGTCGGCGTCGGCGTCAGCGTCGGCGGCGGCGGCGGCGATGGCGGCGGCGTCGGCGTCGTAGTCGTCATCGTTGTCCTCGTCGTCGGCGGCCGCGGCGGCGGCGGCGGCGGTGGCTTTGGCGTCGGCGTCGGCTTCGTCGTCGTCGTTGTCATCGTCGGCAGCGGCGCCGTCGGCTTCGTCGTCGTCGTCGTCGGTGTCGGCGTCGGCGTCGTTGTCGTCCTCGTCGGCGTGGGCATCTGCGTCGGCGGCGGGGCGTCGGCATCTGCGTCGGCGTCGGCGGCGGCGTCGTCGTCGGAGTCGGCCTCGGCGTCGGTGTCGGCGTCGGCGTCGGCGTCGGCATCGGCGTCGGCGTCGCTGTCGGCGTCGGCGTCGTCGTCGGCCGCGTCGGCGTCGGCGTCGGCGTCTGCGTCGGCGTCGTCCCCCCCCATCCCATCTGGGGGGGGAGGGCCTGTGGAACCCCGGGACCAATCTGGGCCGCACAGTAGAGGCCGCGCACGAGAGGCCGCCTACGCGCCCGGAGCCATGTTTTGGGTCGAGAACTCCGAAGCCCTACGCGCTGGGAAAACATCAGGACGTCAGGGGTATCCGCACGCATGGCTGCCAGGGAGGCCCTGGCCATCTATCCTCCTCCTCCTCCTCCTCCTCCTCCTCGTTCAACTCCTCCTCCTCATCCTCATCTCTCCTTCTCCTTGGCCTCGAGGTGGCCCCAGAAGACGGAACATCTGGGCGACCTCAGGGAACCACAAGGCCGTCTCTGTCGGTGCATGGGCCCCGTGCGCACCCCGTCTGCGCCCAGGTCAGCGGCGAACGCGAGAGAACAGGGGGAGGAGGGGAGCACGCGTGGCCTGCAGCCCTGGGTGGCTGCAGCCTCCTCGAGGGGCCTGCGGCAGCGCAGACGAGGCTCGAAGGGGCCCTCGATGCTCCGAAAATTGCTCCCCAGGCATGGGCGCCCAGGACGTGGGAGACCTCCTCCAACGCAAGTGGCCTCCCAGGATCGGCACTGCGGGTACTCCTAGCCTCTGGGAGCCCCCCCCACCGAGCACTTCAAAGTCCTCAATATCCCCTCGGGGATCCCCAAAAATCTCCCGCAGTCCCCAAGCCTCCTCCTCCTCCTCCCCTCCTCCTTCTCCTCCCCTCCTCCTTCCTCCTCCCGTCCCTCTCTTCCTCTCCTCCTCCTCCTCCTCCTCCTCCTCCTCCGCCTCCTCCTCCTCCTCCTCCTCCTCTTGTACCTCCTCCTCTTCCTCCTCCTCGTCGTCGTCGTCGTCCTCCTCCTCCTCCTCCTCCTCCTCCTCATCATCATCATCATCATCATCATCATCATCATCATCATCATCATCATCATCATCACCCATCACCACCATCACCATCACCACCACCACCACCGCCACCACCATCCCCTCCTCCTCCTCCTCCTCCTAATCCTCCTCCACATCCTCATCATCATCTATAACATTGCCATAATCAGCATCATGATCATCATCACCATCACCATCACCATCACCATTACCATCGCCATCACCACCACCATCATCATCATGGTCATGAGCATCATCATCATCACCATCATCGTCATCGTCGCCATCACCACCACATCATCAGCAGCATGGGCATCATCGTCATCATCATCATCATCATCATCATCATCATCATCATCATCATCATCCTAATCATCAGTATCCTCATCATCATAATTACCATGCATAGCATTATCATCATCACTTGCATCAGCAGCGTCATCAGCATCATCATCATCACCATCATCACCATCACTATCATCATTCTCATCATCATCATATCATCATCATCATCGTCATCATCACCGCCACCACCACCACCGAACACATCATCATCATCATCATCATCATCATCATCATCATCATCATCATCATCATGACCGCCATCACCATCATCAACATCATCATCAACGACATCAACATCATCATTCCCACCATCGTCGTCATAAGCATCATCATCACCACCGTCATCATCAACATGATCGTCATCATCGTCATCTGAATCGTCAGCATCATCATCATCATCACCATCATCATATTCACCCTCACCCACACCATCATCAACAACATCGTCATGAACAACATGCACATCATGAAAGCCGTACTCCTCATCCTCATCCTCATCCTCTTCGTCATCATCATCAGCATCATCACCTTCGCCATCATCACCATCATCATCACAATCACCATCGTCATCATCGTCCTCGTTCACCTCCTTATCATCCTCTATCCCTCGTGCGTGCTGACTTGCCCTGGAGCCGTCGACGCAGAGCTCGCCAGGCAGCTGTGGACTGCAGGGGCCGAATTCGACAAGCTGGACAAGGTCCGGTCTCATTCTGCCTCACGTTGCATAACAATATCAACATCTACAACGCGTGCATGATGCCGAAGCTGATGAACACCGTCAACACCACGTGGCTGAAAATGGTCCAAATGTTTGATTGGATGCACTTAAACGCGCATTCTTGGAAATAGGTTACACACTCCGCGTTCGTGCATAAGCCGGGTTACCAACCACACTGTTCTCAGCCAAGCGTGGCAAAGCATGCTGCGCAGTTTGTTCTTGGATCGCCAACAAGTTCATGTTTGAGCATCGCTCGGATGAGCATTAGTCATTCTGTACGCAGCGTTGTCTTCCAGCCGTCGACTGGTGAGCTCCACAATCCACCAGCGCGTCGCGGAAGAGGCCGCCCCCGCGCAGTGTGGTCCCGAGAAGCTCAAGGGCACACTGTTCACGCATGTGTGCACATTGGTTTGAGATTGTCTGACATTGTTGTGACTGGCGACCGCGTGGAGGCGATCAGTCCGGGATTACACCCGTAGTTGCTTCTGGAATCCGCCAATCCGCCGAACTGGCTCCTTCTTCTCCGTCTCCCTCCGTTCCTCTCCCCCCAACTGCGTGCCTGCTCTTTCCCTTCCTCTATCTTCGAACTTATTGAAACCACCCTGTTGGACAGGGGCCAAGACCAGATTGCACCAATGCAATTTCGGAAATTTCAGAATGCTGCGCGCCATCCGTGCAATAGTGCACAGGCCACGCACGCCAGAGGAGGGACATGGAGGGCAGGAGAAAAGGGAGGAAGAAACGGATGAAGAGAAGGCAGGGGGCCGCAGAACCACGCCAAGGGCCAAGACGGGCGGAAACATAGCATCCCAGCACAACCCAGCACAATTTTATTCACATGAGCTCAGTTACGTATGTCCAGCGAGCTTCTCACGAACAGCCACAACCAAACGTGCGCGGAGGCCCCCCCCGGAAAGGCCAGCAGGAGGCCCCACGGCGCTCACGCCCCCCAGAAAGACGCGCACGACCCCGAGCAGTGCTCCTTCGGCGGGGGAGGAGGCGGCCCGCCCCCACCCAAATGGTGCCTTGCATCCAGTTCTGCTCTTGCGAGCCCTCGGGCCCCTGCTCTCGCCGAGCTCGGGCCTCGACCTCCTGGGGCCCCAAGGCCTCGGCCTCCACCACCTTGAACCGCAGGGAGGCCAGCACGTGGAAAAAGGATGGGCCTGCTGAGGCCCGTCTGCCGGGGGCCCTCGGGGCCCGGCCTCCGCTTGGCGGTCCAAAAGCCTCTCGAGGTGTCCCGCCCAGAACTCCTGGACAAACTTCCCCCGCCGCGCCGCGCAAACTGCACTGCGATTGGTGGGCGCGCTAGCGGTCGGGGCTGGCGAGCACGCTTCGGCCAGGCCTGGCCCTTTTTTACGCAGACGCGTGGCCAAAGCAGCGCAAAGAGTACAAGAGCGTGCTCACCGCAGGCTGGTCCGCCTTCCTGGACTCGCCGGACGGGTGGACGGGCGCCGCGATGACGAGGTGGCCGTTGACGCGCGACGGCGAGAAAGCCGCCTGTGGCTCCTGGGCCCGCGGGAGCGCCGCGGTCGCGGGGCCCGCCGAAGCCGGGCGGCGACGCGCCGCGTTCCGGGTGGCCCGGCTCCACTCTCGAAGGCTGAGGGCTCGGTGAACGAGTGGTCCATCGCCTGTGCTGCTTTCGACGCCTCCTCGAGGTCGCGGTCGAGTGCGTCTCTCCTCCAGGACCCGTGGGCCACGCGCTTGTCACGCCCGTGGAAGAGCGAGCCGCCCTCGTGGGAGCAGAGCTGGCAAAACCTGGGGGCCCTGGGGTCTCTGGCCCCCGCCCTTGCGTGGCACCAGTGCGCGCTTTGGATCAGACCTCCAAGCGCCCGCTGCCGATACTGACCCCGATTGACAGGCTTCCAAAGAGGTGTCCCCCCCCATGCTGGGGCCTGGGTGGAAACCCTCCTCCAAGCCGGGTGCTCGCCTACACTCTGTAGTGTGGCCAGCTTGCTGAAGGAATCGGGCGCTCGTCGAACTCGGTCCACGCCGCGTCATGGATGAGAGATGTGCCTTCGCGAGCCCCGAGCTGATCCTCTGGATGGTGAGGGCCAGCGCCGAGATCGGACCCCTGACCGCCCCCCCGTGGGCGCGCTGACTGCGCCGCGGCCGACCCGTCTCGCGGGCGGGCGGCGGGCCTCAGGGTAGTACTCCTGAAAAGGTCATCTCGAAATAAGCATTAGGTCGGGCCTGTCCCCCTACAGGGGGATTTTGGACGAAAAATAAAAATACTCAAACAATTTTCAAAAGATGCCCCACACATACATCAAAAATAGTCCCCATACTATTTGTTTTTGACTATTTTTGAATTTTCCCCCTGTAGAGGGACATGCCCGACTTAAAATAAGCAACGATGGCCGTCTCGACGGCGATGACCAATGAGTCGCGGCGCCAGCCCTCTCATTGCGATAGGCTGGTTGGGCCCAGCGCTGCTCGTCGCGCGACGAACCGCCGAGAGCCGAAGAAGGCCGGCAACGCCGACTCATGAACGGCTCGAAGCCCGACACCCCTGCGAGCGGCGCCCGTGGAGGCCTGCCACCAGGCCGTGTCGGGCAGGGCGCCGCCCAAAACGCAGTCGAACGGATGTCCCGATGGCCTCGCCGTGCCCCTGCAACGCGCTCTCCTGCGCGAGGCCGCCGCGGCGCCGGATACCGTGCGTCAGGGGCGAGACGTCGGCGCAGCGACGGAGAAAAGTGAACTCGGAAACGGGGCAGTGCAAAGCGCTGCCGCCGCTCCGCTTCGCGCGCGCCTTGTTCGCGGCGCCGCGGAAGGACGAGCCATCCTCCAGCGCCCCACTGTTCGCGCCCGCCACGCCAACCATCGTGCCGACGTACTCGTCCGGCGCGTTGGTCGACACTGCGTTGCAGGTGTCCTGGGCGCATTGCGTGTCCCAGCCAGCGAAGGTGACCTCGCAGCAGGGGGGCCGACAAACTTCGCGGTTCTTGTAACGCTCGGCTAACTCCGATGGGGTCACGATGACGGTCCGGGGCCACGAGCCAAGGGCGCATTGTGCGCGACGGTGCCGTCGTCGACGTACTTTTCTTCCTGGAAGCCGTCGGGGAGAGCCCAGGATGATGCGACCCTGCTCGCGGACGCCGGCCAAGAGCCCGCCCCTGCGCCTTAGCCAAATCCCGAAGCAGCGGATTCGTGTTGCCTCCCGCACGCGCGTGGGCGCTTGGCCTGCGCTGCGCGCGTTGTTCATGTGCCTGCTGGACACGCGGCGTCTTTCTTATTCCGCCTGACGCACCATCAAACCTGTCCGTAACCCTGGTGCCGCGTTCCGATTTAGATTTCCTTGCAATCTGCCATCTTGAATCAAACAAATCAGAAATACGGAGGAGGAGCACCCATGTTTTCCAAATCTGCTCTCGCCTTAGCGTCGCGTCTATTCGTCGCGCGTAAAATTTTGCGTGCTGCACGGTTGGTGGCTCAATGTCTTTTAACTGCGGCGCTCGACCTAGCGCCGCGTACATTCGTTTAAACAACTTCCAGCGATTAGGAGGATGGAGGACGGGTGGTTCCCAAAATGCAGCTCTCGTTTTAGTTATGCACACATGCATTTCCACAACTTCTGTCTGTTTCAATTGTACAAGTCGATTTGTGCTCAAACTACGGGTATCACTTCAGATTTCTCCAAAATCTGTGACCGTGCAATCCGCATTGCGCAACGGCTGCGCACATGGAGGTCGGATCCTTCTCACAATGTGGCGTTTGCTTTGTCCCACCAGCCCTCTGGGCGCGGGTGGTCTAACGAGATTTCTCTCCCCCCTTCCAAAAAGCCCTCTTCCCCTATGGGGAAGGGTTAACCTCTCCCCCATACCTCCTCCCCTGAATTTTGTTTGGGTTGGTTCGAAAGGTGTCAGGGCGTCCAACACGGCCTCGGCGAGGACGCCCAAATCATTTGTTTTCCACGGTTTTGGCCCCATTTTTAATTTTTCTTGGGGGGGGGGAGGGGGGGGCCGAACGTTACACCATCTCCTCCTTTGCTCGATGGCCTTCAAGATGGCCCCAAGAGGCCTTCCAGGGCTCCCAAGAGGGCCCCAAGAGAGCCCCAAGAGGGCCCCAAGACCCCTAAAAGAGCTCCAAGAAAGCTCCCCCCCAACAAAAAGCCGAGAAAGCTCCAACAGGCGATTTTGAAGCTCCTGGGAAAGGGCCGAAATCGAGGACCCCCCATCTTTGATCGATGCTCTCCTAGATGGCCCCAACAGGCTTTCTAGGGCACCAGCCGCAGCGCCAGCACAGGCAGCAACAACATCAGCAACACCACCAGCAGCAACTCCTCATTAGATCACTCCACCTCCTTCTCCTCGTCCTCCTCCTCTTCCCCTCGCCCCCACGCGGCCCCCAGGGATGGCCCGAAGAGGCCTTTCAAAGCCACTCCTTTGATCCCAAAAATCTCTCGGTTGATCCTGGTTGCTCTCCTTGCTTTCCTAGATGTGTCCCTTCGTCCCTTTTTCCCGTCATCTTTCGTGGGCATGGCTTCTGAATTGACTGGCGGGGATACGCGAAGCGTGAATAATATTGTCGCACATGTTGTGACCTAGAGTGTGACACCGTCAACCACAAACACTTACAGGGATGAAGGGCACCGCCTCTTCAACGCAACGGGACTACAGCTGGACACTGCCTTGAACGTTGCATCATGCTACCATTTTTTTCCAAACTGGGAAGATGAAACATGGGTCCTTTACAAAACAAGATCTCGCCGGACTAGCGGGGCCACTGGGCGCTCGTCATTCAAGGGGGCGTTTTCCACAGTGGAAGGAACCGTCATACTAGGGGCTTATATGGCGAAGGGCTTTGGGGCGGGGGGGTGCGTTGCAGCATCGTTGACGCATTCTGCGTTTACCCTGGTCCTCCCCCTCCTCTTTGTCCTCCTCCTAGTTTCGTTTCCGAACAGCTTGGGCCGTGCGCGTGAAGAGACACATGCATGCACGGTGGAGGCACAAGGGAAAGGACAGTACATGGGCGGACCCTCCTTAAGAGGACGCCAGCGTTGTAAATGGAGAAAAACATATAAAAGGGGGGGGAGACTTATGGCTCAGACCAATTTCAGACGCTTCCCAGGTCATTGGGCTTTCTAGCTGGCTGACCGGAACATCAGCGTGATGTGGTTTCTGGCCCTTTCTGGCTCGCTCGCGGGCGTCTTTGGCCTCTGTCCGGTCGAGGTCGGCAACAACATCTTTCGGCAATTGGCTGAGAGTCGCCACAACGACAAAACTGCATTTTTCCGAACGTTCCTCCACATGGGTCACCACTCTCACGCGGGTGTGGAATAACTGCATACATGCACGACAATGGTTGGTATCAATCAAGTCGCGCGCGCGGCGCCTCACACCATGCACTGAGAAAGCATGGGTGGCCAACTTCTGTCTCGAGTCGCAAATGTACGAACAAGAAAGGCACGACAAAATACTGTTCACTTCGGCCATGCGCCGGGTTTGAGCCCACGTCCTCACCTCATTAAACGCTCGTTCTTGCCTGGCGTCTTTCGGCGCCGCTCTGAAGCGTTTCGGATTGGAACGGGTCACTGGAATCCATTATTGTATGGGTTTGGTTGCGTACTCTGAAAACGAGCCAGAACGCGAGGACAGCAAGTCCAAATCAGCAGAAACGGCATGCATCCAAGACCTGCGTACCCCAATGGTGCGGCAAGCGCAACGCACAGAGCACGCGGGGCCCGCAAAAACACTTTGCTGAAAAGCCCCACCCGCATGCACCAGATCATCGTCGCAGGTGCGATGAAAGACTCATGCTCAGAAATGGATGCGTGAGATGGGCAACGAGGGTCCTTCGAGTCTCCTTTCAGCACTGATGAGTACTCCTCCTTTTCCTGTTCCTTCTCTTCCTCCTCCCTCCCTCACTCCCTCCCTCCCTCCCTCCCCCCCTCTCTTCCTCCTTGCGCCCCTGCTCTCCCATCCTGCTGGGGTTTCGGGGGCTGCCTGCCTGAGCGGGGAGGAGGAGGAGAAGGAGGAGGAGGAATGGCAGAACGATGATATAAGACGGCAAGAGCCAAAACGACACGAGAAGAACGGGCCCGTGGCCTCAGACACGACCCCGTAGATGAAGACGCGACACGCGACGAAAGCCAGGAAACCAACGAGGACCACATACCGGCGATGGCCTCAGGATCGAAGACCACATGCCGGCGATAACCTCAGCGTCCGCATTCATCCGAAAAGAGAAACCCGAAGCCGAAACGCCATCTTCCTGGCGGCACTCTGCTTCCCACGCAAGTCGCTCCGCCAACGTTCCCACCCCCTGTGGCGTTGTCAGTGGGTTCGGGGTCTTCCACGCGTCGCGGGCCTCCGCTCGGATTTGCACGCTATCAGGGTAGATGACTTTATGCCACAAGTTCGCCCTCCCCGGCCGCCGACAAGACAACCCCGACACGGCCGATGTATGTCCTTTCCGTCACACTCACGAAGCGATTCACGAATAAGTCCAGCGGCCAGGCCGAGCGTCGGCAAAACTCAAAGAGATCCATCCTCAACTCATCATCGTCCAAGCAATTTGTGCTTAATTATTATCTCCCGTACCACTCGCGGAGGAGCCATACAGCAAGGGAGCGAACCACCCCCACCATAATCCTGCACAGCAGCTCCGCCAGGGGAAATTCCGAAAGAACTGAGGCTCCGTTCGAGAGTGGTCTGGAACTTCACCTGGGCGTCCGCCATGGGCTTTCGAAGCTCCGCCAAGAAGGCATCGATATTTCCACCATCCGCGCGATCACCAGGAGAAACCCAACCACCGCCTCTAGAACTGCCAGAACACCCCGCTGCTGTAACCACCTGAATACCACGACCACGAAGATTGAGGGCCACTCGCAGGTCGTCATCCTCATGGTATCCGTCGACGTCCAGCACGTATATCATGAAGTCCACCATGTCGCTGGCGCCCTGGTTGTCCCATGTGGCAAGAAGCGCGGGAAATGCAGGGTTACCGGCAACACAACCGCGAAGAATACCCGATGCAACCTTTGACCGAGATGCGCAATAGCCCGCACCGTAATCACTATGTGCATCCTCATGCGAATGCTATCGAAGAAAGTGGCCTCGGCCACCTGGCAAAGCATTGAGTGCATGGAAAACAAATACCAGTGGAAGCACATTCGCCTGAACATCTCCATCAGCCAAAAGATTATGAGCGACCCCACGCGCAGGACGACGATGACCATGCTGCCATCGTTGTGGGGGTAGCGCCACGGCCGACCACGGGTCCCCACCAGGACAATGTCAAGAATCAGCCGCATCGTGACCATGACGGTCGCGGGGTCGACGTCGCCACGTATCATCACCACCACCATGAGGACCATCGTCATCGTCACTCAGCTCGCCTTCAGGGTAAGGAGGCACGCAACGACGATTCATCCAGAGAAAGACCTCCTGCCGCCCATCAATGTGGCGATGTCCCCGACCCACCGTACGACAGCCGTCAGCCAGCTAGAGTTGGACTCCTTCATCGCGATCATGTGGGTGCGCGAGATTGGAGAACAAGGCATCGTCGTACTAGCCAGGGTGAAATTGATCTTCATCCGCCCCTGCAAAGCCGATGGACTCGTCGGCATGTGCACCAACAAACCGCCAATCACCTTTGGCCGTAGCCATGCGAGCCGCGCAACGACCGCTATGGCGGACCCGCTGTGCCGAGGCCGCCACTGGCGCAGGCGCGCCCAGGAAGTCTCGTGGACAGGCACGTGCCTGAACAAAAAGGGCACAGGAGAGGAGGAGGAGGAGGAGGAGGAGGAGGAGGAGGAGGAGGAGGAGGAGGACGGGGAGGAGGTGGTGGAGGAGGGGGGGGGATGGGGGAGCGGAGGGATGGGCAGGGATGAGGGTGAGGGCGGGGGCGCGAGGGGAGGTCGGCGTGCCGGGGTCCTCCGATGGGGGGGGCGCCGACGGTCGGGCAAAGAGGTCGGCGCCCGACTCCCGAGGGATGCTTTGAGCCTCGAATGGCTCGGGACAGAATTGCCGCGGGGCGGATGGGACGGGAACCGAGGAGGGAGGGCGGGGATGTGCACGAGGGGAGGGCGGGAGGAGAGACGAGGCATCAGGGGGCGCGAGGAGGAGAAGGAAGAGGAGGAGGAGGAGGAAGCGGACGAGGAGGAGGAGGATCATCGGCGGGATGAGGAGGAGACGCGAGGAGGACGAGGGGGGAAAGCGAGGAAGAGGAGGACGAGGAGGGGGAGCAGCAAACAACACCAACCGCCATCGCCTTCAGAAGAACCCATCAAATGGCTAGCCAACAGTACTACCAAAAAAGGAAGACGCACAACGACATTGGGACGTAGTGACACGGCTTGCCTGGCTAGAGTACGCCCACGAAACACCCACGCATTACAACAACCAAATAGACAGAGCCAAATGCAGAGAGCACGTCCACTTCAACGACAACTTGTGCACAACTATAGTAGGGCAACAACACATGCACCGGCTCGACTACGACAATTGCGACGCAGCACCAAACAGCAGACATCTGCTACGAATGTGGAAACACATCTCTTTCAATTGGAGAATGGGGAGCCCATCGCGCTAGAAAACACCCACGACCAGACGACGCCGCTAATGAAATGGAGCAACTGCCTATGCGGCAAAAAAACAATTCCACACACGACAAATAATGTTCACGCACTTACGATGCAGAGTGGCAAGATGCAACCAGCAATAGATGCAGCAAGTACCCGCACTAGCACCAAACACAATAGCAGCTATACAACAGAACGACAGCATGGAAACCAGAGCTAACAAGGACGACGATACCAGCAGCAATGCCAGAGGGCCACAGACGACAACCTCGCCTCCAATCCGACATAGCAGCGCCGCGAACAACCATGATCACAGAAGAGCAGACCCATCGGCAACCGCTCGGCGACACGAAAAAAGAAGCATCTCCCCAGCGTCCGACGGCGAAGCGCTCCATGTAGATGAGGTCCAGCGAGATGGACATGACCTCGAAGAACAAGGAGGAGGTGATCGTCGACCTGCTGGGCGACATGAAGATGGCGATGAACGCGCTGACGACCAGGGTGCAGAAGGTCGAGGAGAAGAACTCACCGTCGAACGGCCCATCTCGGCCTGGCGAGCCAGTCAGGTAAAGGACATGACCGACTCCCAGACTACCTGGCTGGCGGAGTGTATGGACAAGAGTGTGACGCCAGCGTGGACATTCCTGACAGGGACTGCTCACGTGATCCTGATGGAGGTCTGCTGCTTACCAGTGTCGGGCCTCTCCAGCTTCGTGATGTAGAAATCAGGGAGGGACAGTGCAATACGAATTAGTGGCTGGAATGGTTTTGACTTGTTCACCACTGCTGGCCTACAGAAGGCCAGAACTGAGCGAGAGCGTGTACGTCCTATCCATATGTGGTTTTCTCTTCCTTGCGGGCTTTGGTCTGGGAATCAGAATCTCAATTTACACAAGCCGGAGGTCTGGGAGCAGGTCTTGCAAAGTCGGAAGAAGTCCAAGCGACTGATCCGCAACTGCCTGACTTTGGTCATGAACCAGATAGCGGACCGAGGGCATGTTCACTGGGGGTGGCCAAAGGGTCCCCAGCTGTACCCATGGCCAGAGCTGAAGCAAGTCTTCCGAGAAGGTGAACTTCAACCCGTGGTGTGTGACGGGTGCGTGCTGGGCGTCACGGCTCGAGATGCTGGACTCTTGATGGTCAAGCCGTGGGAGATCTGGACGACCTCAGAGAAGCTACGTCAGCGGATGTCGGTCAGGTGCGACGGGCGCCATGAACACAGCCGCTGTGTCGGAGGTGCCAGGACTGCGTCTTCAGCGTAGTATCCAAAGCAATTCGTCCGCCGAGCTGATCGAGCTCTGCTGGAGGAGCCCAAGATGGAGGAGATCTGCAACCTCGCGCGAGAGTTTGAGGCAACGAACGAGGAGTCTGACACCGTCTACGCTCTCATTCCGTCGGCACAGAAGATTGACCAGACCGAGCTGCGGAAACGCAAGGTCGCCGCCAGACGCATCCACGCTGCCTGTGACCACTGCCCGTTCGTGCAGGTGGCCAGGTCTCTGGCGGCGAAAGGGGCTGACAAGCGGATCGTGGAGCACGTGAAGAACACGCGGTGCCCGGCCTGCGAGGGGAGCCAGAAACACGGACCACCCAGACCTGTGGGATGGGCCGATGCGGTGCCGAAGAACTGGACGGTGCTGCAGAGCGACCTGGTCGAGTGGGAGAACCCCTGCAGCAACGAGACGTTCAAGTTGGTCTTGTGCCTGGACATGGGATCCAAGCTCGGTGTGGGACATGTCCTGTTCCAGATGGTCAAGAGTCGGAAGGCCACAACCGAGGACCTGAGCTCACTCTGGAGCCGTTGGATGGCGTATTTCCCACGTCCTCTAGGGTGATTCAGGTAGATCCCGAAGGCGCGTGGATGAGCAACGCCATCCGCGAGAATCTCGAGGCCAGCAGCATCCAGATGGATCCCATCCCTGGCCAGGCCCACTGGCAGATCGGTGGGATCGAGCGGCTGGTCGGCCTCATCAGGGATACCATGACCGTCTTGGCAAGAGAGTGTCCTGGACGCTCTTGTGAGGAGTGCCTGGCCAGAGCCATGGCCGCCTACAACGAGTTCGAACGACACCGAGGTTTCTCTCCCCTGCAGGTGGCGCTGGGTCGAGCACCAAATCTCGATGGTTTCTTTCTCGACGCTCCAAGTGACCCCGTGAACTTGCCGGCGTCGGAGTCACAGGCGGTGGACGCATAGTTCGGGCAGAATTTCAAGTTCATGCGACAGGCGCAGGAGGCCCTCCCCAAATGGGTCTACCCAGAGCGCGCGAGACGCGCAGCTCACGCGAGGTCTCGGAAGCTGCAGGTCTACACGCTAGGCACCTTCGTCGATTACTTCAGGAATCCGAAGAGCAGCTCCATGACTGGACATTTCTACGGACCAGCTCGGGTACTTGCAAGTGAGACGGTACATCGAGACGGAGAAGCTCAAGCCCGTCCTCGGGTGTGGCTCAACGCATGCGGCATACTCATGGGGTGCGATCCCTGCCAGCTACGGGATGCATCTGACCGCGAGGTGGCCGAGCACGAGATTATTCATGGCGCTGAGCTACCGAGCAACCTTAGACCTGGACAATCCGAGGACCTGGCGGACGACCCGCGCCTGATACCGAGTGACACGGAGTTCGCCGATGCTGAGCACACTCCTCCACTGCCGACGGTTTTTCCTCTAGATGAAGGTCCTCAGCGGCGCCGTATCGCTGGAAACAGGCCGCCTCAGGAGCAGGGGTCAGCCTCCAAGCATCAGCGAATCGAGACAGAGACCAGGAGCCAGCAGTCACTACCCGATCGAGTGGCAGCACCAGATCCTGGGCCGTTTTCTGCGACCACAGCGAGGCCGCCGAACAAGTCCAGGACAACACCATCGAGGGCATCCCCTTACACGTGGGAAGGTCTACCATCGGCGGGGTCGGCAAGCGGCGAGGAGAAGACGGCTGGACAGCAGCGACACGATCAGGCCGAGGAACGAGACCTGGTGGCGGCGGTGCAGCCCTTCGAGTGCTTCTGGCAGAATCTGGAGAACGCCATCGAGGTCAAGATCAGCCTGCCTGAGTGTGCCCGCGGGGGATCAGCGGTAAGAGACCTGGCCGCATTCGCGGCGACACCGCTCAAGAGACAGCGGGTTGAGGTCAAGGAGCGCACTCTTTCCGCGGCCGACCTGGAGAAGTTCGGGCAGGCCAAGTCCAAGGAGGCGCAGGAGTGGATCAAAGAGATGGTTCTCCGAGCCCTACCGGACCACTCCTCGGCCCCAAGTGACGGGTCGATGTTTCTTCGGCTGGTCCTGACCTGAAAGATCGATCCTGCAGGACCTGGAGGCCGGCGAGCCAAGGCACGGCTGGTCATCCTGGGCTTCCAGGACTTCGACCTGACCACCGAGGAGGCTCACGCTCCGACGGCCACGCTGACGGCGAGACGGGTATAGTCCTGCAGGAAGCGGCGCACCTCAAGATGCGCGCGGTCACGGGCGACGTGAAGGCAGCGTTCCTGCAGGGTGAGGAGCTGGACAAGGTCCTCTTCGCCAGGCCGACTGGCGAGATCGCGGAGATGCTTGGATTATGGCCGGGACACGCGACTACTCTGAAGAAATCAGCGTACGGTCTCGTGCAGGCCACGCGGGCGTGGCACAAGGCGGTCAACCGGAAACTGACGGAGCTGGGCTGGAAACACCTGAAGTCCGATCCGTGTGTGGATCCTGACCAGACGGGCAGCCACCGGAGGTCCTGATCATGTTGTGGCCATCGTTTTGTCTCACGTAGATGACTTCCTGTTCGCCAGTCGAGAGACAGACGAGGTTTGGCGACGATCACGACAACAGATGTTGGAGGCGTTCAGATGGACCGAGAGGGAGTACGATACTTTTACCCAGTGCGGGGTAGACATCGCCCAGCGGTCCGACTTTGGTTTCACACTGAGCCAGGCCACGTACCTACACGGACCAGATCGAGGAGATAGAGGTGCCATCTGATCGGAGACGGCAACTTTCGTCCCCAGTGGCGGCATCAGAGACGATTCAATTTCGCGCAGCTACTGGGAAGTTGCAGTGGAAGGGTACCCAGACAGGCCCAGACATCCTGGCCGAACTGAACTTGCTGCAAAGCAAGACGGAGTCATGTACCGTGGAGGCCCTCGTGAAGGTCAACAAGCTGATCAAGCGCGCGAAAGAGACGAAGGATCGGGTGCTGGAGATCCTCCCGTTTCCCGGGTCCAAGCTGCTGGCGGTGGTCGGCTGGGGTGACGCGGCGTTCGGGAACTGGGTGGATGGCAAGTCGGCCGAAGGACGGGTGCTGGTAGTTGTGCCTCTGAGTTCTCTGTCGGGAGAGAAGACTGGAATTTCTTTGATGAATTGGCGCTCAAGCCAAGGTTGAGCGTACGTGTCGTTCTCCTCCAGCCGCGGAAGTGTCAGACACAGTCACTACTGAGGATGAGGTTACGTATGTGTGTTTTCTTTCGGCAGGGCCCTCAGGATGGAAAGCAGACCTCTGAGACCCCTGGAGCGAAGTTCGGAGAGTCCCTGGTTGTTTGATCACAGACTCCAAGAAACTCTATGATCGTTTGAGGTGCCCAGAGAAGCTACTGAGCGGGAAGGGGTTCAGGACAGGTTTAGAATTGATTGCCCTTCGAGACGGTATAGAAGCGTGTGAATGTTCAGTGAGATGGGTGCATAGTGATGCGATGTTGGCTACCAGTCTCACCAAGTGCCATGCAAGATGGCAGCTGTAACTCTTTTTCAATAGCAAATGCCGTTGGCACCTAGTGCACGATCAAATGTTTGAGCCAACTAAACGTAGGAAATGGTCTCGGCATCCAGGCGTTAGAACGAATTGTTTGTGCCGATGTCCGTCCAAACCTCTATGGTGAGATAATCACTTCCGAAACGGCCAAGTGATCTCCCGTGTCTTGCCTCAACCTGTTTTAATGGACTTTGAACGAACATGTTTTTGGACCGGTGCCGATTCCGCGATGCATAGTGATTTGCTCCGTCCATAGCAAGTTGGCTGGAGTCATTCAGTGGGGCCTCAGGACCTCCAGGGTCAGGAGTGACCCCCTCGCTTTCCCATTCTCTCAATACTTTAACGAGCCCAATACTTCACCCACCTCTCTCTCATCTCGTGCAGCGTGATAGTGAAAGCCAGGTTCCAGGGGGAGCACCTGAGAGGAGCCAGCGGCGAGACAGGCTGGCCAGAGGGGAGAAGAAAGGTGTGTACCCTGTGGAGTTTCGCTTCGCACCCTCATCTCTCTTCCCCTTCCCCTTCTCCCTTCCTCCCTACCTCCTCCCCAGGACGCGATTTCTCTCCATGGCAAAAGCTCCTCATAAGAACAAGGGTGACGACCTACCGCTGAAAGAGACACAAAAGGCTGCCCACGTTCGTGCACACCTTGCCCACCGCCATCGTCAAACTTTGGCCACGTAGTCTTCGGGATACAAGTATCCTGAGCAGGAGGAGGGGGGGCAAAGGTAGAATTCGCCGGCCCAACGGGCCAGAGGCGTGCTAAGATCCCCGGTAACTACTTAACAATATTTCTAGTTCGCGCGCGCGGGGCGGCCCCTGGGGGGCCCCGGACGAAAAAAAACCCGGCTGATCCCTGGCCGGGTCCCGGGCGATCCCCAGGGGGGAGGCTATTTTTCGTCACCCCTCACAAGGATCGTGACCTCTGAGGGGGGGCTGCAATCGACTACCCCCCCTCCCGCCCCAAGGGCCCCCAAGAGCCCCCCAAGAGGCCACCAAGAGCCCAATACGCCGCCAAGGAGCCCCAAAACGCTCCCCAAATGGCCCCAAGAAGCCCCCAAGACGGCCCCAAGAGGCCTCAAATAACGCTCCAGAGCCTGCGGAATGAACGAAACGATTAAATAGCAAGAAGCGTTATAAACATGATTTCTCGGATGTCGGCACGGATATCGGCGCTCCCTGCGCGCTGCGCGCCAGGGGGGCGCCAGGGGCGCCGACCCAAGAAATCCGCGCGGACATCTGAAAACTTTTGTTTATTCAGTTTCCTGCTCCTTGGGAGGTAGAAAACGACGGGGTGCGGGGCATCCTGGGCCTAGGGAGACTCAGGAGCAAAGCGGGAGGAAGAAAACGAAGGGGAGGCGGGGTAACGACACGAATGGGCACAGAGCATCGCGAGAAGGGGAAGGGGGGGGGGGCGTGCTTTGGGTGGGTCCGCCGAAGTTTCGCCACGTTGCGTACGCTAGGTAGCTCGCGCCGCACATATTGCCCCGCGTAGTTTGCGTAGTTTCTTTGCCAGACAAGCGGACTCCCCTGCAAATGTGCGGTGTGAAAATGATGTAACATCGGTATCCTCCGTACTCTAGAAATCACGTAACGACATGGCGGCGATGTCAGCTAAACTGATATGCGCGCGACATGAGCGCGGGACGAGGATACGCCGACGCGGCGACGACCCGACGCGCGCTCCGTTCTCCTCGCGCGACGCTGGGCCCGCCGGGGCCCCTTGATCACGAACCAAATAACAAAGGAAAGGCAGCGCGGCGCATCGGCAGCGGGCGGCGGCGGCGGCGCAGAGACGGCGGAGGAATAAGTTTAACAACTCCCCGCGAGGCGGGATGCGCGGGCCCAAGAGTTTCAACTCCCTTCTGAACTCGTCGGTCTCGCGCCGCCCCCGAGCGCTTTGGCCCCCCTGGCGCCGGCCGCCGAAATCAATTTTACGGCGCGCAGAGCGGAATAACACCTACTACCGTTGTTATGAGCTCCCTTGAAGAGGGCCGAGGCAGACCGACGTATCCCGCACCTTCCATGCGCGCCGAATTCAATGTAGATAATAATTTTCACGGCCTGGAAGATTTGTCGTGTTCTTGTGCATCAGGTAGGGTCAACGCCGGTAGAACCAGCCTCGCCTCCTCCTTTACGTTCACAGGTGCCTTCGTGACCAAAAGTACCGATCGTAGTCATGTGCAATCCAATGTTGCCACCGCTGTTCATGGCGAGTGTAAGCCCAATAGTCACCGCTGCCCACGTGGTAGTGCGGCGAGATATCCCAGCGGCCAGTTCTCCGCGGCGTCGAGACCCCACTGCGCGGCAGAATTGGCTTTTGCATGGCAGAAGCTTCGGCCGCAGATGCCACTGGTGGCGCGTTCGCTGCTCTTGGCACACCTGCTTCGTTATGCGCAACATCCGCTCACGCCCTGCGCGTTCCTGAAGCGGAGCGGGGGCCTGGGCGGCGACGGCGTCGCGCCCTTGCGCGGGCTGCGGCTCCTCGTTGGCGCCGACGGCGGCGTGGGCAGCGCGCGGCGATGCGGCGGCCGCGCTCGCGCTGGGCTCTGGCGCCGCAGTTTCTCGCGGTCACAAGGGCAAAACAAACCTACCTCGCTTCTGACCACCCTCGCTTCCAAGAGATACCAAGCGATGCCAAACCACGGCCTGTGCTGGTCAGGCCGCTCGACGAGGAGGCGCGCGGCGCGCCTTGGTTTTGCTTGGAATCGAAGCCGGGGTAGGTAATTCGCGCTCTGAGGTCTAGCGCATGTTTTTTCTTCGAATGCGACGCTGCCCGTCGAGCCGGTTGCGTCCCTCATGGCATTAATTCGCGCCGAACTGGCGGCCGCGGGCGCTCCGCTGGCGGGCGCCGATGGTTCTGCATCAACAGCGCTCGGCGAGATCTGGGCTTCGGACGTCGAAGCCGCCGCCGGCTGGGCTCCGAAGGCGCTTGATTCGATAGCGGGGCCTCAGCGCTGTTTGTGCGCTCGGAAACTTCCGAGCGCATTCGCATAGCAAAAAATCAATTCTTAACGTTGGTTGATTAACAGATCCCAGAATTCTGGGTTACCGCTGGTCGCTTCTTCGCCCCATTCGACCTGACCTTCGAACTCCCCAGTGCCTTCCTGGATCGATCGCGATGCTTTCCTCGCCTTGGACCTGAAGTTGAACCCCGGATCCCTGATGTATTGCTATGCTTCGGCGAACTCCCTCACTTCCGCGTCTAATGCACGGGCGTCTTTTTTTCCACTTGCATATGGCAATATTATGATCCCAGCGGCGTTTCCAAATTGACTGCGTCGCCAAATAATGCAGCATATCGTTGTCCCATAACGCATCTTTGACGCGTTTTCGAAAGAGCCCTGGAATCCCGGAGGATCGCGCAGCTCAAGAATGACTGGATCTTCCCATGCCAAAAAAGACCCATGCATCTGGCAATATGTCAAAGATAATCCACAACATCATTGCCTCCCCCCCCCTTCCTTCAAACATTCCGACATGCCTTGGCGCGCGGCGCTCCTTGCAGCAAAGACCGACGTCTCAACGGCAAGCGCGGCTGAGGGGTCAGTGGCTAAGTCGATAACCGCCCGGTCATCTTTTCTCTGGGATCGAGTATCACCGTCTTTTTCCCCCCTCAAGAGCGCCCCCGCATTTTGCTTCTAGCCAGCTGCGGCTCCGCGCGTGCAAGATTGAACGTGGATAGGTCGTCGTCGTCGCCTCCGTCGACGTCGTCGTCGAGCCCGACAGCCGCGGGTCGTTGAACATCCTCCGGGCCCGGGCTCGATGGGATCATGGTGAAATCGCAGAACGTCGACCTGTCAGCCCCCAGGCCCATCAAGACATCTTTTCGTCGTTCTATCGATCTCGATGCGCGACGCTGGCGATTCCAGATCTCTTTCATAATCCTTGCCGGGCAACCCGCCAATGATTCAAATGTCGGCGACGGATTGGCCGCTCCAGTCTGGACTGTTGAGTCCACCGTCGAACGGGCGCCCAACGGCCGGCTTGCCGCGGGGGCATCCGCCCCCTGTGCTTCCGATCATTCCTCCCAGGCTTGCCATCCGACGGCGGGGGGGATGTGCTCGTCGCCAACTCCTTCCCACGCGAATGCCACTAACGGCGGGCATGACATCGGCATGGCAGTCAGATCAATGCGCTGCCAGAGAACAGGCCACCCATCAGCCGTTCTCGCGCCGTTTTTCTTCCAATTTGTTGCATGCTAGTAGCATTCTTTGAAGAAGATCCAAATATCGGAAATGTGCTTCGTGGCGTGTCGGAGGTTTACCAGCGTCGTTCTCTGCCTTCCATGATTGAACTGATCCAGGCTGATTGGCATGGTGGGCCATGCCTGCTTTCGACTTTGCATGCCGACTATCCTTCCTCTCAACCATTGACTTTTGCGCGAGCAGGCATCGGGGCGTTTCCTGGGCGTCTATCCGTTGCCTTCAAAATGGCCACTCCCAAACTTGACTGGCCTCTTATAACCTCGCTGCTGTACGCGTGAACCAATATTTTCGAGCGGCTTCGCCTCGCGATAAGCACGTGGGTTCCCGAGCCTTGCGATGTTGATCTTGCAGCGCGGGTAATGGCCCCATCCTGGGCGAAAGCTGTGTAGGTGTGTGGAAATGTAACGCCCGTCACCATCCAGCGGTAAAGTCTAGAGTTCACGCTCTGCCTCTGCGATGGCACCGTCGCCGCCGACTGGGCGGGTCAGTTCGTCGGAACGAAGGTGAGCGACGACACTGCTGCGACTGGATTCGATCTGTAAGATAACCCGATCGCGGTCGTGCAATTTAGTCCATGTCGTCCTGACAACGCCGTCGTCGCGAACATCGTGTTTGAATGTCATGGTTCTAGTAATGAAAGCCCACTCTGGTCTCTGCGTCGATGCCGGCGCCCCGTCCGTGGCCACCCGGAATCTAATCGAGGAATCCGACCGTGGAGACTTGCAATGCTTTCCCTCTGCGTTTGATGTTCTGGGTGCGCGATCCCAAACTGGCCCACCAGCTCAGACTCCAATCGCCCCGACAAAGGCAGGTTCGCGCCTTCAGAGTGGGCGTCTGCAGAGGGCGGGCCATCTTCGACGGAGCGCCTCCACGAGCTGAGCCAAGCAGGGATCGCGTCTTGTCCATCATCCGACGATACACATGTCATCGCAGGGGGCAATCGTAGAAAATGAAAGCCCGGGCTCGCGAACATGCCCTGGTCCCCTTCTGGGTACCGTGTATTTCTCTACTGCGACTGTAGCAAGGCATTCTCTGACGTGACACGCAACGGAGGGCCATGAGAGAAAGACAGACTGATGTAACCACATGGCGCGCACATTCGATCTATGTCAACAGCGCCAATGGAATGCCCGAGTCAGCGCCCGATCGCGCTAATGGAATGCCCGATGGAATGCCGCTGTCGCATGGCCCGAATCAGCGCGGGGATAGGGATGGTCGAACGTTTTTCTCTGTCCTTCGTTCGACAAGTGTTTGCTCTCACTCCACTGTTTCCAGAGAGCTTGAATGGGTCGACAAAGCCGGTGATGATCGCCTTCCTGGACGCCCGAGATCTGATGCAATTGGGCGATAGCAGTGATGCTAGATGCATCGCCTGGGCCAAGATTTTGTAATTAAAACCGCCTCTGAGAATGTTTATCAGAATGTCGCTGGGTAGACGCAACGCTCCTCAGTTCCTGGCGCGGCCCGAACAGTGCCTGAGACCGTGCGCAAGTCATGTCCCGATGCTTTTACCTCTCTTGTTTTCCCTATCGCTGAGCGCTGCCCTGAACTCTTCCGCGCCAGCTCCTCCTTTCATTCTCATTGGGGGATGGGCGAGGGCGAGGTGTGATTGGGCTCGCTATCGTGCCGTGCCATCTCTCGCCAAATGCCTCGTCCGAATCCCATGTCGCCCAGACATGTAGAATCGCCATTTGGAAATGCCCCGTTAAATGGTTTTCAACGTCGCAAAAATGGGGACTCTGGCGAAACGTGCATAATTATACAATGGTTTGAACATGATATTCTTGATGGCTGCCAGGCCATCTGAAAATAAGTCCGGCACCGCGTGCCCAATCAACACCGCATTTGTGGATTTGAATTGCTCTAATCACTTCGCCCTTCACATCGAGAGTCATTGCCATCTTGTCACGCCATGTTCCAAGATCGGGCGGTGTCTGGGGCTCCTGTCTCGGAACGACTTCGGCACCCCAGCGGCGGCCGCCTCCAGGGGTGCAGGGGGCCTATCCCGTAGAAGTGCCCAGGGTTGCACCCCGGCCCCGAAATTTGGTCGCTTGCATCTTCTGGTGGTGTCTCAAGCGGATCCGCAATCTCGGGCGTCGGAGCATTGGCTGCGGGCTTTGGCGCGGCACCAGTCGAATCGGCTCCGCCCCCTTCATCCACGCCCAGTGACTCCAGCTTCGCAGCGTCAGGCGCCCTCTGTTCGCCAGAGGCTCGGAAGTTATCGGGCGCCAATATTCCCACCTTTACGCCCCATTCATCTTTTCGCGCGTACAGTGAGACCCTAGATGCCCCCATCGAACGCGTTCTGAATGCTTCCCGGAACTAATTAATCGTTCGAAATTCATAGAACTCTTTGCTTGGGGAGCTTGCATTCTAAAATGCGAAACATGCCCAGGCCCCCCCCGCCCCACCACGCACGCAATTTTGTCGATGGTTTTCGCGCAAAGCTTTTCTGTTGTAAAGTTGAATGGCCCGAACCACTGCTCAAGTTCATATTCTCTCGTGATAGTAGCGATGATAACGCCATCGGCAATGTTCGGCATGGCATTTTTGTCACGGCCAACGTCGAATAACATCGCACTGGGAAACTGCATCTTCGACGCAGCTCCGAGATCCTTCAGCGCGGCAACTATTCCATCTGGTCTGCCCGAACGGGCTTCCCAAAGGTCTCGGTTCTCAGACGACGTCGGCACAGTTGTGGGCGAGCTAGCTGCTTGCCAAGATGCCGCAGGCTGAGCCTCGCGCGGGCCCCTCATAGACCCCGCCCGCGTCCGAGAAAGCTCCGGCGACCCCGAGTGAACTGGGACCAGGAGCGTCTGCCGCGGCGACTTCTGCCACCCCCCCACCCCCCCGCATCCGTCGCAGAGCCGCCCCTGGTTGAACCGGCGGCGGACCTCGTCGGCGGCGGCACCCCTTCTGACGCGCCAGCATCAGTCGTCGCTCGCGGCGGGCGCGCCGGCGGCGGAGTTGGCGGGCGAGGCGGCGCGCCAGTGCTTGAGCGCATGTTGGGGTCAGGCGGCTCGCGCAATATTGGGCCCCTCTATATCCCACTTCCCCCGCCCCAGAACAGCCTGCGCCGCGACAGCCTCGACGGTTGCAGCCGTGGCCGCTGCTGTCGCAGCTGTTGCGGTGGCCGTGACAGCGTCGGGGACTGCCGCTGCCTTTCGCGCCGCTCCTCGGGGCCGCTGGCTGAGCCGGCGACTGGCGAGGCTGCCTTTGCTGTTTCCATCTCTTCATCCTTCTCGCCAAGTGGCTCTTCTAGCCATCCTGCGCCTGCGCTGCCCCCCCCCTCGAAACTCGTGGACAGCGTCGCGCGCCGCTCTGTTCCACTTCGGCCCGCGAGCACCGGGTGGCGTCGCGGCAGTCTGCCTATCGCTCTGCTTCCCCATTAACTCATCTGGCCAGACTTCATGCGCTTGGAATATCTCCTCTACCCCTATGGGGGCACGGTCGGAAACGAGGGGGCGCGACATTTCAACGGCGCGCCCCCCTGCAAGCATCTCGCCACGAATGCGGTCGAACTCTGGGCGATGGGGGGACGGCAGGGGGCGAGGTCTGTCCGAGGCGCCCTCAGACCACAATGGAACTTAGGTCAGGGACCGACGCTGATTGAGCAGCGCGGAGTGCATCGGCGCCAGCCTCTCCATGTGTATTCGACGCGGAGATTTTTCTCCAATCCCTCGCCTGCTCCAACGCACTGACGCAGCAAGGTCCAAGCATCCGCAACATGAAGCGCAGAAAAAGGGTCCATGCGTAAAGACGCAACTCCAACAGTGCGATCTTGCACGGCTTCACATGGCAGCTCAGCGGCTCGGCGCCCTTGGACGCGCGCGCACAAGCGTTGTCAATTGCCCCGGTGAACGCAATCTCGGCAGTGCACCAAATCCCATCCGCAAGAGTTTCCTCCGCCACTGTGTACATAAGGTGCTGATCGGGTGCCTCGACAAAACTGTGAACTCCGATGCCCCCCCCCCCCCTGTGAGCCCTATTTGGGGTTTGATGACAAAAGCATGTGCCCTTCGACAATGGAGTGTAGACGGATGACCGATGCGCCATGCGCATGACGCAACTCTCCCCCTTTGATTTCCACGCTCTCTTCTTTGGAAACATGCGATGGGGTTATCACCCTCGCGCATTGGTGCTTGCCCGACAACTGCTTCGCGCTAGCGGCTGCCCGTCGGAGCTTCAAAACAGGGCGCGTTTCCCCTCTGGGCCGTCCTGTCTCGTCTGATCGCAAAGAACCTCGCCCAGCGGGGAAGCAGATAATCTGCCTCCGTGGGCGGGGGCCTGGCACTTTCAACCGTCGTCCATGTTGCCCAAACACGAGCGCTCGTCGTCGACTTGATCAACCTATTGAAACTCTCCGGCCTTTCCTAATTTCCACGCCCGCTCGTGGCGCTGCGAACCCGATTTCCGTAACCTCCCCCAGGCCAGCAATTTCAACTGCTGCAAGTTCGACTCTCGATCAACTTCTGAGCATCCATCGGGCGAAAGTGTTTTTCTCCTTCGTGCGCAATCGTTCTCTGCCACGGATGACAGCGTAGCCAGTCGAATATGCAATCGCTCTCATCGGGATTTTCCTGATCAGCTACGACGTAGACAACGAGGCAAATCATGCAATTGGCTCTTGTTTTCTCTTCTGTCGGGAACGGCGATCCCATTCTTCTCCGTTCTGCGTCCTCGTCGTATTTCCAAGCCCCTTTGTTCTGGTTCGGTCATGCCGCTTCTGCAAGGGGAATGGGCGCCGGTCGCAGCTGATCTGCCCCCGGCCCTGGCCCCAGCGTCAGTCGAGGAATCGACTGCCATGGCATTGGGATCAGCGTGAACATTTTGGGCTCGCTCTCCTGGCTCAACACGCGCGACGTCGGCCGCCCTCGCAGTTGAACCGGGGCGCGGCTCAGGCAGACCCATGCGCCAATCTTCAAGCCACATCTGATCATTAATCGCCCTCGTTCTATCACCGATCTGGCATGGGCCCAAATCGCAATCCGGCGCTGACCCCGCCGGAGGCGATCCAAGAATCAGCGTGGGACCGACCCGCGAAAGAAAATAACAACTCTCTCCAATGCCAACACCTGGAGAAACCCTGGAGTGATTGGCGCCTACGAAGGAACTCCTCTTCGGTGAACTGATCGCGGAAATACTTGGGGCGGATGTTCGATGTGGGAATTACACCCTTGTCCGCGTTCCATGAATTCCCATGAGGCTGGCAATCTGTCCAACTCACTTCGGCATCTCTGTTCACGTCAGGCCACCCCTCCCTGGCGGCTGAGCCACCGAGGGGTTGGCCATGGGGCAGCGCTGCGAACCCACCAGTTCTGAAGATGTACTCCGCGAACAGAACTTGCGCCCAAACCTCTTCTTTTCCCCATGTATGAATGATTTACCGGCGATCAGGAAATGCGCGTTATCGGATGGGGCTTCAACGACGGAAGGAGCGGCGCCCCGTCCAAAATTATTTGCTCCTGGTAGAGATCGGAATTCCTGCATTGCTCGATGCGCTGATTCATGTCAGTTCGAACGCATGCTGCAATGTTGCCCCGGATTGTCCCGAGCTCGAGTTCTTTTTTTTTTTTGGGGGGGGGGGGCAGCGCGCGTTCTCCTCCGATTTGGGAGACGTGAATCGCATTGCTGGGTAGACGTGGGATGCATTCACCCGCGAACGCAACGGCCTCCGACAAAAAAACTCGGGCTGTTTACTCTGAGATATCCGTAACGACTCCTGATCGCAGCCCAGCATTGCCGTCGGGCGCGCCGTTCAAATTCCGATAGACGTGGGCGAGGTGATAATCGCCCGCCTTATCCCAACATTCGACATCACTCTTGTCCAACTATGTCGTGTTCGCGAGCTGTCCTCGACTGTCGCAGCCCGACAATGCTGCCGCAGCTGTTTGAATGCAGCCGTGTGGCAGCTCCCCTGGGAGATCACTTGCTGCGCGTCTTTCCTGAGAACCAACCGTCTTCATTCGGCGAGACGGAGTCGCAGGACAGGGCCCCCATGGGCGGCGCAAATCATTTTCTAACGGCGGTTCTGATTGCCTATCTTCGTCTCGTGCAGTTTCTGTCGCATGGGGCAAAATAATTCTTTTTCGCTGCTCTACCTCACAATGCTATCGCATGCCCCCCCAACGAACTGCGCCCACCCGCGCCGGCCCCCCTCGAGCCTTTGCGCCTGACAAGAGTAACTTGGCACCAGCCATTGCGCCCGTAGGGCTTCGGGGGCTCCACGGGGCGAGGCGGCCCGTCGGGGCGCGAAGGGTCAACGAATCGAATGGGCGCCGACCCTCCCGCGCCCCTCGAATCGAGCGCGGCGCCGGAAACGCCGCCGGCTGGGCCGGCAATGCTCGCTGGAATTTCGCTGGACTTTCGTTTCTTGGAAACGGGGGGTTCGTCCGCAGGCTCGACCCGTTGAACGGGTTGAGTTACGGCTTCCTCCGACTTTATAGCCGCCTCGATTCGATTCCCCGTGGGTCTGCGCTGAAACAGCGCCTGTTGAACAGGCGCGGCAAAGGCAGATCTCGTGCGTTTGCTGAGCGCGGAAATGTTTCCGATGCGCGCGACGGCGGAGCTGTCGCAGCCGGGCCGCGCCTCGCCGCGGCAAGGAGGACGCGCCGATCGCGGCCGCCCGGGGGGCGGCGCAGCACGCGGGCAGCCCGTCGCTATCGCGACTTGCCCGCGAGCCAAAGCGGCGGCCTGCGTGCGCGGCGCGCGAAGGTTGAGCGGGCAAACTGGGGGGGTCGCGAGACGCGCGCGCCAGAACATTGCGCGCCTTGCAAGCGTGAACATCCGCATGATTCTCCGCCAACTTACCATCTATCTCTGTTGCTTCGCTTCCGCGCGCTCGCGGGGGCCGTCGCGCTTCCAGTGGGGGCCTCCTGTGAAAATGTGCAACGAAGAAGCTATCGTCCTAAACTTTGTCGCATAATTGCCCCGTCTATCCTTCGATCCGCGCGCGCGCGCCCGCTCAGCGCGCCCCAAAGGAATCGATCGGCATTCAGGCGCTCGCGCGCCCGGGGGTCGCGCCGGGACTGGCGCGTTGAAAAATTATATCCGCCATTTCGCGAAAGCCCCAAAACAAATGGCGAAGAGCGTCTCGGGCCCCCCTGGGGGCCTCGAGGACCTGCGATCGCCCTCTCGATAGTAAACATATTCGTTCACGCGTTGCCGCGGAGATCCCCCCGCGCAGGGCACGGAGGCCCAAGGGGGGACATGTTTGCACTTCAGCGCCGCGAATAAGCTTGCATTTCTGGTAGAAGAAATTATTGGGATCGCCTGTCTTACTGATCACTGCAGCAGAACTCTAGTATCAATCTTTCGTGGTTAGATTATTGTTTTTCCGTAGCTTTTCCTGGAACCTATGTCCCTGTGCCCCCCTCAGCTGAGCTGGGGGCGGGAAATTGCGCGGCTTTCGTAGCCCTGGCGCCGCTGGTTGAACCGGCGGCGGGCGTGGGCAATGCGGCGAGCTCCCCTATGACTGGTTTCCCCTTGCCCTTTGCCGGCGCGCTTTGTGCGTGCATTCTCTCGCCCGGCTCCATCGGCCGACGCGCGGCTCGAGAACCCCCCTTCGGTTTTCAGGGGGGGGGGGCGTCGTCAGACATGAGCGAGAGATAATCCTGATGAGCAGCTATGCCCCGAGAGTTCGGCGAACAAATATTGCCCCTGTCGGAGTGGGGGGGGCCGCGCAATCATTCGCTGTCCCTGGGCGCGTCGCTCAAGCGCAATTCCGCGATGCGGATTTGTCGTCGCGCGTTGTAGATTGGTTTGTTTGTGTTTGTTTGTTGTCGCTGTTATTTGGCGTCGCCGCCCCCGCGGCCCGACCCGCGGCCCGCCCGCGACCCGCGACCCGTCCGCGAGCCAGCAGGCGACCCGCCCGCGACCCGCCCGCGAATCGCCCCGCGACCCGCCCGCGACCCGCCCGCGACCCGCCCGCGACACGCCCGCGACCCGCCCACGACCCACCCACATTGCTTGGGCGAAAGATCGGCGCATGCGGCGGGCTCGCTGTGACATTTGTAAAAAAAAGATAAATGCCTGCCGCGGGCTTCCCCAGAGCCCTCCAAACGACGCCCGCCGCGCCCTCGCTCTCATCCGCGACTGCGGGGTGCTACGCGCAATGCTTGGGTCCGAGGCGTGGGATCAGTGCATTGTTTTGCGCCTGCGTCTACTGCCACATTCTGGGTGCGCTCGCATTGTGAATCCAAAATGCCTCGACTGAATTGCTCAGAAACGGCAGCGGCGGCGATTTTGCGAGTCCGAGGAAGACGCGTTCACTTTGGAGGCCCCCCTGCGCTCGCGACCCCGCGCGCGGCCCGATTATCCTCCATCAGCGCGCATTTGGGGGTTCAGTGTAAAAGCAACTCCCATAATGGACGGGAAACCAATAATTATGCGCGCAAGGACAACTCAGCCGCCGCGATTTCTGCCTCCAGCGCGCTGTGAGATACACAGGTTCGCCTCTGAGAAGCCATTATCTAGTCTGCCCTGGCATAGGGCCCCCGGCGGGTCTGGCGGCTTGCACTAGCGCAGCGGTGAGCGCGCGCATCATTGGCACTTTGCGCTAGATGTCTGTCGAATCTGCACTTCTGACGCGTCGCCCCCCGCTCGCGAAGCCATGCGATAATGGAGTTTGGTTTCGATGTAGCATAACCGGCAAAACGCATCCCCATCTTGCTGTTCTGTCCATTTGGCAGCGCAACTCGCGGCGCGACGAACTGCCCTCCGCAAGTCATGGCGCGCAACGCGGGCTCCGCGCATCACTTTCGTCAGCGCGATCGCCGCGCTGGGCTGCGAGACCCAGGATGGCCCCAGAGGATAAGGGGGGCCGACCGCAGATCGCGCGGGCGGCTCGGGGCCGCAATTTCCCGCGCTGGCGAGCCAACAGAGGCGGAGGTGTTTGACGCCTCTGCCAGCGCTCCCCCGGCAGGTGGGATAATTTTCCCGCGGGTCCGCCCCGGCCATCCTCTGCGCCCTTGAATTCGGGCCCGTGCGGCGCGCCTGCTGAGGGATGCGCGGCGGGGCCCGCGCCCGTTCGTTGGGCGCAAAGAAGAACGCGCGACTCAAAGAAATCAGCCATCGCATTCCGCGGCCTGCGCTTCCTGAGGTTGGTCTGGGGCTGTAGGGCCCGGGCAGTTGTTGAGCGGCCACCTGGGGCCCCCTCGCGTCGACCGCGTCGCCGCCTGGTCGCCCCGCCCCGAATCGTCGTCAGACGTCTCCTCCTGCGTCGGTGGGGCCGGGTCAACAGTGGCGGGGAGTTCCCCGTGCCATTCGATTCCCTTCTTGTGCATGTGGCGTTTGCAACCGAGGCGGCATCCCACCTCGGGGTGGGCCAGTGCCCATCGCCGTCGGACATCCTGGGGATGGTTCCGGCATCATTCGCCAGGCTTCCTCCGTGCGTTGAGAAAAGGCTGACGTTTTGAAGTCGCATGCGTAAATGATCAGAGACAACTTCGTCTCGGGGCGATACCGGCCGCTCCGCCGGGCGCTGCGCTTGGCGAAACCATTGGAAATACTGTGTCCTTCGCAGTGCTGCCCCAAGTCACCCCCGACTCAGGGCGCCAATAGAAAGGGGAAATCAGGGGGCGCATGGGGCTTCCCATGCCCTTCCATGATTCGGGGCAAAGCCTCTCGGGGTCCAATCGCCCGCGCGGGTGCGCCGCCGAATTCGGGCTGCGCGCGCGTGTTTAGCGTCGGTTCAGAGCGCCCAAAGAAGCCGCGCGCATTGCCTGCGCGCGTCGTGGCAGGACTGCGGCAGAGCTCCTGGGAGCGAGCGACGTTGCTTTTTCTGGGCCCAAACGTCGGATCCATCAAAAACAATGCGCCCCTTAAAGGCACGGCCTATGTGGCCTTCTGGCCAGTCGGAATTCTACTCGGCGAGCGTAGCGAGAAGGCGGCATGAATCCGCAGTCTGGCCACTTCGCTGCTTTATTGCATCGAGATATTCCTGGAAGCCTTTTTCGCCCCAAGTTCCGATGGCCCTCAATCTGCCCTACTCAGCTGACGGCGCTGTCTGCGCGTCTGGATTACAGCAGCCTCTGATTTTGTGACCGGGCGCGCAACGGCCGCGTCGGGGCACCCGAAACTACTGATTGAACAGGCAACCTGGGCTTCCGCATGGATCGCGCGCGTGACGTCAGCAAATGGGCCATGGCAGCATTGCCTGAGCGAAGGAAGATGGTGTCTGGAGTGGCGTTCCAGGCACGCTTCGCCGCTGTGCGGCGGCAGTCTGGCTCTCGGCCGGGCGGGCCCATCTTTCTGGGAACGGTTTCGACTGGAAGCGCTCGCCACTGGTTGAACCGGTCACGACGCCGCCCCTGCGAATCGTTCCTCCGCGCCACGTTCGTTGCCGCCGTATTTCCTCACCCTCAGAATCCCCTGATGATTCTGAATCAGACCCCAGATCTAAGGTCCGTTCGCCGGCGGCAACTGCCGCGGCCGCGCTGCATCTTTCAACTGCAGCGCAAATGTCGCGTAACATCGCCAAGCGCGGTCCTCTTCGTACTTGAAGAATCGCAGTTTCTCGGCTCTGTGCTATTCTATAGCGCGGCTGCGTTCGCCGTGGGGGCCCTTGGTCATATTGAACCACCTGCTGGGGTGAATTCCTGGATTCGTGGATTCTGGAATCCGTCGGAAACGTTGTCCCCCGCGGCGTGGGCCTTCGATCCAGATGCGAATGACTAGTTCATATGTGAGATCATATTGAAGGACTACAAGTAACCTGCAAGTTTCTCCCTGCCAGTTAATGGCAATTTGTGGGTTCGGCTATCCCCGGGCAACGCTGGAGCAACGCGTTGATCTTCATACTATTCCATGTCATCGAAATTCTGCGTCGCACGGACAAACGACTGCCCTGGTTTGGGAGCGCCGCCGCATCCGCGACATCGATCGGAAAATGTGACTGCCGTTCCAAACGGTATTCGGAAGAGAGCAACCCAAACTCTCATTTTTTTCCTGAGCGGGCGTCGCGTCGCGTGCCATGACCGTCAACATCCGCAAGCCCCGCCGGCCAAATTAACCCCCCCGTGGCCCTCGTCATCAGAGATGCCAGGATCGGAATCAGCTGCAGCCTCGCCGCGCCGATCTGTAGCAGACGGGGGCGGCGGTGGAGTCAGATGACCAAGCGACTCGCCCATCCCTGCAGGCGCGCGCGCAGCTGGGCTGTCCGCGGCCGCAGGTACTTTACTTCAAGAGCTGTCAGCTGCGCCTTTGGGCGGCACAGTCACCGAGGGAACCCCCTGATCTGGCCTTCTCACGCGTGGCTTTCGTGAAGAACTGCGGCAGCCAACATCAGCTGTCTCGTCGAATATGGTGCTGCGTGCCTGTTCGGATTTCGTGGCAGCGGCCTGGCGTTGTCGGGTCTCCGTCCAGTCGCCATGTTAAGGCCCTCGAGCGATCCCAACAGCGCAATGTAAGTGCCTGGTGCGTGGACATGCCCCATGTAGACCCCCGAGATCATCGTGACAGATATCGAGATTCAGGAGGAGGCATGTAACGCATTGAAAACCAATGGGCGAGAGGGGCGCTGCGAACGGCGTGCCAAGACGGGCTTGCCAATTTACCCGCCTCGTCTTGTCTCGCATTGTGGCAGAGACAACGATGCCTGACAGCGCATGCCCAGAAAAGAAGTGGAAGTCCCGCGGCCACCAAATAACGCACGCGCGCCCATCTGAACCACGCCGTTCGACCTCTCGGCGACAGCTGCAAGCCTCTTGTTGCCTGGGGCAGTGACATCGCGCGCTATCTTGAAGCCCCGACGCGCGAAACCGAGCTCCCGAGCACCATCCGTGAAACAATATTATAACTCATCTCCTGGGGCCTTGAGGTCCACCAACACATGCATGCACGCGCAGCCGACTTGTCATGGGCGCCCTGAGCAGCAATGGAATTCGAGAACCAGTCGCGAAACGTCGCGCACGCAGTTTCCCCGCGGCGTCCCTGCGAGAGCTCGTCGGCCGCGAACTAATGGTCCACGGTGGTGAGGTGCCCGAAGCAGGGAGGGTTAGAGCACGGCTTGGAAGCTTGAGCCCTTGCGTTGGCTTTTCCTGTGCTGCAAGCGCAGAGCCTTGGCCGTGGTGCATGTTTGGCTATGTGCTTCCGTTGGGATGCGAGCGAAATGATACTTCGCGTAGACTGCGTCCTCCTTGAGACTCTCCGCATTCGTCATCTCAACGCCGACGCCTTCTGGATCGGCCGGCGGCTTGCCAACGTCGATTAGATCGTCGCCGCCAGAGCCAACAACCTTGCCCGCGCCAAGGCATAATCAGAACGCCCACTGTCTAAATCACAAAGTTCCCCGGAACTGCCCTCCAGAAGTCGCTGGTGTTCCCCGCGCCGAACGCCCCCGACTTCGTCGGCGGTAATGGTGAGCCCACAACAGCACCAGTCGCACATAATGTCCAAACATGTTTACAAGCGGTTTGAGGCAACCGGGAGAAGTAAGTGATGACATCCAGAGTCTACTCCACGGCTACGAAGATGGCCGCCCGGTTGATCTGGGCGGTCATCTTCGTAGCGGTGGGTGGGGATGAACTCTCGCGCATGCGTATTTACGGTTGTGCGTGTCTGGACGGAGCGGGCCACGGGGGCTTTCTGCGGCATCTGCGTCGCCCAGCAAGGGCCATCGCGCCTGGCGCCGCGCGACTCCACCTCTCGAGAGCAGCGACTCCGCGGGCGACTGCGCAGCTCCATTGACCTCGTGCTTCTCTCCCTAATTTCACCATCGGCGGCCCGGTTAATTCCGCGACCATTTGGCAGCGCCAAGTTGAGGCGTTTGACCAGCAGGCCAAAACAAACTGGAGCCGTGGTCCATGCGCCGCCCCCCCACTGAAAGCGCGTTCGAGTATTCCGGCGCGCCTAAAGCGTCGGCGTGGCCATCTCAAAATTTCCGACGCGCCGCGCAGAATGCGCCGTGGGCCTTGCCAGGCGCCCGGCAATATTCGGGGTGCTACCCAGAGATAATATCCGAATCTCACTCACGGCGTTGGCACTCGTAATTAATCTTTCCATAATGAGGTTTTACTGGCAGCTCGCGGAAACAAAGCGCGGGGCATGGATGCGAGAGGTTCTTCTTTGCCAACCATGTCCGAAACCGCGACGGGCGCGAAATCTGCCGTGTCTTTCTTGATACATGCCCCATGTGGCATGGTTCTCAATGGCCATCGCCGTTGGGGAGCTGGCGCTTGCCAGCGTTAAACGGCAATTCAAACTCTGCGCCGGATCGCATTGGGGCTGGGCAAGCACCACGACTGTTTGACGTCTCGAATTTGGCGCGTCTACTCGACGCGCGCCTTTGGTTGAACCAGCGTCTGATCGTTGGGGCGAGACAAGGGCGCAAGATTATCGGAACAACCATAACAAGAAAGTAGTTTGAAGTGATCGATGGCCCTCCCTGGGCGACCGACGAAGAAACCGTCGACCCGCGGTGGCCATCGCCACTCATGTCGGGGGGCATTGCCTCGGAACCAACATCGCGTTCCGAAAGGACATGTCCCGTGCCCCGCCCGATGCCGGCAAGGGGCGTTGCTGCTACCTTTGCCGCCCTCCTTGCTACCGGAACGATGCTGGCTCACTTTGTCGCCGTCGGCGTCAGATCCAGGGGCCGCGTGAACCGTGGCAAAGTTAGCCGCTGCAGAACTGGCGTGTTTCGGGGCGCGTTCGCGCCCGATCCCCCTCCCCACTTTCATCGGATCTTCCTCCCACTTGTCTCGCTTCAAGACTTCCGCTTCGGTCCATCCTCTGCGCTGTCTGCAGCGCGGAAGATCGCGCTGGGGGCCTCTGCGACCGCCGCGAGAAAGGCGAAGCAAACGACTTTAGCCAGTCGTTCTCTCGGAGGGCTCGCAGAGGAACGCTCGGGAGCGGTGGGGCCAAGAATGGCCGATCGATCTCGCGCGCCGCCCTTGCCCTCGCTCTTCTCTTCCTTGGGTTCGCCCCGCTCGCCCCGCTGCGCCGGCCGGACATCTTCTGCTGGCGCAGAGTTCGCCTTCGCAGCCGGCTGGGCCCGTTGCGACGCAGGTGCCGCCGCGGGTTGCTTACGGCCAGCAAATTTGCATGCGACGTCCTCTTCCATTCGGCCATCGAGTGCCGTGTCGGCGGCCGTCGCCTGGCCCCGGAGCGCATTGTGGGCTTTGTCCTCATGGGGGCCGCGGCGTTCATCGAGCGTCTTTGTCCGACGATTGAGATTGAATTCGTTGCGCTCCTTCTCCATGCGTTCCAGCAATTGACACAGTGACCATTCGTGAGTCTTGCTACTGGTTCCAACGTAGGCTGCGCCGAGTTCGTGCCATCCAATTGACGCTTGCATCTTGGGTGCAAGTTTCATATGCTCGCAGACGCGCTCATGGGTCGCAGCTGCCATCTTTTCAGACAGCGCGCCTCCTCCGTTGAGGTCACGGTAGACCGGCGCCCATTCGTTATGAGGCTGATGTAAGCCCTCATCTGGGCGGTTCCTATTGATGAACAGTCCTGAACAAATCCCGATGCACTCCGCGCGCGCGGACAGCCCGGCACAGATGAGACGCGTCATCCCGCGCCCCGTTAGCAACCGCGAATTATTCTGGACGCCGTTCTCGATTTTGGCGATGAGATGCGCCCGCCGTGCTGGCGGATCCTTTCTCTGTAGCATCGTGGAGGACTTGTCCGTCGCATCCGAAAACTAGAACATGTCATGGCGCCCAGGCCGCCCCGGGCCCACGAGGATAGAAGCGCCTGCTTCTGTGTTCCCCCCGTCGGCAGTCCAAGGCCAAGCGCGTTTCGCGCCTGGAGATGAGGGAGGTGGGGCTCGCACAGAGTGCAATGTGCAATCGCGAAGTCCCGTGTGGCCTGGGTATCAACGTCACTTCGGTGGCCCCTCCTGCCTGTCTCCGAAAATCGAAGGGCCGATGGCCCTTCGCCCCCGCGGGCCCCCCCGCGCCCGCCCCCCCCTCCGGGCGGGCCCCCGCCCCCGCCCCGCCCGCCCCTGGTTGAACTGGGAATGTCTGGAGGAACGCCAAATTACAGTCCGAAGCACCGGGCGGTTTGTCGCAGATTTCCGGCAAAAGCCACTGGGGCATTTTCGAAGTCTCCAAGCTGAGCTGTAAATGCAGGAGCAACCCGGCACCCCGTCGAGGATCTGCTCCATAACGCGTGGCGATGTCCAATTGTCATCCCTCTGTTTGGCCCGCCTGTTTTTTTTTCAAGGCCCCCCTTTTCTGTCCGAGTTGCCTCTAGCGCGTCCCCTTGTTGCTGCGTGAAAACAGCCCGTCTCATTTCGTCTTCCCCTTGCTGTGGTTGTCTGCGCTCGTCCTCGAGTTTTCATCGCGGGCCCCGCCTCTGCGCCCAGCTTCTCTCGAACGCATTACCTGCGCCGCTCAGGCGCCATATCAATGAGACCCTTGCAGCGAGCCGTGGAACAATGGGCGCGATTCTCGTTCTGGCAACGAACGGAAACGAGAAGCCCCCATGCCCCCCGCGGCCGTAATCGCGCGCGTTCGCCCCGCCCGCAGAGAGGTCGTTCCGCCCGCGCGGTCATTCGTCGGAGTTGATGCAGCGATCGCCTCTCGGCGAAGGAGGGCGCGAGCTCCTGGGTCTGCGTTGGATACCAATTCCCAGAGTTTGGTTCGCTGGCTGCCTATCGTCGCAGGCTGAACCTGCAGCGCCGGAGCGCACTTCTCCGACGCGGGAGGTTGAACCTGCGGCGTGGGAGAGCTTGCCCGCGGTTTGGAGATGGCGATATTGGGGGCCGCAGGTTGAACCTGCAATGCCCGCCGATCCTCTCGCATAGCCATTCCGCCCTGGGATTCATTGATTCGCGGGACTCGATGCCTCGATTGTGCCTGTTTTTGCCAGATCATATTTTCGTAGCTCTTGCTCGTGTCGCACCTCATCCTCGGCGTCTTTTCGGCGGCAGCTTGCTCCCGGAGCGTCGCCCGCTGCGCCGCTGCAAACGCGTGCTCCTTGACCTGCTGCGTCGCCGCGGCGGCGCCCGCCGCCCTCGCTAGGGGGGCTTCTTCCGCCTTCTGTTCGAGATTCTTCGCTGTCTTATCGACGGCAGGCAAGCGATTGCGCATCTGCGGCTCCTGTTCAGCCATTTTCCCTGCGAGCTTATTTTTGTTCCCCTTCCAACATCGCTAATTTGACGGCCTCTTCCATTTCCTTCTCGCTGTGTTCAGCTTCCATCGGGCATGGCCGAGCTGTCTCCGAGGTCGCTCGTCAGCTCTGATGCGCCCGTTGCGTGGGCAGTAACCAGTTCTACTTTCTCTCTGCATGTGCCAGTATTGCTCGTCCCTTTGTCGTTAAATTCTTGCATCTGGGCAATCGCCTGGCCCCGGAGATCCTCTTCCCGAGCGGCGTCTTTTTCTCGCAATCTTTCGGTTGCCAAACGAGAATGACGAGACGTTGATAATCGCCTTCTGTTGTGTTTATTCTATCCGGGCAAGGCTAAGCAACGCCGCAGTGCTGACGCGCGCGGGGGCAGACCCCGCTCGGTGGGCGAAGGCGCGGGCCGTCGGTCTTTCCCGCTCTGCCCAGGCGTCGACTCTCTGCTGCAATCTGGCGCCGCGGCCCCTGCGCCCAACGACGCGCCCTGACTGAGGGGCGGCCTGGCGACGAGTCGCGAGACGGACCACTGGAACCGCGACTACTCCTTGAACTTTTGCAGAGTCTCGACGCCATCGGGGAGCTAATTAAGTTTGCGGCGCCACAATGTGCGTCGTAGGCGATGTGGGTTCATCTGGCGCCCCCAGAACTTCTCGATCTATGGGGCAATGGTTGGCCTATGCTGAGTTCGCAATTAGAATGAAAACCTGCGCCGGACAATCGTGTTCCGTGTGCCGGGCGCCCCCCGGCATTGTCTCCCGCGTGTTCCATCGAGATCAACGGCGCATGCCCCCCACCTCTGATCGACGAGCGCGTCGAACTCATCTCGGTGGATTCTATGAAGGCGGACAGATCGCGCCCCACGTCGGCGCCCTGAGCTGTTGGCCGAATCGGCGCCGAGGCCGCTCCCAGAACTGGATCGAACGGGTCATCAAGTAGCGATGCTGGTTGCATGCTTCGGGGTGGCCGACCTATCCAGTCAGGTACGACGTTGTTTCTCAAGCTTCCGGCGACGTCTAATTGAATGTGCATTCGTGCCAGAAGCTTCGTTTATGTCCAATTGCGCACCATGTGCAATCGTCGGCATTTCGGCGGATAACTAATTGTTTGCCAAAGGAACAAGATCCCCTGCAAATCTGGGCGGCGAAGATGATGCAACGTCGGTCTCCTCGTGACTCTGGAAATCCCGTATCAACATGGCGGTGTTGTCCGTTGCGCTGATCTGTGCGTAATCTGTGCACGGGGAACGGGAACGACGATGCGGCGACGACCCGACGCGCGCTCCGTTGTCCCCGCGCGAATGTGGACCCGCGGTCCCTTCGAGCACAAACTACGTAGCTGCGGAAACGAAATGCGGCGCGTCGGCAACGGGCGGCGGCGGCAGCACAGAGACGGCGGAAGAGGCTTAACAAGCTACATCCCCGCAGCTCATCCTACATCGAGCGCGCCGCGTAGCTTGCACCGCATAGCTCACGCAATATAACTCATGCCGCGTTGCTTGCAGCACATAGCGCATGACGCAAATTTTGCACAGTAAATACTGCACCATTTACATTGCACCACATGGCTTTCGCCATATCGCAAACATCACATATATTCTCCTCTCTATGATCAAATCGGATCTACCACCCTCCCGCCCCCCCCCCCCCCTCGGCTTCGACGCCCCCCTTTTTCGCATTGTAATTTACATCTGGTTGTGCCCCATCGTCCATCTTAGCTTTAAATCGATACTGCCCCATGGGGGGGGCCAGCATCGCCCCCCTCCCCCCCCGCCCCCCCCCCCCCCCGCCGCCCTCCGCAACAGAAATGCAATGCGCGCGCACTCGCTGATCAAAAACCATAAATGTTCGAACATCCATCGCGCAAATTTATGACGAAGTGCACGCGCGCGCGTCGTCGCGCGCGCGCGCCGCAATCCTTCAAGAACCTTCGGTTCGGAATGATTTTTACATCGAGCCCCAAGAAGCAAACGACACGGCACAAGGTTTCGCAGCGCGAGCAATTGGTTGGATCAAAAGAAAGAAAATAAAACAAGCTTGCTCGCGCGCGCTCGCGACATTTTCAACGAAGCACTTTTTTTCTTCAAGAATTCCAACGCGTGCTACCAAACTGCCTTCGCGCGCGCGTCGCAATCGTTCGAGCGCCTTTGCGCGCGTGCCGTCGCGAGAATCTTCTACAACAAACAAGACGAAGTGCACGCGCGCGCGCCGTCGCGCGCACATGCAGATATCCTTCAAACACCTTCGGTTTCGGAAGGATGTCGAAATCGAGCGCCCAATAACCGCACAAACACACGCGGTTTCGCACCGCGCATTTTCAACAAAAGCGTGCGCGCGCGCTCTTGCGTCGTCGTCGTTGTCGTCGTCGCCGTCCTCCCTCCTCCTTCGTCGTCGTCGTCGTCCTCGCCGTCCTCTTTGGCGTCGTCGTTCGGCGTCTCGTCGTCGTCCCTCCTATTTCGTCGCCGTCGTCGTCGTCGCCTCCCCTCCTCCCTCGTCGTTATCGTCGTCGGCGTCGCGGTCCTCCCTCCTTCGTCGTCGTTCGCGTCGTCGCCGTCCTCCCTCCTCCCTCGTCGTTGTCGTCGCTGTCGCCGTTGTCGTCCTCCTCCCTCCCTCCTCCTCGTCGTCGTCGTCGTCTTCGTCGTCGTCGTCGTCGGCGAAGTCCTCGTTGTCGTCGTCGGCGTCGTCGTCTCCGTCGTCGCTTCCGTCGTCGTCAGCGTCGTCGTCGTCGTCGTCATCGTCGTAATCGTCGTCGTCGTCGGCGTCGGCGTCGTCGTCGTCGGTGTCGTCGTCGTCGTCGTCGTTTTCGTCGTCGTCGTCGGTGTCGTCGTAGTCGTCGTCGGCGTCGCCGTCGTCGTTGTCGCTGTCGTCGTCGCTTCCAAGTGCCATGCGGTACCGACCGTCACGGTCTTAAGAGGTCTTGCGACCAAGTTGCGGGTTGGAGGGTGGGGTGTTCGCGCGAGCAGCGGGGGGGACAAGTTCAAGGCAATAAAAATGAATTCTCGTTTCAAAAGGAAGAATTGCCCCCCCCCCCGGGGGTGGCGGCGCCCTCTGGGGCATTGTGATTTCATAATTATTCTGCGCGCTCGTCCATCCGAAATATGAATTCATACTATCCCAGCCAGGTCGGCCTCACTTCCCCCGCCATCTTCTGCGCAAAAGATTATGCGCGCGCTCTCGTTTTATGAAAAATCACAGGTTTTCAAAAATTCCTTGCAACAAACTGACTAAGTGCGCGCGCGCGTGGTCGCGCGCGCGCGCCGGAATCCTGTGAGAACCTTCGGTTCGGAAGGATGACAAAATCGAGTTTCCAAAAAACATACGAAAACATATGGTTTCGCAACGCTGACTTTCTATGCAACAGCTTACGCGCGCGCCCTCGCGAAATCTTCAGAACCATCGGTTTTTCATTCTTGTCAGAAGATGCTACCAAACAGGCTTCGCGCGCGCGTGCCGAACTCTTTGCGCGCGCGTGCCGTCGCGAGAATCCTCTGCAAAAAAAAAAAACGAAGTGCAGGCGCGCGCGTCGTCGCGCGCGCATGCCGAAATCCTTCAAAAACCTTCGGTTTTGGAAGGATTCCAAAATCGTGTCCTAAAAACACACGGCGCACAAGGTTTCGCAACGCGGATTTTCAACAAAAGCGTGCGCGCGAGCTCTTGCGTCGTCGTCGTCGTCGTAGTCCTCCCTCCTCCCTCGTCGTCGTCGTCGTCCTCTGTCTTTCCTCGTCGTCGTTGTCGTCGTGTTGGCGTTGTCGTCTCCGTCGTCGTTATCGCCGTGGTAGTCTTTCCTCCCTCGTCGTCTTCGTCGGCGTTTCGTCGTTGTCCCTCCTATTTCGTCGCCGTCGTCGTCGTCGTCGTCATTGTCCTCCCTCCTCCCTCGTCGTTGACGTCGTCGCCGTCGTCGTCCTCCCTCCTCCATTGTCGTCGTCGTCCTCTTCGTCGTCGTCGTCGTCGTCGCCTTCGTCGTCGCCGTCGTCGTCGTCGGCGTCGTCGTCGTCGGCGGCGTCGTCGGCGGCGTCGTCGTCGTCGGCTTGCCATCGTCGTCGTTGTCGTCAGCGTCGGCGTCGGCGTCGGTGTTGTCGTCGTCGTCCTTGTCGTCGTCGTCGAAATCGTTGGAGACGTCGTCGGGGTCGTCGTAGTCGTTGTCGGCGGCGTCGTCGTCGTCGTCGTTGCCGCTGTTGTCGTCGGCGTCGGTGTCGTTGCCAAGTGCAATTTGGTACCCGCCGTCACGGTCTTAAGAGGTCTTGCGACCAAGTTGCGGGTTGGAGGGCAGGATGTTTGCACGAGCAGTGGAGAGGGCAGCTTCAAGATGAGCAAGTGATTCACACCGCATAGATTGCACTTCGCAGTTCATACACAAATGCTGTATTGTATACGTTTCACGGCATAGCTAACACCACATAGATTACGCCTCCGAGATACCACTAAACAGTTTACAGATTCACAGTGCAACATCTTACTAATTGGGTACACAATGACAAACATTCGTTATGGGGTCCCAGCGACACCTAACACTTGCCGTGCACTCGACCCCTCCATGGGCCTCCCACGGGACCTGGCAACCACCCCCGCGGCTGCTTGAACCCTACCCGCAAGACCTTGCAAATGGCCCCGCCGGGACCTCAACTCTGGGCCCCACGGGGCCTTAAAATGCAAGCCGCGGGACCTTACAATGCCGCCCGAACGAACGGGCGAAGCAGCCGTGCGCCAAAAGCGCGCGGGCATTACAAATGCGCGCCAGCAATGGCAGTTGCGCGCCAAATGCGCGCACAAGGCGGCCAGGACGCGCCAAATGCGCGCCGGGAGGGCGGAGGAGAGGAGGACGAAGAGCAAGAAGCCATTGTTTTGCAGCCTGCCAGGGTACAGAGGCAATCAATAGTTATTACAGCCATTCTTCATCGCTGTCGTGAGAGTGGCGGACAAGAGCAAACTTCGTGAGAAATGCGATCCAGACAGATTCGTTCGTGAGGCAGTCCAATAAGTCTGACTCTGAATGGAAACAATATCGGATTTGATTGCATAAGCTTTTTGCCCACTCGTGCCTTGGGCGCCCGGGGGCCCGAACGCGCGAGTCGGTGAAAGGTCGCATGCTGTTTGGTTGAAAAGTCAATTGTCTCAGCAAGTCGTCAGCGCTTGATCTTCCTATCTTCCCAAGACATATTATTTGATGCTTCAACAATTGCGAACTATGCATTGATGTCCCGGCCCTGGGCAAAACTGTTTTATTTGATATTCTAGACGCGCGCGAATGAGGAATATTCATGATTTGGCGAAGGCAGCGCGCTTGGAATCCATCCAATCTCTTTCTTTCTCGTTTGTTCAGCCAGGCTGAGTTCAAAGAATGCATGACTTTGCTGGTAATCAGCGCCCCAAGCACTTCAAGCTTTCTTTGTATAAGTATTGACGTATGTTTCCATGCTCTCGCGTATCTTTGGAATTCGCCCCACGCGGCCCCGAGTCGCCTGTTGAGTTCGCGCTGGGGCCTCCCATCGGTATATAATTGTCCCCAAATATAGAAGATGCTCGCCTGATTTGATGATGTTCCCACGTGGATCTCGCAAGCGAAAGTCGCAAGCTCTCTGAAATAATTGGAAGTTGTTCCAATGTGTCCCATGCCGATCTCTTCCCCTGCCTCCGCGATCGCGCCCAAAACGCGTTGCAAGTGGTATTCGGTTTGGCCCGCCAATAGAGTATCATCGGCATATAGAAGAATCGATGTCTCCCCTTGAATCAAAGACCTTCGCGTCTCTTCGTCCAATTTGTTTTCTGCGCTGTTGATTGCTGCGCTCATCGCCATCGCAAACAGGAAAGGTGAAAGCGGAAACCCCTGTGCTATCCCAGACAATTGGTTCCGTTCGCTGGACCGCTTCGGGCCTGCAGCCACGCGAAACTTCCTGTTTTCACATATGTGGCCAGTGATGCGAAGCATGCGAGCGGGCGCACCGCATTTTTCCAATGCGCCCAAGAGGGCCAAAACATTGATTGAATCGAATGCTTTCTTCCAGTCCAACGCCAGTAGGGCGAGTTTGCCATCCCGTCTCGCATGGGATGCTTCAGTATGACGGCGTTCTGTGTAGATAGCATCCGGCGTCCCCCGTTGCCTTCTGAGACCGAATTGCGTTGCGGTGAGTCGATCTTCCGCCCCTGCTCGCTGGAGTTTCAAGTAAAAGAGTTGCAAGCAATTTGTATATTACGCATAGCAGACTGTTCGGGCGGTAATTATCGCATTGATCAGCAGTTTTTGTTATATATATATATATATATTGTAGACACATGTGCATGGCGCCATTCTGCCGGAACTTGTTTGTTCCTCCAACGTGCGTTCACCATATGTGTAATCCACTGTAGGCCTTGAAGGTCTGTTGCCAGTGCTTTCCGATTCTCGGCCGGCACGTCGTCAGGTCCGCTGGATTTTCCACGTTTCACTTGGGAGATGGCGGCTCAAACTTCTTTATTTGTGAAATCATCATCTGGGATGTTCAGAGTGGGCCCCCAGGAACCCGTATCCGCAATTGTCGCCGGGCGCACTTTCCATTCCACTTTTTCTAAATATTCCGCCATAGTCTCTGTCTTCTCTTCGCTGCCCACTATTTCGCCTTGCAGATTGCGGAGCCTGCCTTGTCTGTGCGATTTTGGCCGGCACATTTTCTTCAGCGAACCCCAGTCTCCTGCAGCAATGGCGTCATCAACCCATGTTGTTCTATCTCGTTTGACTGCGCGTCGCACTTCTTTCAACAATTCTTTCTCCAAAGGTTTGTTGTGCGACAATCGTGCTGTATTTCGCTCCGCAATCAAATCCAAAGTATGCTGCGTAACCCATGGTCGTTGTGTCGTACGTTCCCGAAAAGGTAGCTTTGCTTTCGCAATGGCCGCCGCATCCTTAGCATTGGCCCAAAGATCTTCCACATTGTGCGTCTCCACCGTGTGTGCCATGAATGATTCTACAAATTGAATGCGAATGGTGTCGTCGTCCAGGGCTGTCAAATCGCGTTTTCGGCACTGTGTTTGTCTTCTCGGTTGCATGTGAACCGCAATCTCGAAAGTAGTAAAAAATGTTCGGTGGCTAAAGCAGCTTCTCGATGACTCCGTAAAGTTTTGATTGCATCCAGCATGCAAGGTCTGCAGAGCACAATGTCCAAGATATTATGGGTTGCAAGATTGATTGGCGAAAACGGTCGCACTCCTGGTTCTCGGAAAGTTACCTTTCTTTCCAAACACTCGTCAAAGAAAGTGTTTGCGATGAGCATATCTGCGCCCATGCAGAATTCCAGTAACAAATCTCGATTTGGTGCGTCCACTACGTGGATGGCTTCGCGACCCCACCCGAATTCTCCAACGACGTCCTCTTCTCCAGGGTGTTTTCGCCCGATTCGTGCGTTGAAGTCTCCAATGGAGAATTTTGCAAAATTTGCGTTGCACGCCCTGTGTTCTTTATCCAGCGTGTTGTAAAAATCAATGCGTTCCGGGAGCGGCCTCATGTTGTGCGGGGCATATACATTGAAGGTTGCAAGTGTTGCGCTTTGGATGCGTAATTTGAGTATGCATTTTCTTTCAGAAACTTGTTTGAAGCTTTGTATGTGACGGCGAAGACGAGGTGCCACTACAAAACCAACCCCGGCCCAAGATATTGAGTCTTCGCTTGGTCTGAGAATACGAATTTATACCCATTCTGTACGTGCACATCTGCCTTCGTTTTCCGAGTTTCTTGTAAGCACAGTATGTCGATATTGCGTTGCTCCATGTGTGTGAAGAGTTCCCATACTTTCACTTCTGTGAGTCCACAAACGTTCCAACTTCCACATTCCATTGTTTGTATTGCCTGAATTTCTGAATCTGGATTCGCAATTGGAGATGGAACAGAACGGATGGAAACTTTGCCCAAATCGTTCGTTCCAATATTAATTGATTGAGTTGTAATCTCCGGGGGTCTCCTGGGGGGTGAAACTATGCCTCTGTACCCATGGCTCCTTCAAGCTGTTGGTTTCCCTTTGCCCATTCCCTTTGAAGCACATGCTGCATTCTTTTCCAATTTGTCCCTGATTTGTTGTTGTAATTCAATCCATTCGGGAGCTGTTTGGAGATCTTCCCAAGTCTTCCACGATTCGTTGATCCATTCCAAATTGAGCGTGTAATCATCAACGGATACTTTGACAACCATTTTCCCTCCGGCCTTCAATGTGCCAGTATCTCCGTCGACTTTGAGATATTTTTTCTCGAAGCCCAGTGTTGTAAGAAGGTACCGCAAACCAAGTAATGTGGATGCGGCAACTCTCCTTTCCATAGGAGTGTCTTTGTTGCACCACACCCTGCGGGATCCATCTTTCGGCATTTGTTCGGCACGCGCGGTTTGCAGAATCGGCAATGTTTTTTTTCGCAAATGTGTTGTGAAGCAAACTCTGTGAACAACATGCCTTTGAAATCTTCCTCGGGTGGGCCTTTCTTGTAGCTCTTCAGTGGCAAATCACATTGGCCATTCTTTAGCGTGGCAATTACCAAACGTTCTGCGTCGATTACTGAGGCATGCGATAATCCACCAAAAACTAAAATTGAAGAATTGTTTTGCCCGCTTCCGGCAGATGTTGTCGAAGTCGTAATGCGGAGTGTTTCCATTTCTGTCCGGATCTCTTCCATGCATTTGTCGATGTATGCCGGCGTGGAATCAGCATGATGTTGAACCTCGTTGATATTGTGTTCCATTTTTGTCACCCGGGCATTGTTCTCGTCGTGGTACTTCTTTACGGTATTTTTAAATCTTGAAAGTCGTATCCAAGAGTTTGAACAACACGCATTGTCGAAGCAAGATGTTTTTGAAATATTTTCTGCATGGCCTTCATAGTTACCGGTTCGTCTTCTCCATCATCAGAAAGATTATCTTCGTCTTCGCCGTCAATGTCCAAGGTCTTTTGCTTCGCGTTCGTGTCCACAGTGTCCATCTTTGCAGCTTTCTTGTCCGGTGCTTCAGGATTGCTTCCTTGAGGTTTAAGTTTCCTGCCAGTAGGATCTTGAAGGGCGGGAGCCGCGGACATACCAGACATCAAAAGGATGTAGCTGGGAAATTTGTCGGTGCCTTAACCATATCCTGGCCGGGACCTGAAATGTGAGAGCCCGACGGGGCTGTATTTCGGGCGAGCCTGAACCCAAATCGAAGCACCTTCGCCGGCGGGGGGCCACTGAAGGGCCGGCTGGGGCCACTTACGGGCCGGCTGGGGCCGACTGAAGGGCTGGCTGGGGCCGACTTAAGGGCCGGCTGGGGCCGACTGAAGGGCCGCCGGCCGAATGTTACATTCGTATTGGGAAACTGTAGAGGGTGCGTACATGAGGCAGGAGAGAAGAAGGAGATTGGAGGAAGACCACGGTGGAGGAAAGCGGGAACAATGGATAGACCCGACGGCCCCAGACGGAAAGTTCGCATGCTGCCACCCCCGCACATCTCGGCACACCCCTGGCGCGGATCGTGGCCCATGGGGAGCTCCACCTATTGTATCAATGGGCAGCTTCGCACGATGTCCTCTCGCTCAGTTCGGCGCACCCCCACGCGGGCCGTGCTGCACAAGCTCCACCTACGGTTTCACGCGGATGGTGCCCCACAGGAAGTTGCGGCAGCGCCTCCGCGCGCAAACTCCGCAGCAACCCCCTATCCGCACGGCCCCGCGCCGCGCAGTACATGGAGCGAGGGCCGTGCCCAGCGCTACACGCAGCTGCGTAATCAGGGTGGGGCCCTCCGCCATGCTAAGTGTATCCTGTCTTCCGCATGCAAAGATGCATGCACGCACACACACACACATACACACATACACACATACACACATACACATACACGCATACACACATACACACATACACACATACACACATACACACATACACACATACACACATACACACATACACACATACACACATACACACATACACACATGCACACATGCACACATGCACACATGCACACATACACACATACACACGTACACACATACACACATACACACGTACACACATACACACATACACATACACACATACACATACACACACATACACATACACACACAACACACAACACACACAACACACACAACACACACCACACTCAACACACAACACACACAACACACACCACACAACACACAACACACAACACACACAACACACAACACACAACGCACACAACACACAACACACACACCACACAACACACACAACACACACCACACACCACACACACACAACACACACACAACACACACAACACGCACGACACTCAATTCACTCACATACATATACATGCTGTATATACCATACATGCAGACGTTGGTTCAATACCCGTGCCAGGGACGTCCGTCTTGGATGCCTGTCGGAGCCTGGCGGAATGATTCTTAGGGGCCTCTTGGAAGCTTGTTCGGGGCCGCTTGAGGGCTCTTGGGGGCCTCTCAGGATCCTCTTGGGAACGTTTGGGATACCTGCGGGGGAGGGCATTGGAGGCAGACTCGGAGTCGGAACCCCTTAAAATAATGCCAATACGCCTCCTGGCCCCGTCTTGGAGCCGTCTGGGGGATCTCTTGAGGCCCTGTTGGTACGTCTTGGAAACCGGGGCCGTCTTGGTGCCTTCTTGGGGACCTCTAGGGGCTGTCTTGGGTCCATCTTGGGCCGTCTCGGAGCTACGTATCTGGGGGGGCGCTCCTGGAGCTGTCTTGGGGCAGTCTTGGGGCGATCTTGGAGGGTCGGAACCCAAAAAGATGAGGACGCGAAACCATTCGAAAACGACAGATAAATCAATGAGTGTTGCCTCTGGGGTCCTCATGGCATCGATTGGGGGCTCTCTTGGGACGCATCGGGGGCCTCTAGGGCCGTTTGAAACGCCTCTGGGGCCGTCTGGGACCTCTCGAAGGCGTTTCGGATGCGAATCGGGGCTCTCCCGGGGCTGTCTTGGAGTGTTGAAGCCAGAGAAAAGCGAGAACGCTGAAATAGTTGGAACAAACACATATTGGAAAGTATGGATTTGTGAAGGCGACCCAAGCCACCCCCCACACCCACCACATCGCATTTTATGTTTTCAAAGCCTCTCTCAAAAGCCTGTGGCCCGACGACCGTCATCACCTGCATGCGCCCCAAGAGAGGCCCCTGGCAACTTGCGAAAAATGCAACCGCCGAGGGCCGGGAAACAACAGTAGTATAAACCAAGCTGCCTTCGGGACCTCCTGGGATGATTCGGGGCCCTCTTGGGCTGCCCTGGGGGCTGTCTAACCGAACTCGAACGTGATCTTGGAGCCCTCTCGGGCCGACTTGAGCCCAGGGGGTCAGGGGGGGGAACTTCGTGTACTCCAAGCGACCCTGGTGATCCTAGTCCCCCCGCCGGCCGCCCAGGGCCGGGCTTCCACTACATCAGAGATGACGGCCCCAAGGTGGCTCCAAACAGCTCCAAGATGTTGCCGAGATCGCCCAGGATGGCCTAGGAAGGCTCCAATCTTGCCTCCGATGGCCTAAAAGCTCCGAGACCTTCCTGAGAGGCCCCAAGATGGCCTCACAAGGCGTCAAGAAGGCACCCAAAATGGCCCACTGCAGCTGCCAGATGGCTCAGCCTGAGGGGGCTGGCGGCAGAGGGTGCAGCCTCTTAGGTCCGCTGCCCGCATATGGTCTGTTCCCACTGCCTGGCGTGCCGAATTGTTCATGGATAGATGGATTCGGACCTGTCCAAAACCTCCCACAAGCCCTATGTTCCCTGCCAGCGGATCCACCGTCCTCCCTTTTTCCCATACGTCATTGTTTGTTCGGGCCCAAGACCCCATCAATACGCCGCCAAGACACATGCGTCCAATACAGCTTTACGTATATGATTCCCAAATAACCCAATATCGCTCCAAATTGCATCCAAGACGACTCAATCTGACTCCAAGACGACTCACTATGACTCCAAATTGCATCCAAGAGGGTCCCAAAGCGCCCCAAGAGAGACCCTTGTAGGCTCCGGAAAAGCAGTCATACAATCACATTCTCGGGCTGGAGATCACCTTCTCGCGCTTCTCAGGCTGGAGATCACCTAACCAACCCAATAGACCCACAATGTCGCCCCAAAACAATGCAGAAAACCTGTTGCAATCATTCTCGGGTAGCGCTTGATCCCCCGTGTACTCGGAGTTCTCCAGACAACCTCGGTGGGAAACAGCGCTCTGCCAGTCGAGCTCTTGCATCGAACACACCCCACCGAGGCAGTCCACAGACGCAGAGGGCGGCAGTGATTCGCCAGAGGCGCCTTCGATTACTCAAGCCACGCCGTTATGACCCACAGTCCGACCATCCCCATCTCCCCTCTCCTCTCGGCGGCGCGCCCACAGGGCAAGGCACATGGTGCGGGCCTGCTCAGAAGGCTCAGAGAACCTTGGGCCTTGCTGAGAAGCCACCGCTGCCTTCTGAGAAGGCCAGCTCCCCATCTTTGAGCAGGGACCGATCGTCCTGGTCTTCCGATCGGCCTACCACGACATGTTCTTCGAACCAAAAAACGTTCTAACAACGAAGACAATGTTCTTCGAACAAAACCCCGATGTGCTAAAACGAAAGAGAATCAGCCAGAAATGTTCTAAGAACGTTTCGTGCAAACCACAACCAATTATCAGAACATTGTTTGGCGGGCCTATAGGCAAACCGGGACGCTTCGCCGCTGCTCGACCTCTCGCCTCCCCGCTCGGCACGCCGCCGACTCTTCTGGCCCCCGGTGATGGGTAGCTCTGGTCGAGGTGCTGGCGCCGTCGGCCACGCGCACGCCGGCGCTCCCGGCGGCCAGCCACGGGCCCGCCGGGGCACCACTCTGCTTGTCTTGGAGTGCAGCAGAAGCTCGACCACAAGAAACTTCCCACAAGAAACCCAACCATAAGACCCCAGGACGTCCATTGTTTTTTCTTGTAATATGGGAACGTCACTCTTTCCACGGACAGGCCATCGAAACCCAAGAAACCCAAGGTACCCTGGAGGCAAGCAGGGTATTTCTTGGCATGGGTCTCCACTGTATAGACATTGCCCCTTGCTGACGAGATGCCCCCCCAAAGAGAGGAGAGGAGAGAGTAGGGGGAGGAAGGGGACGATCGGATTGCCAGCCATAACGGAGGCCTCTTAAAGAAAGGCCCAATTGGGCGGACGTCCTGCTGGAAACCAGCCAGGTTCGCCGATCTCCGCCTTGGTTGTCTTGCATATTCTTATCCCGGCTGCCCAGCCAGTCTCCGTGAACTCGAAGATCTTAACTAGCTCCTGCGACTTGAGCTCCAGCTGCGTCTTGGCTGCCTCCTCGGGAATATAGTCGTGGCGCACGACGCGCACCTGAGAAACAGGGGGCAGGACAAATCCACCGACCCTGTCGGTGTGTGTGGGGTGTCTGTCTGGTCCCGTCGACGGGACGCCTTTTCTGTTTATCCTTCCCCGTCGGGGGTGAGAGACCACTCTCCCGTCGTCGGGGGGAGGAGTCCGGGGATTGACGGAAATCGACCCGCGTCGTAGTCACGTCAAAAGGGAAGCCCCTTCCCTGTCCTTTCCCCGGTGTGTGTGTGGGGTGGGGGTCCCGAGGGGGGGGTCCCCCGTTTGCGGTTTTTGCAGAGGGGCCCTCTGTAGATGCGCTGGAGGAGGGGGGGGTCGCCACGACGGATCCGCAAGAGCGCCCCTAGACGGCCCAAGCCCCACACGACAGCCCAAGAACGCCTAAGGACGGCCTAAAGGGGCCCCCAGACGGCCAAAGGACACTGCCCAGATATGTTTCCCCCTCGAGCGCCCCCGAAACCATGAAAAGCTGTTTCCAGAAAGCTCCAGGATGCCACAACGCCTCCTCCTCCTCCTCCTCCTCCTCCTCCTCCTCCTCCTCCTCCTCCTCCCCCTTGCTCCCCGTCCTCCTGTTCCTCCTCTGCCTCCTCCTCCTCCTCCTGCTCCTCCTCCTCATCCTTCCCCCCTTCTCCTCTCATCCGCCTCCTCCACCCTTCCTGTTCCCCCCCACTCCTCCTTCTCTTCCGCCTCCTACCCCCCCGCCGCTCGTTTTCATCTTCGTCGTCTTCAGGGTCGGCGGCACGGGCCGTAAGGCCCTCGCAATCAGCATGCTGAAACTGGTCTCTGCTCTGCAGTACGCCTCTCCACCATGCTTGATGGAAAGAGCAAAAGCGGAATCCGTCGGCCCAGCGCACCAGGGTGTGTGTGGTCCCGCAGACATCGGCCAAAACATGTGGCCGTCATGGCCCGCCCCTCGGGGCATGCTTAAGAATCTAGAGCTAGGCTCTAGAGCGCGGGCCAGGGGGTGTCGACGAGCCCCACCGGGACCGTGTGTGGGAAGGTCCGTTTGCGAGAACTCCTCAAGATGGCCCCGACGAGCCCGAGGATGGCTCCATGGCGGCCCTTGGAGATCTAAACACGGCCTCGAGCTGGCCAGGATGTTCCACGATGACAGACCAGTGTTGGTTCCCGCACCCCTCCTTCCTTCTTTCATTGGCCAACCACATAGCGTCTGAGGCCGTGCAGCAGGGTTCTGTCCCGCTCTTCTTCGTCTGTCTCTTTCCGCAATCGTTCTGGGCTCTGGCCAGTCCTGCGGCTGGTTGTTCGCACCGGGTAACACAAGACGGGGGCCGTGGGCCGGTTGAGTTCCTGCCTTAATTGCATACAGAAGCGATCGGCCAACATCAACGTATGCCTTTCTCGTGTCCGCGTTTCTTTTCGTTCTCCTTACCGACGTCTGTTCCCTCCTCCCCCATGCTCCAGCTAGAATTTGGACGCCCGAAATGGGTACCGAAAGAATGGATACAATGCCCAACAACAAATGTTGTCCCAAACCAACAGCGGCCGCTGTTGGGCAGGCGGCCTTCTGTCTCAAATGGACACAGGCCGCTGCGGCGCGGACAGCGAGCCCTGTCCAAAATGAACAGGAACTGCTGTTGGGCCTCGTACCCATTCTTTCCGTACCCATTTCGGGCGTCCAAATAGAACCCCTCTCCCCTCGTCGTCCTGCCCCTCCTCCGCGTTCTTATCTGCAACATCACCGTCCCTCCCCATCCCTGCCCCCCCCCCCACGCTGCCCATCCGTCACGCCTTCTCTTCTTCAATGTCGCCTTGTGGGCCGTGATCCTGAGGCTCAACCTGGCAGTGGGGGCCCGATCGGCTAGGTGATCGCAGGACGCTAGCAACAAGTGAAAGCGACTGGTAACTGTTCCATATGTCCACCCATGCATATATGCGTGCGTGCACACCGAAACCACGCGCGCACTTCGCTCGCGCTGACGTTCTGTTCAAATGCAGCCGCGCGCTTCGTCCACGATTACCTCTTCGTCGATGTTACAGTCCACATCAGATAAAATATTGAATGATGTAAACTGTCTGATGATCTGAACTCACACTTGCAGTATCACATAACCAGCGCCACGCGTGGTCTCGGCCCTGATGGCAGAGGCGTAGCACCTATAAGTGTAGCTTCGATGCCCAGCTGCAAATAAATATGGAGGTGCCGACGGTGCACGCGGCAATCTGCAATCTGGCACGGTCTTGAACATCTTCACCTAGAGAGTACGTTATCCAACCGGACTTAGCCGCCACACGTGGGAACGAGCGCCAAAACAGCCCGGGGAGGGTATACTTCGAAACAGCAACGTCTCGAACGCCCTGATGGGCGGGACACTCTGTGACAAGATGACCGAAACTCGGAAAGGGCTTCCCGCAATGTTTGCATGGGAAACCTGTCCGACGTCCTGTCTCTGACGTAACCGCGCCGCTACGGTAGATGACCAGCAGGCCGCGGTCCTCGTCTGTGAGCGAGGCTACGTATTTCAGTGAAGGTCTGATGGGAGGATGCCTCGAGGTCGACCCCTTCGGCTTCCTCGGCGTCCCAGTGGGAGAGGCTGATGGGCTGCAAGCAGCACGCTCTGGCGATCTGACGGATAGCATGCTCTGCGCGCTTGGAGCCCGACCAGAATCTGCCTTGCACATCGATGAGGCTGTGCGCTGTCTTGTGGATGTGTTGATCACCCTGTGGCTCAGCTTCTAGACAGACCCCTCGGCGGAGAAGAACCTGATGCACTTGCCGACCCAAGGCATCAGCATGCAAGGACATGGACGTGTCAATGAAACCAGACCAAATCAACTTGGGATCCTAGGCCTTCTCGAGGCCGAAGATCGCTGCTGAGAAGGCAGGGTGTAGTAGGACGCGCTGGGCCCGCCCTCGGCCGTGGCACCACCAGTTGGAAGTGGTACACCAGCAGGCGCGTGCCATGGACCGAGCGAAGGACACACAAGGAGGCGACATGACGGGGCTAGCCCCAAGTCACTTCGGACGCACGTAGGCGAAGCCTAGCTTTATGCGGACACGCTGACTTCCTGGGATCGAACTCAACGCGTCGATGGCCGTCTGTACTTGACTCCAGCCATGGCGAGGAACGGTGGGGATGGTGACGTCAGTCGGAGCCGCCGAGACTCCGAGGTGCTCGATAAGGGTAGGAGTTGGATCATAGTCGCTCCACCTCTGGCGCTTGGCGGCATTTGCAGCGTAACCAATGCTTCTGTCGAAGGCGGCGTTGGCGTCCAGATCTTCTTGTAGCAGGGCAGGTGCTTGACTGGCCAGGCTGCGGTCATCCATGAAACAGTGTCCTCGGCGTTGCGATTGCCTCGGCGTGGGCGTGGCGATGAGAGAGCTGGGCGCCGCGCTGTCGCCCTGGGGAAGGCCGCGGTCGGGGTCGTTGGGGCCCACGAGCGAACCTTGGACTTTGGATGGAGCAGCACCGCGGTCTCCTCCAGGCCGCGAAGCAGTGGCCATCGCGATGCCGGGGGCGCCCGACGCGTCGAGTGCCTCGAGTGCCAGCTCGTGTCCCGCGTTGTCGAAGGCCCTGGAGAGATCCGTCTCGGCTCCGTCCGTAGCCTCAACGCAGTCCCGAAGCCAGACAGAGATGGCGCACGACGCCGAGGTGCCCAGCCTGCTGGCCCACTGGTCGTCCAGGGGCGCAGGGGCGGTCTGCGCGAGGATGCCGCTGCGATGGGTCTGGCGTCGGATTCGCCCTTCGGGATCCCTGCAATGCGCCGGCAGAAGCAGAGGTCGAGGAGGCGTTGGGGCAAGCGTCCTCAAAGACGGACTGCTTCCCGAGAGGTGTCCAGCCACGGGTCGAACAGCTCTCTGACGATGGTGGGGTAGAGTCTGGACCAGGCGCGCAGCTCGCGGTAGCTGCAGTCGTCTAGACCAGGACATCCCTTGGCTTTCTCGATCGCGGCAACGACATCCTCGAGGTCGGGCTCCCAGTCGGAGGGGGGCTGGACTGTGGGAGGACCTTGTAGGCGGCGTGCTGTCTCCAAGCGTGGGGGATCGTGTCGGGTGTGTAGTCTTCGGGGCACCACTGGGCGTGCCGCTGCTTCCTCGTGTCCTCGACCGTCATGGCTGCTGCCGGTTGGGGGCTCCGAAAGACAGTGATGGCCGCCGTCCAGACCTCGTTGGGCCAAGTGGCGAAGCGCTGTCTCCAGGCCTTTGAGGCCTGCTACTGCTGAATCTGCTGCGGTGCCGTGATGACGCGTGAGATCCAGTCGAGGGCGTCGCCGTCGGTTGGGTGGCCCGTGGCTGGGAGGGTGGGGGTGTTGTCCGAAGCCGCTCGAGCAACCTGCTGGAGGAGCAGGACCGAGAGCTTCGTTGCGTGGGTGACCCCCTGCCGCGTGGACTCGGTCAGGCGGCGATGTAGGCGGCGGGGGGAGATTCGTTGGTCTAGCCGCTGCTCGGGCGAGTGGGCCGTCGGACGGGTAGAGGGGTTCACGTTCGACGGACATGGCCCCCTTCTCCGCGGCGGCCATCGAAGCGCGCTCAGCGCGCCCATGCCAACAGGCCCAGCGGTCGGGCAGGGAGGCGTCGTCTTCGTCGCCGAGCTGTCCGAGCAACGGGGGCCCCACGTCCTGGTCGACAGACTCCTGGAGGACCCGCTTCTCGGCGCCCGAGCACGAGCGGAGCGCGACATGAGAGGCCGCGTGGTAGATGCGTCTGGAGCTGCACGACGAGAACGGAATGTCGACTTCGTGGGGTACAAGCCCATGGTGGGGGATACCAGGTAGTAGTGTGCAGGCCGTGTGGGCGGGGGCTTTGCCTGAACCCCAGTGCAGGGCGCGATTCGGAGTGGTTCCCATCACTGCAGTAGCTGGGTCGCGGCCAAGTAGGGGTGACCCATGTGGCCTAGGCTCTGGGAGAAGTCGATGGCTTTTGCGCACCAGGTGCGGTTCGCCTCCACTGGGCCGTAGACCGAAAGGGCCGTGGTCGAAGGCGTCCTGATGCCCACCATGCAATGGTGGAGGTCGTCGTGGCGAATGATGGTGGTCTTGCCAAGGTGGCGTTTCCAGAGGATCATGCAGCCTCCCTGGCGGGGAGCTGAGAATCTTCCTCTGTGCGTCTGGTGTGGGGGAGGGGCCGAGCAGGCCAAACTCCAACCACGCTTGGCTGCTTGCTTGATGGCCCAGCTGGGCCGAAGCTCATAATGGCGGCTCTCCTGGAGGCAGATGACACCAGCTTCTGCAACGTCCAAGGACGTGAAGAGGGTGGTGGGCCTTCTCGAGGGACGCAACGTTGATGGTGCAGATGCGTCGGGGCTCGGGCTCAACGATGGACTCGATGTCTACGTCGGACGGCACAACTAGGTCGGCGGGGTCGAGCCTGGTAGACCCAATTGCACGCCAGGACTTTGCGAACTGACGCCCGTGGCGCCCGAACCTGGTAGCCCCAATGGCACGCCAGGATTTTGCGAACTGACGCCAGTTGAGCCCGAACATGGACCCCGTAGTAGCTTGGATGAGGAAGCCCCCCATGCAATCGAGGGGGTAGGACGTTTGGGGCCCTTCGTAGTCAGCCCAGGCGTGGTCGTCAAAGGCAGTGGTGATGGAACGCAAGTCGATGATGCAGCACGTCGGCGCTGAGGCTCCCCTGGGGAGCGTGGTGAGGCAGGGCGCGCAGGAATTGGATTCGGCAATGCACGCGCAGGCGTTGAAGTGGCCTCCTTGGGCGCGTGCGTGGGATCGGAGTCTCTGCCCTCTTGTGGGGTCTGCTGACTGTTAATGCACAGGCACTGGGAGGGTCGGGGATGGGCATGGGAGAGTAGGGGGTCGAACGTAGGTCGGCCTCCGTCCCCCTCTGCCCGACCCTCATAGCACGTGAGGTAGACCGCGACGAGGCGGTCCTCGTAGAGGGCGGGCCAGAAGATGACGTTGGCCCCGATGTAGGTGCCGTCGCTGGAATCGCTGACGACGCAGCCTTCGATGTACCAGCGCAGGGAGGTGAAGAAGCTGACGCTGCGGCCGCTGACCATGATGTCCTCAGTGTACCAGCGCAGGGAGGGGTGGGGGCTGACGCTGTTGCCGCCGAAGGTGATGTCCTCGGTGTACCAGCGCAGGGTGTTGGTGTGGCAGCCGACGCTGTATGACGATGATGATCTCGGTGTACCAGCGCGGGGAGGTACAGAAGCTGACGCTGCCGCCGCTGAAGATGATGTCCTCGGTGGCCCAGCGCAGGGAGGCGCAGGGGCTGACGCTGAAGCCGCCGACGACGATGTCCTGGGTGGTGCAGCGCAGGGAGGTGTAGGAGCTGACGCAGAGGCCGCCGAAGATGATGTCCTCGGTGGTCCGGCGCAGGGTGCGGGAGAGGCTGCCGACAGGGCCGATGGAGGAGGAGTCGGCGGCAGCTTCATCGTCTTGCGGGGCGGCCCCTGGGAAGACCGAAGACGCGCGGCGCCTGGGGTACCTCCCAGGAGTTGGCCCCGCCAATGTGAGGATGAAGCGGAAGCAAGCTTCTTCATGAGGTGGCGCTCCCGCCTGCGTTTGTTGAGGGCGCTCTTCTTCGCGAGGGGCATGCTCTGGTTGTGCTGCTTGACCCTCTGCTTGAACGAGTCGGAGCTGAACTTGCCAGCGGCCTTCCTCCTCTCGTGCTGTTTGTGCCCGTGGCGCTCGCCGAAGGACTTGTAGTACTCGGCGTCCTTGGGCTTGTTGCGCCAGCTCTTCCTGACCTTTCGGCTGGCAGAGGCAATTTAGAAGCAATTTGGGCAGAGGTCGCTTCCTCGCCGATGAGGCGAGCCAACCTGCGCTGTGACACCAGGTGGGCGCCGCTTGCAAGGACGGGACTTGACCTTGGAGAGGACGACCGTCCTCCCGCACTTGATGCAGGCGTAGCAGGTCTGGTTTGTGTGTGTGCTTCAGTTCGACCGAGTGGGCTGACTCCTCTAGGACGCTGCAGGTGACCTCCTTGATGGAGTTCGGCTGGTCTTTGTTCCAAGCGGTGTAGGCTTTCCATGCTTTCTTACGCTTACCTCGGGTCATGGCGGCCTGGCTCAGGATGGAGAGCCGGTGGGCCGTGGTGTGGGGGGGGCTCTTTGGGGAACTCGCAGCCCTGGCATGATCGCCAACGGCGCCCCGCTTGCCTGCGAATGCCAACGGCGGTCATGCCGTCGAGGGTACGCTTCCGTCTACAAGGGCATTCCCGGTTGGAGTACTGATGTGGGTAAGCTGAAGGTGTGCCTTAGGGCACGGCCTAAGAGTAAATCTAAAGCAGCCTAGAGCGAAGGCCTAGGGGTAGGCCTAGGGTAGCCCTAGGCGTAGCCCTTTGGTAGGCCTAAGGGGAAGGCCTAGGGGTAACCTAGGGTAGGCCCTAGGGGGAGGTCTGGGGGTAGGCCTAGGGTAAGCCTAGGAGGTAGGCCTCGGGTGGGCCTAGGGCAGGGTAGGCCGAGCGGGACATTAAAATATGATGCACTCGCGAGAGGACACGCGACAACTCGAACGGGTCGGGTCGGAAGGGGGCGGGTCGGGTCGGGCAGACCCTAACGGGCGGGTCAGGTCGGGCCGGGTCGGACCCTAACAGGCGGGTCTGGTCGGGTCGACAGGACACCAAAATACGATGCATCAACGAATGGACACACGAGAACCCTAATGGATCAGGCCCGGGCGGGACGGGTCGGGTCGGCCGGACCCTAGCGGGCGGGTCGGGTAGGGTCGGGCGGACCCTAACGGGCGGGTCGGGCCGGGCCGGGCCGGGCCCTAACGGGCGGGTCGGGTCGGGCGGGCGTTCCTGGAACCTTCCAAAAAACCGTCCAAAAACCCCCGTCACGAAGAATCCTCCATTCTTCGTGAGGAAAATGTTTGGAAGACTTTCTGGGGGCAGGCGCAAAGAAGGTTTTCTGTAAGGTTTTTTTTTTTTTTTTTTTTTTTTTTTTTTTTTTTTTTTTTTGTTTTAAAAAAAAAAAAAATATAAAATTTCCATGTTGTAAGGTGCGCGAAGGCGTACATGTTGAAAGCGGTTGCCCGAAGCCGGTGGCGGCGGAGGGTGGAAGTCGTTGCGGTCGACGCGAGGCGAGACGTGGCGGCCGCGGCGGGGGCGAGGGCGCGCCTGGTCCGCTGCCAACTAAAAACGAAGATGTGGATGTGAAAACAGTTTGTGCAAACGGATTGAAACGGAATGTACGGCAACTAAGTTGGGACTGAGGCGCGCCGCGGCCTGCGTGGCGCAGCGCGCGGTTGTGCGCGGGAGTTGCATTCATCTGCCTCTGCGCGCGCTACAACGCACAGCTGAACGCGCCGATGCCCAGCGCGCGCAGCAAGGCGCGCGGGCGCGGCGCCGCGCGCGCGCATGCGCCGCCGGGCGCGCGCAACGCGCCGGAGCGCGTCGCGCAGCTCGCGGGTGTGACGCGGCGTTGCGCGCCGCGGCAACGCAGCTGCATCGCCGGGCATAATCAATGCCCCGGGCGCGCTGCGCAGCGCGCGGGCGCGCGGAAAACACGCGCCGCGGGGAGAGCACCGCCGCGCGCAGACATTGCGCGGGCGCGCTCCCTTCCAACGCTACGCCAGCTGCCGTCGACGGGGCAGACGCGCGCGCTTCTCCGTCCGAAGGTGACGCGGCAGAGGGCGCGCGCGTTGCCGCGGGGCCGCGTGCCTGGACCGAACGGCGCAGCGAAAGGCGTAAGCGTGTTCTTGCGGCCAATGGCACGACGAACGCGCAAGCGCGCCCGAAGCTAAACAACCAAAGCGCTGCGCGCCCGGGCGCCAGGGGGCGCGTCGTGCACAAGACCGCGTGGCCGCGGGCCTCGCGGCCAAGTGAGCGGCGCAACTCTGCCTCGATCGCCTGTCCATCGCGCTCCGCGTTGCTGCCCTGTTGAATACTTAAATGGGCTGCGCGCCTGTGGTTGCGCGGAGAAATGGCGTTGCTAGAGCTGCCCGTCGCGCGGCGCGCTGGAAGGGTCGCCTCCGCGTTCCTGGGGAAGACGTATTTGACAAGACGTCCGGGCAATGCTCAGCGCGACAACGGTTGGTGCCAGCAGCTCGCCTAAACGCTTCACCCAGGAAAGGGCTCGGCGCAGCGGTGGCGAAGTCGCCGTCGACACCAGCCTGGAGGAAGAGGCATCATAATGACAAAACGACAACGCACCAGATTTCGGACGCGCCGAACTGGCTGGCGGTGCGAATGAGACGAGACCGTGAGCAATGGGCGTGACGTAGCCGTCGTACTGTTTGCAGCTGGACGCGATGGCTGCAGCGCTCGCCGTATGCGTGCCTGGTCAACTGCGGTCCAAACCCGGGGCGCCAGCACGAATGGGCGGAATAATGTCGCTGATGACCCTTTCCCCATGGCACTAAGCTGGCGTGCCTCCTCGAACGAGAGTTCCGCTGCAGGCAGGGCGGCCGCGCTGACGTGCCTCAGCCTCTTCTGGCCTGCGCAGGAACGGACGCGACCTGGAAGTTTTGGAAATCAATGGTAATGCTGGGGATCTTGGCTAGGGTCCAAAACTGCGGAACACATGCGTTGAACAAGTCGGTCGGCGCGCGCTGTGCTCACCAAGAGGAAGAGCAACGCTAATGTTCACAAGCCGAACCGTAAACGCTGGCCCAGTCGTGCGGGATACCGGAAGAGTCTGCGCCCCGCGGCCAATGCTGGGAAGATGTGGTGATGATGAAGGTGCTGAAGCATCAGTGGCTCCCGGGGTCGAATGAACCCTGCACCCGCCGGGCCCTCCGTCCCCCAAGAGCCGATGCACTCACAAGGTCACTTGCGTTCGTCGGCGTTCGCCTCGACACGTGTGTGGGTGCGGTGGGTGAATTCCCTTGAGAGGTGCAGAACAGCCCGAAGCGTAATCTTTCTGGGACTGGAGGGTACATCCGCTGACCCGATAAGGGAAAGCGCGAATACTGGTTCACATCGCAGTCTGCGCAGTCCATGGATCGGTGCTTGAGCTGTTTTTACACCAGTTCCACGACGAACTGGAATTTCAGGGTTAACGATGGTGACAGACATGGCGGTAGTGGAAGTAAAACTGGCTTTTTCCCACAACATCATCTACGATCAGAAGACTCCTACACGCTGTGAGCCACAATGGCGGCGGCGGGCGCGCAAGGCTGTCGAGCGTGAAGGATGGATGGGGGGAGAAAGGACAGGTGAAACAGTTGAGAAAAAGAGGGTCGGAAGTAGCAGCAAGCCGCGTTGGTGGCAGCCGCGGCCCTGGCCTTGGCCACTGAAGGCGACACGATGAACTGCTCGACTGGGCAGTTCTTCAGGTGGTCCTCGCAGGAAGACCGGTGGTCCAATCAGATTGAAAACGCGCTGCCACCACCTTCTCCTCCTCCTCCTCCTCCTCCTTCTCGTCCCCCTCCTATTCCCCCTCCTCCGCCACTTCCCCCTCCTCCTTCTCCTCCTCCTCCCCCTCCCTTTCCTCCTCTTCCTCCTCTTCCTCCTCCTGCTCCTCTTCCTCCTCCTCCTCCTCTTCCTCCTCTTCCTCCTCCTGCTCCTCCTCCTCCTCTTCCTCCTCCTCCTGCTCCTCTTCCTCCTCCTCCTCCTCTTCCTCCTCTTCCTCCTCCTCTTCCTCCTCCTGCTCCTCCTCCTCCTCCTCGTCATCCTCCTCCATTCCTTCTCCTTATCAAATGCTCGTCCCTTTCGCGCGTCGCGACGTAGGGCGGGCTGGGCGTTTCGTTTGAGACTTTTTCACGATGTATGATCATTCAGTTTGAACTCTGCAACAGGTTCAAGGATGGAAGGCGGACCACTTTCAAAATGAGGCCCTCGCCTGAGAGCCGCGCAACTGTGTTCTTAACGAACGCATGGGTTTCATGGATGGTCGGCGGCCCCTTTTCGGTATGTGGCTCTCGCCAGAGCGCGGCGCACTTTCGTCTCATGAAATTGCGCCAGCTTCACGGATGGAGGGCAGCCGCTTTCAAAACGAGGCTTTCGCCTGAACGCAGCGCGCCTTCCTGTTAGAACGTTGGAGAACCTCTATGGACTGAGGGCGGGTCGTTTGAAACATGTAGCTCTCGTCTGCTCGCCGCGCACATTCATTCGTGCTTGAAAGATTGCAGACAGTTTCGCGGATGTGGGGCGGGCCGCTTTCCAAATGGGGTTCTCGCCCTAGCACAACATACGTCTTAAACATGTGCAACCGCTTCACGGATGGAGGGGGGCCGCTTTCAACGTGTCGCTCTCGCCTTAGCGCTGGACACCCTCGTCTTTAAACATGCGCCGGAATTTCCATTGTTCTCATCGTTAACGTCCCCGGAATGGTGTGTTGGGGCGGTGTAAGACTGTCAGGGCGCAGCGCTGACGTTGATTCGCCCCAAGAACGGTGTTCTGGCGCGATCAAGGGCAGCCAGGACGCAAGAGTAAGGTCGATTCGTGGCGTTGAAGTCCCAAAATTGCTGCTTTGACGCGGTTCAGGATTTTCACACGGTTGTCTTTGTACGGGTGACTTCCCTCAGTGGAAAAGGAATCCTTGCAGGGGCCTGTGAAGTGGGAGCTTGGCGGGAGAGCATATTACAACATCGTCGATGAATCTTCGGTTTACACTTGTCATCTTCCTCCTCCTCCAGATCCTCCATTATCCACCGCTTGCTCCTCCTCGTTTTCCTTCCCCTTCCTCCCTATTCCCTTCCTCTGCTTGCCGCGGATGTGGTGCCCCCCATCCGCACTCACGAGTACACCCTGACCTCCACGGGCCCGCCGTGATCCGCTGCAAAACAAACTGTGCAGATTCGCCATCCGCCTCTCCCGCCTCCTCCTCAGAAGCCCGTCTCATATCCACCTCCACATCCGCATCCTCCACCTCAGTCCCAAACTCGACCATTCATCTCCTATTCCTCCAGAGGACGCGGATCAGCAGCATACGGGGAGATGTGGCGAGAGCTGCTCAGAAACATCACGAGGGGGGCGGGGGGAGAACCATAGTAAACAGAATGAACACGAAACTACAAAACACCCTCCCGCCACAAGTCCACTCCTCATGAGCCCTTGCAAATTGTCCATTCCGCTACGTTGAGCGGCATCTTGAAAGACGAGCGCCCGCCCGATGGATCTGCCATTCAGGCGAGACACCTGTTTTCAAAGCCCTCCATCGCCTGCAACTTCAAGACATGTCGAGATGCAAGATCGTATCATTGATGGTACTGTCACACGGGATCACATGGGCCGCCCAGCATTCGCGCATACAGCTAACTGCTATATGAAGCAACATATCAAGTTTTCAAATGAGCCGCTGAGACCACAGGGAGGACAGAAATAACAACACACGCGCTCAGAACTACAGGGAGGAGGAACGGGGAAGGGCAAGGCGATGAGGACATGATAAGTATATACGGGTGCGAGTTGTCGGACACCGATGCGACCAATGCGACGATGCCCACCAATTAAAACAACATCACGGCATAAACATAATTCGCAGATGTCAGCCCGGATTTCTTGGATCGGTGCTGGACCCCCCTCCCGGCGCGCGGAGCGCGCCAGGTGCGGCGCCGGAGGCGCCGCCAAGCGCCGTTCCAAGAAATCCGCGCGGAGCTCATTGAGACTCTGTCTGTGCCGATATTTGTTCTTCCGCCCGTAGCCCTCACCGCACCACGGAACTCCATCCCGAGAAATCCGAGCGTCGTCAGGGTGCTGCTTTTCAGGCAGCTCATACATGCCAACCTCCCCCCAAGATCAGTCAGCATCGAATCGGCAAGTCGGACCTGTCCCGGGTCCCAAAAACCGTGCGGTGACCCCGACACCCCACTGGCTCACCACGCGGTGTGGTCACCACACCGTCTGAGGGCCCGCGCTGGAGAACCGCCGCGCCTGGGGGTAGACCGGGCCCGCGAGGTGCAGCCTGGCAGGCCAGCCTGCTCGGGGCGGTGCTGGGCACGGAGGCCCTGGCGCGGGGCACGCGGAGGTGCGCCGCGAGGGCTCTCGTTTTGCCAGACATGCTCGCGCCGTGAAGAAATCACCACGGCAAGTTTCTGGCTGTTTTCGGCTTCTGGGGCCCCTCGACTTCCCCTCTTCTCCCCTCCCGCCCCCCACCGCGTCCCATCACCTCGTGCCCTCTCCGTCCCCCCGCCGCTCCCCCTCCTCCTCTCGTCCGCTCTTTCCGCCCTTCGCTCCCCCTCGCTCCAGGCCCCTCTACAATTACACAATCTGAATACTACTCTCCTCTCTCCCCTGATGACGTCGGGAAAATATCTGGCCCCCCTGCGCGAACTGTTTTTTACACACCGGATTCTCGGGACATGGGTTTTCGCTTGGGCTTGTTTTCAAAATGTTGATCCCGCCGAAGCGCTGGCCCCATTCTGCGCCTCTGGTTGTTCCAAATCGTGCTCCCGCTGCAGCGCGGGCTTTTTCGCGACATTCCGAGTAGGCCCCAAAATGCAAAACAAAAAAAAACAGAAAAAACATCGGAAGTGATTCCACATTCGGTGCCGATTCGTTGATTTTTGGAGCCGCAGAAGCCCCCCCGCCCCCCCTTTGGGGCGTCGTCGCTTTCAGGAAATGTCAAGCGGCAACCCCGCTTCTCCTTTGAGAAGGCGATGTTGGAAGCAGAGCCAACAGGTGCAGGTGCTCTCCATCAGCCCCGCCTTGTGTGGAGCTTTTCGGGGAGCCCAAGGAGCTAGACATGGAGCTGCGACTCCAGACCAGCCCAGACCTCTCGAAGATCATCCATTTGCCCTCCAAGGAACCCGGCGCCATGCCATGACATGTTGTGCGGTGTTGCGTTCTGCACCGCTATGCGATGCCATGCTTTGCGTTGCAACGCTTTGTGACGCTATGGTTCACTGTGCAATGCCACGCCATGCTATGCCATGCTACGCTCTGCCGTGCTCTTCTACGCCATGCCATGCCGCGCTCCACGATGCATCGCGTACCCTCTCGCGATCATTGCCCTGCTCGACATCCGACTGTGCGAATAGAGGGGATATCCACGCCATGGTAAGGGATGGGAGGGAGGGGTACGATGTCAGATATGACGCGAGCGCACCTAGCTTGTCCCCACACCCTCCCCTCCCTCCTCCTCCCCCTCCCCCTCAGTAGACGTGCTCGCGGCGCGAACTGTTCTCCGCCTCCTGGGGGCCTCGCTGGGCTCCAGTGCGAAAGCGACTCGGGAGCGAACACTGCCCTAGGGGGGGGGGGGAAGGAGGAGGAGGAGCAGGAGGAGGACGAGCAGGAGGAGCACGAGGAGCAGGAGGAGGAACAGGAGCAGGAGGAGGAGGACGAGTAGGAGGAAGAGGAGGTATTGAGCAAAAATCAAGACGTCACGTGTCTGGACTGCTGCGTCCTCTCGTCGCCCCCGGGTTGCGATTATTCCGCGGCCGTTTTTCCCGTGGGACATCCGCGGCATTCTTTGGGGCAGCGGTTTCGCGGGGCGCGTCGAGAGCAGACCCTCGGGCAGGTACAACAGTAATAGGAGCTCGACCACAAGAAACCCAACCCTGAGACCCCAGGACGTCCATGGACGTTTGGTGTGGGAGCGTCACGCGTTCCATAACAAAACCATCGAAACCCAAGAAACCCTGGGGACCCTGAAAACAAACACGATGTTTTGTTGGCGTGGGTTTCCGTTGTAGTGGTGGCTCTGCAGCACTGCTCCGCCCTGGCCCCGCGCCGTCTGGCGCAAGGCGCACGTGCGCTCACGTCGCCTCCACACCCTCGCGGGGCGCAAGGCCCACAAGAAGGGCGTGACAAAGGAAGGCCCCTTCCCATCGACCGCCCCACGAAATGGACCAGTGGGAACAACGCACAGCTGGATACGTGACGTCCTGATCCACGACGGCAACGTTTCACTCGCTGTTTCCGGCCGAGCCTCCGTATCACTGCCTCCGCCTCCGTATCACTGCAGGAGGATGAGGGGGGGAGGAGGAGGGCGCCGCCTCAGCAGAGCTGTCCCGACTACGGGGATGGGCGCGCAGCGCCGCAGCGCTCACATCGGGACGTCGAGGAAACCATCTTCAAACACCAACCACTGCTCAGCAGAGAAAGGCAAAAGAAACCAGCTGTCATGTAATGCGTCGTACCTTTGTGAGTGTAGATCGGCGCAAATATCGCCAACCCACCTCTTGCGCGGGCGGTCCGGAAGCTTGCATTTTGCTCGTCTGTCCCTGCTGGCGTCCCACATCATAGCTCGTAGCGACCATTTTCCGAAAGATAGCGCCGTAACCTGGTGAACGAATCTCCACACCCTCCCTCGCCAAACTAAACACCAATCTTCAATGTTGTCGGAATTTGCATGTCCTTCGATTTGTCTTGTTCTGATCACCCACTCACTCCAGGATTCCACCACCAAATGCTCGTTCACGCCGGTACTGGCACAGGCTGTCGTAGATGAGCTCGCCGACTCGAGGTCACCGTCCGCCTGCCCTTCCACCAGCCGTCTGCCAGATCCCAAGAACATGCGTAGCATCTTATACGTTGGGTTGTTCGCAGGGTGCGTCGCACTTCCGCCGTCAGCGTCCAGCTTGAAACGCCGTCCATCACCACCGGGGTAACGACGCAACGACGCTGTCGAAAAAGCGAAAGCGGCTGGACAAAGTGTACCGCTTGCGCGTCAACTCCGATTTGTGCGACATGACTGCATTCCAAGATTGACGAATCTGGTGCCCGATCTCATTATATGCGCAGGCCCCGCCCCCCAGAAGTCTGCCCCAATATTTCATCGTCAGTTCAGAGCTCAAGATCTGAATGTGAATGCCCTTGAATATCCGCGTACGTTCATTTCCCACGCCCTGTCTTCATCGTCGCGTTGGTAAATCTATTCGTCATGTCCAGGTGTAGCCGGAGGCCAACTGCACCAGCCTGACCGTGTACATTCGTCAACATCTGCTTGATCTGATGCAACATGCTTGTGGCAAGACGAACATCGTGGGCGAAACGTAAGTTACTCATTCTCCCCTCCTGTGCGCACCCTAATTGAATGCCATATCGCCTGGCTTGCCAGCCCACCTTGACACGCCTCATGATGTCCTCCAGCAGCGCGTTGAACAGGAGGAGGAGGAGGAGGAACAGGGAGGAGGAGGGGGAGGAGGAGGAGGAGGAGGAGGAGGAGGAGGAGAAGAAGGAGGAGAAGAAGGAGGAGAAGGAGACGGAGGAGAAGGAGGAGGAGCAGCAGGAGGCGGACGAGGAGACGCTGCGAAGGATGTCAACGGAAAGGCGGGCGAGGGGGAACGTCATGACATCCACAGCTCGGTCGGTAAGGACGCACCTTGAACATCCGCAAGGTTGTGAGCGCAGAGGGCCCCATGCCTGTTCACGCTGCTGGTGCCAGTCGCTGCCTGTGCCGTCCAGCCACGTGGAAGACCTACATGCTCCGATGCCCGCACGTCCCAGGGTCGGTAGTAGAACGCCACCTCTGGTCGAGAGCATCGCGCCAATGCGTCTTCAAACGGAGCGGGTAGGCCCAGGCTCCCCGGAGCGGGCCACCGCTCTCGGAGGGCGGCGATAGCTGGGTAAAGTGTCACCGCCGATGCGGTCGAGACTGGCGGGGGGAGCGAGGGCGAGGCGGGCGACGAGGGAGACCGGAATGCCCGCCCCTGGCGGCGGTCCTCGAAACTCGTGGCATCGCCGACCCACCTGCCGGCCATTTGTCGCTCTCGGCACGCCCCGAGCGGATCCAACACCAACTTCGTGCTCCACCTCGTTCGCCTCCACCTCCTCCTCCTCCTCCTCCTCTTTTTCCTCCTCCTCCTCCTTTCTCTCCTCCTCCTTCTCCCTATCTCCATCCTTCTCCTCATCTTCCTCCTGCTCCTCCTCCTCTTCCTCCTCATCCTCCTCCTTCCCTCCTCCTCTTCTTCTTGTCGTCGTCGTCGTCCTCCTCCTCCTTTTCCTTTTCCTCCTCCTCCTCCTCCTCCCACACCTCCGTCTTCCAAACCCAATCCCAATCCTCCTCCTCGTCCTCCTCGTCCTCCTCCTCCTCCTCGTCGTCCTCCTCCTCTTCCTCCTCCTCCTCTTCCTCCTCCTCCTCCTGCTCCTCATTTCCTCCTCGTTTGTTGCTCCTCCTCCTGCATCGTTGCGTCGTCCTCGTCCTCCTCCTCCTTCTCCTCCTTCTCCTCCTCCTCCTCCTCTTCTCCTCCTCCCCCTCCTCCTCCTCGTCCTCCCTCCCTCCCTCCTCATCCTCCTCCTCGTCCTCCTCCTACTCCGCCCCGCCCTCCTGATCATCAGCACCAGCATCATCACCATCCCTTTGCCTGGTCTTCATCCTCCTCCTTCACCTCCTCCTGCTCCCACACCTCCCCCTCTGACTCATTTCCATGTTTTCCAACCCGCTGTGGTAGTCCCTCTGCTCCTCGTCGTTGTCCTTCTCCCAATTGTGGCCCCAACAACGGGCGCGAGCAAACGCAGTCGTTCAAACAATAAGACACATATAATCTTCATTTTATCCCCTGCCATGGGCACCGTGCACTTTGAAGCCACAACCCTTGTGACCAGTTTCTGGCGACACGGAGTGTTTCCAAACCGATCCTGCTTACGGCGCCACACATTCTGCTTTCGCTCGCACGGAATGCGATAGTCGAGGATTTCGTCTCGGCACGGGCAGCGGTACTAAGGGCGTAAATCGCCCTCCACTCTCCCACGCTCCCTCCTCGCGTCTTTGGTCCCATCTCTCAGCCGAAGCCTGGGCGCAGCCCTGAGTCTTGACGGTGGGGGTTGTGTGACACGGCGTCCCTGTTGTGTGGGCAACAACTCCATCGCTTCGAATCGTATACATGACATATACGAGACATCATGAACAATGTAAGTCGCCTCGGGTCAAATCAGACGCTGGGTGGGGAAGCGGCGTGCGTTTTCATCTCAAATGGGCCGCGCGGCTGCGCGGCGTCAGATAGGACGCGCGTGCCTGCGCCAATCAGCAAAAGGACGTGATGCATGTCCCCCTCTGGGGACCTCCCTTCGAAGTCGACGAAGGGGGAGACAACTCTGCACCCGGGCCCAAGTGCGATCGTAAAACAAACAGTGCGTCAAGCAAAACGGCCCGGAAGAGCTTGCAGCGGGAATCCCTGGGAGGTCTAGGAGGTACCAAAGCCAAAAATTGACCCAAACGGACCCCCCGAACATCGGGCGAATTCGAAGCTAATGGGCGGGGGTGGGACAGGGAAGGGCGAGGGCGGGGGCGCGCGCGCATGCGGCGGTCGCTGGGGCGTGGCCCGAAGTACACAAGCAATGTCGCGCAAACGCGCCCCGCGCTGCAGCGCGGGGCGCGCTTGTGCTGCATTCAGCTGCGCGCGCGCAGCGCTGCGCCAGCGCGCCATGCGAAACACCGAACGTAACGCATGCTACATTGAAATCATGTGTTGGCACTGGGATCAACATGAGAACTGGCAGCTGCGCCGAACTGTCATGGCCATCCAAAACGAAGCAGCGCGCTACTTGAAATCATTCCTCCAGACACGACATATGTTAGGACGCAGCGCGAGCTTACGAATAATGACTCTGACATTTGAGACCGACATCCACGACGCTGGCTCCCAATCGCATGGCGCAGAATTGTTTGGCGTCTCTGCCAAACCGTGGGCCTATAGATAAGCGGGGTCGCCGTCGATGAAACTGCGCCCGGCCGCCAGCGCATTCGCCGCCGCGGGTTCTCTGGCGACGGCGCGGCGAGGCAAAACGAATCCCAATGCATGGAGGGCTGAGCGCTCAGCTCAGCCGCGACGGCCGCTGGTTCGCGCCCGCGGCGTCGTCGCGTGGGCGCGTCGAGCGGGGCTGCGAACGCCGCGGCGTTCTATCTTGGAGATGGCGAAGCCCCGCGACGACTTCGCCTCGAAAGTGCGAGCCCTAGTGGGTTTCACCGGGCTTCCGATCCTGTTCTCCTCGTCGCGGACCGCCAGCGGCGGCGGGGCCTTGGAGCGCGCGCGCCAGGTCATTCGTCATATTTTTTTTGTGTATGATGTTTTTTTCTTTTTTTGTATAAAGATAAAATATGTCCAGCCCGGCGCCAGGCGGCCGCGTTCGCTTCCAGAAATGATCCTCTGGATGGCCTCCGCGCCAGCGCGCTGCGGCGCTGGCGCCGGTGCCTGCGCGGGCGCTGGGCGTCGGCGCTGGCGGCGCCCAAAGCTAAGCGCGCGCGGCCTCGAGCCGCAGTTTCTCGCGCGCGCAGCGTTCGTGAAGGTCGAGGGCGGGGGGGTCGCACATGCAGCTGTCGCTGGGCCGCAGCCCGAAGTTCACGCGAAACGCGCCGCGCCAGCGCGCCCCGCGCTGCAGCGCGGGGCGCATTTGCGCGGCATTCGGCTGCGCGAGCGCAACGCCGCATCAGAACATGCGCGTTCAAAACTGGCGCGCTGCAGCGCGCTATGCGAAGCGCCAAACGCAAAGCATGCCACGTGCAATCAACGGTTGGCACTGGCATTCCGCTGCGTCGGAGCTGCTATGACCAGAATACCAAGCGACACGCAACTTGAAACCATAATGCACAGTTTCTGTACAGCACTGCGGCGCTACGCATGTTTGGTCACGCACTGAACTAGAACTTTGATATGGCATGGCAAATATGCAAAACAACTACACCCAATGATAGTAAAGTAAGCATGCAATGTAGCGCTGCAGCGTGAAACCGACACACGGGCCTACTCATAAAAAAAGGGGGTGGGCGGCTTATTTTGTTTGTGGCAGAGGGCTTGGGAATCAGATGCTAGCCGTTTACTGAGCCCTCCTGAATCACTTAGCTAAGCCACGAATAACCTACATAACTAACTACTGAACACTGGTTTACTAAGTTCGCTAAACAATTTCTAACCGCATATGAAAGACTTACTAACCACCTACGGCGTTGGCCATAAATGAGCTAGCTAACTAAGTCAATGACTGATTACTGAGTAACCACGTAATAGGTGACCAATAAATCTGCAGTAGCCAGTCGAAGCGTCAAATAAGTCCGCCAACCACTCAGCGACCGACGCGGCCAACTAAGCGGCAGAATGGTCTGGCGCGCGCGCGCGCCGTCGCTCGATGCCGCGGTCAGCGGCGGCGCCGTCGCGCCCGGGGCCCCCGGGTGCGCGGGCGCCAAGGGGCCGGCGGTGCGAGGTCGCAGCCGTGGCGCGCGCCCAGCGAGGGGGGAACGGGCGGAGATCGGCATGCGCCTTCGGGGGGGGGGGGGGCGCAACGGCCGCGCCGCGCAAAGGCACCCCCGCGGCTCTCAGGCCCCCCCGAGCCTCGGGCCCGCGACCAGAGGAAGAAAAGAGAAAGAAGGGGAGAGAGAGAGAGAGAGAGAGAGAGAGAGAGAGAGAGAGAGAGAGAAAGAGAAAGAGAAAGAGAAAGAGAAAACAAAAAGGAGGGAAAGAGAGAGAGAGAGAGAAACATAGCGATAGAGAGAGGGAGAGAGAGAGAGAGAGAGAGAGGAGAGAGGAGAGAGAGAGAGAGAGAGAGAGAGAGAGAGAGAAAAAAAGAAACAAAAAAGAGAGAAGGAGAAGAGAGAGAGAGAGAGGAAAGCAAGAGAGAGAGGGAGGGCAAGAGAGCGATACATATATATATAGAGAGAGGGATAAAAAAGAGAAAGAGAAAACAACGCAATGGAAAAGGGAAAGAGAAAGAGAGAGAGAGAGGGAGAGAGAAAAGCAAAAACAGAGAGAAAGAGAGAGAGAGAGAGAGGAGAGAGAGAGAGAGGAGAGAGAGAGAGAGAGAGAGAGAGAGAAGAGAGAGAGAGAGAGAGAGAAAAGAGAGAGAGAGAGAGAGAGGGAGAAAAAAAGAAAGAGAGGGACGGACAGAGAGACAGGAAGAGAGAGAGAGAGGAGGAGAGAAAACAAACATACATAGAGAGAGAGAGAGAGAGAGAAGAGAGAGAGAGAAAGGGCGAGAACAGCGAGGGGGGTGAAAGAGAGAGAGAGAGAGAGAGAGAGAGGGAGAGAGAGAGAGAAGAGAGCGAGAGAGAGCGAGAGAGAGAGAGAGAGAGAGAAGAGAGATTATACATATGAAGAGAGAGAGAGAGAGAGAGAGGGAAGGGAGAAGAGAGAGAAGAGAGAGATAAAATGAAACGCAGAGAGAGGAGAGAGGGGCAGAGAGAGAGAGAGACAGAAAAGAGAGCCAAAGGTATGTAGACAAATAAGGAATATATATATATATATATATATATATATATATATATAATAGTGCGGTTGGGGGGGGGGGGGGGGGGGCGGGGGTGCGGAGGCACTGAGGACCGGGGGGGGGGGGGGGGGGGGGGGCTCCAGAGGGCCCTATCATTTTTCGCATGGCCATAGCACTTTGACTTGGATCCGAGGGGGCCTCGACTCCTCTCTCCGCGCCTCAACGCGCTCGGCCAGGGGCCCAGACGGTCGACCCAAGAACGGTCGGCACGGCGGCGTTCCTGGCTGCGATCTGAGGGGGTCGAGGCCGCTCGATCCTTTCGGGTCTTGCAAGGTACAAGCAGTCGCCAGGGGTGGTAGCGGGCGGGCGACAGCGACTGCCATGCAATCTCTCCACGGCCATGCCCCAACTCCGCACCCCTGATCTCCCACCCCCGACTTATCTACCGCAAGCGTTTATATAAGTGCGGTCGGGGGGGGCGGGGTTGCGGAAGCACTTAGGACAGGGGGGGGCCTCCAGAGGGCCCCATCCTTTTTCACATGGCCATAGCACTTTGACTTGGACCCGAGGGGGCCTCGACTCCTCTCTCCGCTCCTCAACGCGCTCGGCCAGGGACCCAGACGGTCGACCCAAGAACGGTCGGCACGGCGGCGTTCTGGGCTGCGATCTGGGGGAGTCGAGGCCGCTCGATCCTTTCCACCCGCCCCGCCCTGGCTATTCGGCCGAATTCTTCTCTCTACGAGAGACAAAGGAAGGTGTATGCTGACTACTCCACCTCTAGTGTCGCCTCTGACAGCGCACTGCAAGGATGGCGGCACTGTCTTGTATATATATATATATATATATATATATATATGCTCGATGGAGCTCCAACGCCTTTGCAGCATCACACGCCAACATTCCTGATAGATATTTGGCGCGGCCCCCTGGGAAGGCTGTCGCAGCGAGGCGTGCGTGGCGACAGCTCACGCCTGCAGCGGCACGCTCAAGAGCGGCGCGAAAGGCTGGGGGCGCGCTGCTCCAAAGCTGGCAGGATCCAGCGACAGTGCATCATTGCGCTCGAGCCGCCAGCTCGCCATTGCGGCGGCGACTCGAGCAGGCATCGGAGGCGTTGCCTCGGCCTTCGAGGCGCGACCACACCGAGAAGAGGCGCCATGCCCTGGGATACCGGCGGCGCGAGCGCACAACATGTTGCACTCTTGACAAAGTGTCATTCGCCTGCCTTGCGGGGCTCTGCTGCCCCAGAGATACTTAAGATAATCTTGAAGGCCAGGATTCGCCTTGCGTGACTGGCAAGGAGAAACGCATGGCATCCGAAAGCTCGACGAGCCGCTGGCACGCGCGCTGGCACTTGTACCGTGTTCCAGTGTTCGCACGCGTGCGGCCAATGGCCGAGAGCAGCTCGGGTAGCGCACCCCTTCCTGGCGAAGTGCGCCTACCCGTCGGGCAAGCGGGACGGCGCACCAGCAGGGTTCTTTGCCGATGAAGTGAAGGCAAAGACCGTTAGACCTGAGCGCCAGCTCAAGGATGGGAAAAGGGGGGGGGGGGCGCTACCTTGTGGAGCTGCTGGCTCGAAGACTGGTGCATGGCCAGAGCCCTGGGACCCCATGCTGTCGAGCAGGTGAAAGAAGACGCACGTCCGTCGTGAGACCGACCGGGCCCGCCAACGCAGGGCCGTTACGCACTCAAACACATTGATGTGCTTGGCCTGGTCACGCAAACGAGCTGGCGTGCGACCTCCCCTTCCAAATGCCAGCGCTGATCTCATGCCGTCGGAGCCTCTTGCCAGACGCCCTGCATCAGCATCCACTCGAAGGTCGGCGCCCGAGTGGCGGCGCGCATCACCAGCGATGCCAACGCCCTCTGCGGGCCGGGGGCACCTCTTGTCGCGCTGCTCCAGCTCCGCCAGCAGGACGCCGCGCGGCAGGGCTCGCCTGAGGGGCAGCGGTGGAACAGCCGAGCCCCTTCCAGCTTTCCCAGCTGGTCCGGGAGCACGGGCTGGGAGCGCAGCCAGCCTCCGAACAGCGCCACGGCGTCGCCGGCCGGCCGCCTCGGCACCACGGGGCACGGGTTCCCCACTTGGAGGGGCCGAGCCCCCAGCGGCGCCAGCCGCGGCCGACGTAGACCGCGCGCGTGCCTCCAGCCCAGCGCCCGCTGCGGGCGCGCGGCCAGCCATCTCCCCCCGGTGCGGGTTCTCCTCGCGCACGGCCTCGCGCCCACACCGCAGCGCCTCCACGTCGCCGGCCCGGAGTCTGCGGCTTATCGAACAGCCCCTCGAGCTCTCGTGGAGGCTCCGCAGGGACGGCACTGCCACCAGCATCGAGTGGCGCACCGCCCAGAGGCTCAGCCACCAGGGCACGACCTCGCACTGGAACGAGTTCCCAACGAGCGACCGCCGCAGGGCCTCGAGGCGCTCGGGGTCGCTTTTGGCGGAGGAGCTGCTCATGCAGGGCACGCTGCGGCCCCGCCTGAAGCCCATCAGCACCTCGCGCTCCACTGCCCGCGGCGGCCCCTTCCGCGCGTCCGCCCAATGCAGGCAGAAGCAACCCTGAAACTGGTAGAGCGGCCTGCGTTGCTCGCCGCCGTCCAGCGCGCCAACCCCTTCGGCGTGCACTGGCGGAGCCCCGCGGGCCGCGGCCGAGGCGGGCTCCGCGTCGCCCAGCGCGCGAAGGTCGGCAGGCGGCCACCTGCGGCGGGCCCCAGCCAGGAGGCCCCGCGCGGCGGCCGCTCCGAGACGGGCGGCAGCTCCGTCGCCAGCCGCGCTTGGCAGGCCCGCGGCCGGGCCCCCATCCGCCGCCGCCTTCATCTCGACCGACTTCTTGAAGGCGGGCAGCCAGCCCCACGACAGCCAGTGCAGCAGCGGGCAGCGGACCCAGCATGGGTCCGCGGCGTCGAGGGACACCGGCACTCGGCCGAACATCTCGTTCAAGGCCAGCACCTCGTCCTCTGCCATGGACGCCGCGTTCTCCCTGAGGAAGTCCACCGCGGCCTCGGGCACCTCGCGCCTCAGCCCCTCGATGAGCCTCACATGCGGCCCACCCGCTGCGACCTCGGGTCCGCGTTCCCCCCGCGGGCCACGTTCACCACCGTGAAGCCCTGGCAGGGGACCCCCTTGATCACGATCACCTTCGCGACGCGGCCGTGGCCCCTCAAGAGGCCTGCCAGATGAGCAGGATCTCCAGCCGTGCTGCCCCCCAGGTGCACGGTGCTGGGGTACGCCAGACGAGCCACGCGCACGGCCTTGGCGTCCACCTCGAACGAAAGGTGCGCCACCGGGAACAGCCCCGGGATCTCGAAGGCCCGGCGCACCCCGTCGATCCCCGAGATGGCGGAGAGCAGCGCGACGCCCCCCTCGCAGGCCGGGCTGAGGGCCCGCGGGCCCCTAGCCCCAAAGGCGCGGCCCATGTCCGACAGCCCCTCGGGGTAGACGATCGCCCCCGCGGCCTCCGAGGCGTCGGACGCCGTCGCGAGGCGGTCGACGGTCAGCCGCATGTCCGCCACGCTGAGCGGCCCAGGCACGGCCGCGGTCAGCAGGTCCTCGGCGACGCCCAGGGTGGTGAGCCAGCCCGAGCGGCCCGGCGCCAGCCACTTCCACGCGTTCACGAAGGCGGCGGCGAGCGGTCTCCGATAGCACTGCGCGCGAACCCAGCGCCCCAGCAGGGTCGGCACCAGCCGCCGCCTCGGGCGCCTCTCCGCCAGGAACCACAGCGTCAGGCCCACGAGCTCCGTGACGTAGCCCAGCGGCGGCCGCTGCACACCAGCCTCGCCATCCACGAGGTCCCCCAAACTGGAAACCTGCTGGGCACGGTGGGCATCCTTGCCCGGCGATCCGAGGGGCTCGAGTCTCCTCGTAGCCGGCCGACGCCCGACTCAGCAGCACGGGGGTGGCCCCCTTCAGCTTGACGGCTTCTCCACTCGGCACGATCTCCGCGATCTCGAGGTTGTCGGCGTAGACGAACCACATCGCGACGCCGCTTGCCTGGGGCTCCGCGGGCAGGCGGCGGGCGCGCACCACCTCGGCCGCAGGTGGCAGCCCGCGGGGGGCTGAGGCCGACCGCCTCAGCATGTGGCGGCGGAGGTGCGTCGTCACCCCGACCGCGCCGATCCAGCCCACGCCGCCGACTCTCGATGCGATGCCGGCCAGCCCGTCGCCGCTGCCGCCCACCAGCCGCCGCGGCGCCGGCGGCCCCAGCGCCATGTAGGGCCGCCAGGCGGGGGGCGCCCTGAAGACGCAGGAGACCGCGTTGCGGCCCGCCCCGCTCCAGCCCAGCTGCCCCCCTGGAGCCGGCACCAGCCCGTTCAGCTGCCCCATCGTCGGCGTGACGAGGGCATCCCCCGCGATGACGCGCTGGCACGCGTCCGCGAGGATCAGGTTGACGATGAGCCGCAGGACAGGCCGCTCCTCGCCGTCGCCGCAGCGGGCCGGCGCGACGCGCACCCTCGCCACGCCGAAGGCCTCGTCACTCAAGGGGGCCCCGTTTCTGATCGCGACCTCGCCCCCGTCGACCGAGACGACCATCCCGCGAGCAAGCAGGGCGCTCACCACCTGCTTCCACTCCTGCGCCGTCGCCCGGACGCGCGCCGAGGTCGGCGCGGGGCGCCTCTGCGCCGGCGGTAGGATGACCAGGGCGGGGTCGAGCAGCGCCGCCCAGACGCGGCCCGCGGCGGGATCCGCGGCCTCGATGGAGGCGGCTACCCCCGCAGGCGGCAGGCCGCCCTTGATCTGCTCGAGCGTGATCTTGCTCGGCGCGGAGACCTCCGAGCCGTCGTGCGCGTTGGCCCGGTCCTTCAGCTTCTCGGACCGGTTGAGGGCCCCCGCCCTGGCGGGCTCGAGCGCGACGCTCGAGTAGATGTGCCGCGCGATCCCGAAGAGAGCCGAGCGCTGGCCCGCGTTCGGCTCTGGCCCGCAGACGGCGGCCCACTCCAGGTGGCGGTCGCCGGCCTCCCAGCACAGAGCCATCACGATTACCCTCGAGCGAGACTGCAGTGAGGCCAGGTCGCCTGGGTCAATCTTCTCTTCCACGGTGAAGTCCGAAGCTTCCAGATCGGGACAGGCTAGCGGTTGCAGGTCGCGCTGCGCCCGCCCCCGTCAAGTTGGCCGATGCCCGCTGTGCATGAACTTGACCGCATAGACCCCAAGCGACCCTGGGGACTCCTGCATCAGCTCCTCGAGGATCGGGCGCGCGTCCAGCGGGCGGCGGAAGGACTCGGCAGCAGCCCTAGCCTTCTCCTGCCACGTGCGGAAGAGCACCGCCAGGGGGGCGCCCGCCTCTGGCAAAGCTGCCCCAGCGCGCGCCGTCTCCCGGCCTGCTGCGAGCGAATCAGCTGGCGGCCCCGGCTCGCCCATGCAGCCAGCACGAGCTACCGCTGGGCCCAGGGGGTTCGCATCCTCACGCGCATCATCGCCTGGGCGCGCCCCAGCCTCCAGCGCTAGCGGCCCTTGCCGCAGCCCTTCCAGGGCGCCGGCCGGCCGCGGCCAGGAAGTCCCCCTCTCGGCGCCCGACGCCCGCGGCGCATGCCCCAGCCCTTCGGGCTGCCGCCCCGCACCTGGGGAGCCCCTCCACCGACCAGCGCTGCCGGCTGGTCCTGGCGAAAAGCGCGGACTTCGGGGGCGCCCAGCAGCTCCGCGCGGCCTGGCGCCGCCGCAGCACCAGAGCGGGGCCGGCCCCCGCGGGGCGTTCTCGGGGGGGGCGGCGAGGGAGGCCGCCCCCCGGCGCTGAAGGGCGCTCGGGCGGGGGACCTCGGGGCCTCGCGAGCGGCTGCGGGACCCTCCGGCCCCCTGGCAGCCCGGCCCGCGGCCGCCGCGGCCCCGCCGGGGCGGGCTCCGCCACGCCTCGCTGCGGAGAAGGTCCGACCGCGGCGAGCGGGGTCGCTCCCGCGCCCACGGCTCCGCCCTGGAGAGGGTCCTCGGGGCGGCCCCAAAGCCGCCGCCTCCTCGGGGCAGCGGCCGGGGGCTGCCCCTCGCGTGGACCTCCTCCAGTCGCCGCAGCGTCGCCGAGCTCCGCACCGACTCCTGGTCGTCGCGGGAGGCGAGCGTCGGGCGGATGCTCTCGCCCGCCTCCAGCTCGATGACGATGTGCCAGCTGCCGTCGTTCAGCGCCATCTCCAGCGCCCTGAACCGCCGCTTCAGCGTGTCCGCGACCGCCGCCAGCGAGCTGTCCTCGAGCAGGTCCATCGCCACGGCCAGCGTCTGGACGTCGCGCGCCGTCCGCTCCCCGACCGGGCGGTGCGGGTGGTGGCCGAAGACCGGCGCCTGGAGGTAGCCCTTGATGCGAGGACACACCGCCTGTCCGACCGCCCCCTCCCGCAGGCCCATGACGCGCTTGATCTGGGCAGCCGCTTCGTCGCACAACGTGCCTGGGCGCCCGTCGGCCACCGCCAGAACGGCATTCCCACGGGAGGGGGCGATGCGAAAATCCAGCTGGTCGCCGCCGGCCCGCTCCTCGCCATCGCTCCGCGACTGCTCATCACGGCGTCGGCCAGCCACCAGCGGGCGAGCCGCAAGGCCGGCCGCCTCCGCCGCAGCCGCAGCCGCCGCGAGCCTAGCCGCAGCCCCCGCGAGGCGGCCTCTCTCGGGCGCAGGGGGGGCGCCATCCCCTGGCCCCCCGCCGCCTGGCGGTCGGAAGGTCAGCTGAACCCACGGCTCGACCAGGCTCCGAACCGACCGTCGGCGCAGCCAGTCGGCGTGCCGTTCGCCGCGCCCGCCCAGCCGTGGGGCCCTGCAGGCCGCGGCGCCGCCCGCACAAGGGTGCAGGACCCCTGGCTCCCCGGCGCCTGGGGCGGGGAAGCTCGGGCCCAGCTCCAGGGCGTGGGCTGGCAGCGAGACGCCCCCGAGGCTCACGGAGAGGTAGCCCCCGTCAGGGCCCGGCGCGCGCGCCTCCACGACCTTGATCGGCCGCCGTGCCCACGACCTCGCCCGTCGGGTCGTGCGCGGGCGTCTCCAGCACCGTGCTGGCCGTGAAAGCGTCGAGCTGCAGGGCCGGCGGGCCAATCCAGGAGACGCCCACCAGCCGCGCCAGCGCCACGGTGCCACCGCCGGCGGGCGCCGGCCCTGCAGCGGCCGCCACGCCGCCACCTCCGGGGCCAGCAGCACTCGCTCTTGGCAGCGCGAGGGGCCCAGGCGCCGACGGCGCGCCAGGCGGCGGCCCCTCTTCTGGAGCAGGCAGCGCCGCCAGGGCCCCCACAAGGTCAGCGCCGGCCCCAGCCACGGCGTCGGGTGGCGCCCCAGGCGCGTCGCCCTCTGGCGCGGCGGCAGGCGGGCCCGGCAGCAGTCCAGCCGCCAACCCCAGCGGGGGGGCCCAAGGCAGCAGCGCGGCGCCTCGGCCGCCAGGGGGAGCAGCAGCGCCGAGGGGGGGTAGCGCAGCAGCCCCCGCGACAGGGCTACCTGCCGCGGCTCCCACGGCCTCCTGGGCGTGGCCACGCCTGCGGCCCGCCGTTGCTGCCCCTCGGCCTCCGCCGCGGCCGCGCCCACGGGCGCGTCCCCCGCCGCGCGCGATGCTGGGGCCCTGAGCTGCCGCCTTGGCCCTGCCCTTCGCCTTGGCCTTAGCTTTGGGCGGCGTCCCGGACGACCTCGTCCGCCAGCCCTGTCAGCGCCGCCAGGAGCGCCGTCAAGCGGCGCGCATGCTCCAGCAGCAACGCTCGCTCGCCCGGCGTCAGCTGGGCCCGCCCGGCCTGCTGCCGCGCCAGCGCCAGGAGGCAGCCCCGCTCGCACCCCTCCCAGTGCCGGCCATCCAGGGTCAGCGCCAGGGACTCGTTGGGGCTGAGCCGGCCCGAGCAGCACCCGCCCGCAGCATCGCCCAGGGGGTCGCGGAGGCCAGCCGGGCGGAGGCTCGGGAGGTGCGGGGACTCCCTCCTGGATTGGCTCCCAGGCTGGCGGCGGCAGCCCGGAGCCAGGATCAAACATGCCCCGCAGGGCCAAAAGCTTCAAAAGACTGAACCACAACAGCGACTGCCATGCAATCTCTTCACGGCCATGCCCCAACTCCGCACCCCTGATATCCCACCCCCGACGTGTATATCTATATATATGTGTGTGTATATATATACATACATATATATATATATATATATATATATATATATATATATTGAAAACAATATATATATATATATAATATATATATATATATTATATATAGCACCAGTACGGGCCCCAGACGCCAGACAGGAATACTTATCCCGGCAAAGCAACCTAAAAGCGATGTGCAGGAGCATATCTGGAAGCATTCCCCTTAAGATTCAGATGAGAATCCAGTTGTAGAATTCTGCTGTTCTCGCAGTCGTAGTCGCATTCGCGATGACAGTCGCAGTGGCAACGGCAGTCGCAGTCACAGCCTCAGCCTCAGCCTGCCTCAGCCTCAGCCTCAGCCTGCCTCAGCCTCAGCCTGCCTCAGCCTCAGCCTCAGCCTGCTTCAGCCTCAGCCTCAGTCTGCCTTCAGCCTCGGCCTCAGCCTGCCTCAGCCTCAGCCTGCGTCAGCCTCAGCCAGCCTGCCTCAGCATCAGCCTGCCTCAGCCAGCCTCAGCCTGCCTCTGCCTCAGCCTCAGCCTGCTTCAGCCTCAGCCTCAGTCTGCCTTCGGCCTCGGCCTCAGCCTGCCTCAGCCTCAGCCTGCATCAGCCTCAGCCTCAGCCTGCCTCAGCATCAGCCTGCCTCAGCCAGCCTCAGCCTCAGCCTGCCTCAGCCTCAGCCTCAGCCTGCTTCAGCCTCAGCCTCAGTCTACCTGCAGCCTCGGCCTCAGCCTCAGCCTGCCTCAGCCTGAGCCTGCAGCCTCAGCCTCAGCCTCAGCCAGCCTCAGCCTCAGCCTGCCTCAGCCTCAGCCTCAGTCTGCCTCAGCCTCAGCCTCAGCCTGCTTCAGCCTCAGCCTCAGTCTGCCTTCAGCCTCGGCCTCAGCCTGAGCCTCAGCCTCTGCCTCAGCCTGCCTCAGCATCAGCTGCCTCAGCCTCAGCCTCAGACTGCCTCAGCCTCAGCCTCAGCCTGCTTCAGCCTCAGCATCAGTCTGCCTTCAGCCTCGGCCTCAGCCCCCGCCTGCCTCAGCCTCAGCCTCAGCCTCGGCCTCAGCCTCAGCCTCAGCCTGCCTCAGCATCAGCCTGCCTCAGCCTCAGCCTCAGCCTGCCTCAGCCTCAGCGTCACCCTGCTTCAGTCTAAGCCTCAGTCTGCCTTCAGCCTCGGCCCGATGACTCAGCCTCAGCCTGCATCAGCCTCAGCCTCAGCCTCGGCCTGCCTCAGCATCAGCCTGCCTCAGCCTCAGCCTGCATCAGCCTCAGCCTCAGCCTCAGCCTGCCTCAGCATCAGCCTCGGCCTCAGCCTCGGCCTGCCTCAGCCTCAACCTGCATCAGCCTCAGCCTCAGCCTTAGCCTGCCTCAGCCTGAGCCTGCCTCAGCCTCAGCCTCAGCCTGCCTCAGCCTCAGTCTCAGCCTGCTTCAGCCTCAACCTCAGTCTGCCTTCAGCCTCGGCCTCAGCCTCAGCCTGCCTCAGCCTCAACATCAGCCTGCCTCAGCATTCAAAATGTGGCCCGGGAATGAATTCTGGGAGCTCGGAAAACACGAAATGGCCTACAGTTGCCTCGGGGCATTCAAAATCATACCCAGGAATGGAGTTCTGGGAACTCGAAGACCACGAAGTGGCCTACAGTTGGCTCCGGGCATCCAAAATGTTGCCCGGAAATGCAGTTCTGGGAAGTCGAAGAGCACGAAGTGGCCTACAGTTGGCTCCGGGCATCCAAAATGTTGCCCGGAAATGCAGTTCTGGGAAGTCGAAGAGCACGAAGTGGCCTACAGTTGGCTACGGGCATTTAAAATGTGGCCCGGGAGTAGAGTTCTGGGAGGTCGAAGAGCACGAAGTGTGTGACGGTTTGCTTAAAACGAGCCTGGACCTCGCCTGTCCGGCTCCCGCCCAGACCCCCCTGGGGAGTCATCATATGCTCTCTTTTGACCCCACTAGAAACCTATCAGTCTTCGCTGTTAGGTAAAAATGACCTCGGGACCCAGACGAGACTCCCATGACTCACTTTCTATAGAGGCGATGCAGCAATGGCGGAATCGGCATGATCACCGGCAAGAGGGGCGATAGAGTCTAGACCTCCTGGACGCGAACCCCGTGCCCGTCAGCCCCATGTGACACCATGGCCGTCGCTGCCAATTCCCGCGCCTTGCTGAACCGTTCTGAAGACTTAAGAACTTGACGAACTGAAAGAATATGGCCAGCGATAGCGCTGCACAACTTTTTTACCCAACAGCGAAGACTGAGAGGTTTCTAATGGGGTCAAAAGAAAGCATCCTGATTCCCCAAACGGGGTCTGGACAGGATCCGGGGGATGCCGGGGAAAACCGGGCACTCCCCATTTTGATTGCCAGGAGCTACATTTTGACTGCCCGGAGCCAACAGAACACCATTCCCAGGCCACATTTTGAATGCCTGGAGCCAACTGTAAGCCATTTCGTGTTCTTTGTGTTCCCAAAACACCATTCCCAGGCCACATTTTGAATACCCGGAGCCAAGTGTAAGCCACTTCGTAGGCCCCTTCGTGTTCTTCGTGCTCCCAAAACACAGCTCCGAGGCCACATTTTGAATGCCCGGAGCAAACTGTAGGCCACTTCGTGCTCTTCGTGTTCCCAGAACACCATTCCTGTACATTTTTTTGATTGCCCGGAGCCAACTGTTGGCCACTTCTTTTGAATGCCCGAGCTGAGGCAGGCTGAGGCCGAGGCAAGCCGAGGCCGAGGCAGGCTGAGGCTGAGGCACGCCGAGGCAGGCTGAGGCTGAGGCTGAGGCAGGCTGAGGCTGAGGCAGGCTGAGGCTGAAGCTGAGGCAGGCTGAGGCTGAGGCTGAGGCTGTGGCTGAGGCAAGCTGCGGCTGAGGCAGGCTGAGGCTGAGGCTGATGCAGTGAGGCCGAGGCAGGCTGAGGCTGAGGCCGAGGCAAGCCGAGGCAGGCTGAGGCTGAGGCTGAAGCTGATGCTGAGGCAGGCTGAGGCTGAGACGGGCTGAGGCTGAAGCTCAGGCAGGCTGAGGCTGAGGCAGGCTGAGGCTGAGGCCGAGGCAGGCTCAGGCCGAGACGGTCTGAGGCTGAGACTGAGGCTGAGGATGAGGCCGAGGCAGGCCGAAGCTGAGACAAGGCGAGGCTGAATGGGGGGGGGGGAGGAGGGGAGGCTGAGGCAGAGGCCGAGGCAGGCTGAGGCCGAGGCAGGCTGAGGCTGAGGCTGAGGCAAGCCGAGGCAGGCTGAGGCTGAGGCTGAGGCTGAGGCAGGCTGAGGCTGAGGCAAGCTGAGGCTGAGGCTGACGCAGGCTGAGGCCGAGGCAGGCTGAGGCTGAGGCTGAGGCGGTCTGAGGCTGAGGCCGAGGCAGGCTGAGGCTGAAGCTGAAGCAAGCCGAGGCAGGGCTGGGGCTGAAACTGAGACAGGCTGAAGCGTCCGTAGGGATCCATCGGAATCCATAGGAATCCTTAGGAATCCGTCGGAATCCTCAGGCATCCGTAGGCATCCTTAGGAATCCGTAGCCATAGTTAAGCATCCTCAGGAATCCGTAGGAATCCGGAGGATTCTTCAGGAATCCTTAGGAATCCCTAGGAATCAGGATTCCTAAGGATTCCTACGGTTTCCCAAGGGTTCACTGCGACTGTCATTGCGAATGCGATTTCGACTGCGAGAACAGCAGAATTCTACAACTGGATTCGCACCTGAATCTTAAGGGGAATGCTTCCATAAATGCTTATGCACATCGCTGTTAGGTTGCTTTGCCGGGATAATAGGACAAGTAGCTGCCGGAGCCGTCCTGCGGGCGGGGGCCCCTGGATCCCTGCCAGCGAGAACCGCGCGGAGGGCCGCGGCGCGCCCGCAGATACCTTTGGAACCCCCGCGCAGGCAGTGCAGACGGTCGCAAAGGCCCCCGCCCCATATGGCAATGGCGGTCGCCTTCCTCCACGGGGTTCCGAAGGCGCACTGGTCGAACCGATGAAGCCGACAGTCGCGCGCGCGAAGGAGGGGAAGCAGAGGCGGCGCCAACCGCGGGATGGAAGCGCGGGGTTCTCCGGGCCGACTGGAATACAATGTCTACGGCACAACTCGATGATGGTAATCGAGAGGGAGAGCGAGGCGTTACCGAGGTCAACCTTCTGTTGGCTCGCCCCCGAGAGGCCACGAACCCCCATCGGCTCGTCGGCAGTACGTGACGCAATCCGAATTGCACGAGACCACGAAGTACAAGGTGTGCCAAGAAACACTGCAGATATAGCATTGGAGAAAATCCAAGCTTTCACAACGCGGGGGAAGGCCTTGCTCAAGTGGTCCTCGCAGGCTGAGTGGCGCCAGTCGAGAGACAGGGCTGCCGCGCGGCGCCTGCGAAAGGCAGCTGCCAGGCCGCCGCTGCCCCCGAAGAGCTCGAGAAAGCAGCGGGACCGCAGCGCGCCTCTGTTGAGCCGCGAGCGTCTGACCTCCTGGGCAAATGGCCTGTGGATGTGCCTGGTCACGTCGACGTCGGAGGCGGCCGGCGCCGCTTGCGGCAGGCGCTGTGGGCGCCCTCGCCGCGCCTGGGGGGCGCGGGCGCGCCCGTGGTCAGCAGGGCGTGCACAACGGGCCCGACCGCCCCGAGGCTGCGCGGGTCGGGGATCCCGTGCAGCAGCACCGCCTCCAGGTTGTCGGCTACGGACTGGCCGAAGGGCACCGCCTCGGGGGGCGCCAGGTTGGGATTCGCCAGCAACTCTGGCCCCATGCTGTAGCGGCGACTCACCCGCCGCCCGCGTCGCTGCACTGCGGCCTGCGGCCTGCGCTGCATGGCGAGGTCCTCGGAGGCGCCGCCGCGCCGAAGATGATGGAAGCTTGGCCACGGCGGCCCCGGGCTGAGGGGCCCGGCCGCAGCCTGGCAGCGGGCCTTCAATGCCCCTGGGGTGAGGCCGCGCCGCAGGTCGTCGGGCTGGCGCGCGCCCTCGAGGGCCTCGAAGGGGCGGATGAACCACGGGTCGAGCCTGAGCGGCACCGACTTGTACCACGCGCCTGTCTTGCCCGGTTGCAGGCTGCCTGGGCGGATGAGGAGCCCGACGAACGCCCCTGCCAGCGCGCGCGGCAGTGATAGCCGCGTCCGCGGTGGCGCACGGCGCCGCCAGGCTGTCGCGCACCTGGCCGCCAGCTGGAGGAGCGAGCGCGCGGCCCGCCTCAGCTCCGAGCAGCCAGCGCGCGAGAGCGGACAGCGTCTGCCGGGCGGCGTCCTGCCTGCCCCCCACTGAGCACAGCTCGTTCGGGAACAGCACGAGCACAGAGTCGAGCAACGCCGTCGCCGATCATGTCAGGGAAAGCCCCCAGCAGCAGGCCGCGAACTGGCTGAGCAGCGACGCGTTCAGCACCTCGGCCGACGGGCAGATCGCCAGCCGCTCCAAGCCGCTCAGGCCGCCGGTCGTCGGCTGCGTCTCCACCGCCTGGCGGGCGGCGGCGCTCCTGCCCTGCATCGGCGATGGCCCCGCCAAGCTGGCCGGCCTGCGGGCGGACGCGGCAGGGCGCCTCATCGCCTGGCCCCGGGCATGGGCGCGAAAGGAAGTGTCCGCCGGCGAACCAGCCAAGACGGCCTCGCGACAGAGAGTCGGCAACATTCCACTCCAAGGGGATCCATCTAAGGACGAAACGAGTGCCAGTGTACAAGCTGAGACAACTGAGCTTGCGCAGCGCCCGTCTGACGTGCGCGGCGTTGGCCCTGCCCTTGGCCATGGCCAGAGCTAGGTGTATATTATCCACGAACAGCAAACAACGGGTGCCAAACTTGTCACGATTACGAACGAGATGCTTGGCCGCCAAGAGCAGAGCGCCCCCCTCCAAGCAGAGAATGTTGGCCCTACCCAGACACATACATAGCCAGGACCGCGGACCACGACTCCTCACAGAACAAATCCTGGGGGACCTCGTTGAAAGCCCTGGCCCGCTGGTGGATGCACCCGGAGTTGTCGTCGCAGAGCACGTCGAGGCCCTCGTCCAAGCGGTTGGCCTCTGGAACCTTCCCGAGCCTGGGGCGCGTGGAGAGGGCAGACTCCCTGGCGCGCGAGTGGCCATCAACCTTGAACCTCCATTTCCCAGAACACCGCCCGACCGTAGCGACGAGGCTGGGATCCAGCCACCGAGACGAGACGCCCAACCCGAAGTTGGAGGCGTCGGAAGCCAGGGCCTGCGTGCTCCAGGAGGCGGAGAGGTTCTCGGCCAACAGAGGAAGGGCGCCACGGATCCAGGTAAGCGCCTTGACGACGCCGGGCCACATGCGCGTGATCTGTGTCCCCGCCGCCTTCAAGCATAAACCTCTGAGAAGAAGGCCAGACACTCCCGTCGGATCAGGCCCGCCCACGGGAGATGACCGAGGAGGATCTCCATGGGCTTCCCGCGGAGAGGGCGGCGCCGGAGGACCGCGTCCCAAGCATGCCGAAGACGCCGAATATGTCGACGCCGAATAGATGACCAACGACCGTGGGCCAGCTCGACCCCGCGGAACTCGGCATCCTGGCACGCGCGCGTCAGCTCGTGGACCGCCAGCCCCAACCCAGACAGACGTTTTGCAAGAGCGTCCCGGCCCTGCTGGGCCGTGGACGGGGACCGGCTGGACGCAAGGAAGTTGTCCACGTAGCCAGGGACCACGCACGAACGCTCATCGGAGAGGACCTTCCCAGGCCCCCCGTCCAGGACCATGCTAGAGTGGGGGAAACCGCAGAGGACGAGACTGTTGACCAAGACCGTCTGTGCTAGGTGCATTGCCCAAGACCAGCCCATAGGTAGAACAGTTAGGACCGGTGTCACAGACTCTGAGGCCGAGATAGGAGCGCCCTCGCACGCGCGGAGGCCAAGGTACCCTGCAGCAGCACCCGCCAAAGGGAAGAAATCCTGGAGGTCCTCAGGCAGCTCAATCCTATACAAACAATTGCTGATATCGCCTCCAGAAACGCACATTCCATCTTTACTGGGTTCAACAGAGCTGAGAGCAGATGAGGCGGGGAGTCTCGTCGAAAAAAGGCCGCGGGAAAAACTAAAGAAACAAACAACAAAAAACAATTCACCTGTCTGGTATCGAAGACCAGCCTAATATGCCCAGATTTTCTGGCGACGAAGAAGATCCCCACGCCGGCCAGGACTGCCCGAGTCCGGCGAAAAGAGACCATGCTCCTATCTGCAAGGCTCTTTAACACATCCGCGTAACAGTAGGGTCGGCCCACGAGAGCCCGATCTGCAAAGGGTCCCCGGGGGCGAACTTCAGCCACCAGGCTGCGCGCCTCGCCTGCAGGCCTAAACAGGTTGCTACAACAGGGGGCCAGCCATTCCTTAACGCCCTCCGCGAGCAGGTCCAAAAGAGGAGGGGGCCTGCTCGTGCCGACGGGCAAGGAAACGTTTCCTCTGGCGCAAGGCCGGGTGCTGGAGGGATCCGAGTGATACGGGCCGCCAGCGGCGCAGAGCTCGGCAAGGGCCCCCGCGCCTCCGGGTGCGTCCTCAACGGGGGCACCCCACTTGCAAGAACTCCGACTCGATGTGATCCAGCGCGGCGCGCTGGGAGGCATTCGTGGGCCGCCGCGGCTGCTTGTGCTGCGCATGCCCGTAGGCCGAGTTCAGCGAGTCGATGCAGGCGTTGGCCCAGTCGACGGTCTTGAAGGCTCTGGCGCGGCGCCGAGCGACCGAGCGGCAGCAGACATCCCTGGCAGCCAGGGCGCCCTCTCGGCGCTCCAGCGGCGGCAACGGGGAGATGTCGCGCCGTCGCTCCGCGGCAGCCTCAGCAGCGCCAGGTTGCCGTGCATCGCCGTGAAAATCAGCGTCGGGCTGGCGAAGCCCAGGCGGGGGCCTGAAATCGCTGGCGGGGGAGGCCCAATCCTCACCGCCAGCTGCCTTGTCAACCATCGTCAGCGCCGCCCTGCCCTCTCCGCGCCTTTGCCTTGGCCTTCGCGGTGGCAGCGGCGGCGCGCTCCTCGCGGGCCTTTCTCCTCTCCTTCAGGATCGCGTGCTCCTTAGCGAGCTCCTGGCTCACCCAGTCCTGGAGCGCTGGACACACGCAGCAGTTGCCGCGCGCCAGCTCGGTCCCCGTGTAGAGGCGCGTGTCCACGCGCAAGGGGTCCGAAGAGCCAGCCAGGCGATCGCGATACTTCTCCTCGAGGATCTGTAAAGTTATGCCCGGGAGCTCAAAGGTGGCCATCTCCGTTACGTTGATCTGATCAAAACAAACCGCGTTCTCCAGGGCCGTGCAGATCCTCAGGTGCTCGTCTACGCCGCCCTCGCTGGACAGGCGGCAGTCGGTCTTCCACCGACGATGACGGGCGACAGGGCTGCCCCCGTTCGCGGACATGAACTGGCAGACCCACTTGAAGGTTCGAGGCCCCCTCACGGGCCAGTCTACCCGCGGCGTCTCCGTCAGCAACGACTGGGCCTCTGTGAACGGACGGTTGCTCCTGTTGAGCGAGTCCATCAACCAAGGGTGCACCCTCAGGTCCGTGGGCGCCTGGGCCTGGGCCTCCCCCACGGGGCCGCGCCCCCCGCGCCGAGGGCGACTGGGGCGGCTCCCTCTGGGGCCACGGCCGGCGGCGCGGCCGCCAGCGCGCCCGGCGCGGGCGCCGCGGCGGCCGCCGGCCCGGTGGCCGGCATCCCCGCGAGGGCGCCTCCCGCACCAGCAGCCGGCGCCGCGGCACCTGCGCCTGGGCCCAGCACGGCGGCGAGGACGGCCAGGCCGCCTCCCACACCTGTGGCCGCAGGGGGCCCAGCCACTGGCGCTGCGTCACCAGCGGCAGGGGCGGGGGCTGGCAGGCCAAGGGCCCCGCGCCCGGTGGGCGGGGCGTCCGCGCGCCCTCCTGCGTTGGGCGCGAGGGGCAGCTCAGGGGCGACGTGGCCGGCCCCGACCGCGGCCGCGCCCCTCGCCGCACCCAGCGTCGCCGCCAGCGGCGCCCCGCGGAAGCGGCGCACACGGGCGCCGCCGCCGCCCGCCACGGCCGGCGGCGGACCGCCCTGGGCGCCCCCCGGGAGGAAGCACCATTCCACGACGTCGCCGTCCGGGGTGTGGTCCTCGTCGCAATGGTCGTCCTCGGGCGCGTAGCTGGCGCTCGCACCGCCAGCCTGGTCCAGCGGCAGGTAAACGCAGCAACGCTCGTGGAAAAGCGGCGGCCCGGGCACCCCGTGGCGCGCGAGGTGGAAGTCCCCCTCGCGCAGCCCCGCCAGGGCCATGCCATTGAGGGGCATCGCCATCGCGGATCACGCCGCCCGCGGACGGCCCTCAGCTGCGCCGGCGCCTCCGCCTGCAAGTCTCCCCCGCCGATGGCCTTCGCGACCGACGCGGGCCGGGCCTGGGGCTGAGGGCCCGCGGCGCTCGCCCGAGCCGCGCACCACCGTCGCCAGGCGGAAGGCACCTGGCCCAGCAGCAGGCCGAGGGCGACCAGCAAGGGCCCTGCCACCGGCCCGATCGAGATGCTGTCCCCGCAGTGCACCGTCGGCCAGGGCGGGCAAGACACCTGGCAGGTGCACGGAGGGCAGTCGCAGAAGCAGCCTGGGCACTCCTGCCCCGCCACACGCACAGCGACGCCTATGCCAAGCCCGCGGAGGATCTATTGGCCAGCCTGGAAGAGGAGTGGTTCCATAAAGGCGTGGCGTTCGCTTGAGCCGAACGGTTTGGGTTCGGCGTCCATTCCCCTTCCCTCTTGCTCATGCATTGAAATGTGGGGATATATATATATATATATATATATATATATATATATATATATATATATA
>CAUYUJ010014585.1:127500-135000 GCA_963575745.1 Prorocentrum cordatum | reverse complement strand
GGGATCCGCGCGCTGCAAGTGTTAGCGGGGATCTCGCTGGCGCCGCGGTTGCGCGCGTCGGACCAGCGGTCGGGGCGCGCGGCGCCGCGCCCCGAGCGGCTGCTGCCAGTCGTGAGGCCCGGGCTCGTCAGCAGGGCGCTGTGGCGCGGAGAAGGCGGGGCCGCCTCCGACGCGCCGCGCGCGGGGCGCTGCGTCGCCGATGCGCCCGCGCTGCGGCTCAAGATGGAGTTCGTCTTCCTCTGCGGTGGCGTCGATGGATCGCCGGCGCGTCGTCGAAGCATCGCCGATGCGTCGCGACCCTCCGTCCGTGGGCGGTGGCGGGGCCGCCGCAAGCGCTGCCGGGCTCGTCGGGCGCGGCGCCTTCGCGGCCGTTGGAAGCTGGCGCGGCGGGGCAGATGCCCCCGGGCCCGGCAGAAGAGGGCCGTGCGAGGCAGGCCGCTCCCGCCGCGAGGAATCGCCTTGCGCGGTATCGCGCCGCTTGGGCCACTGAGCTCGAAGCGAAGGAAGTCAGGGTGGAGGTCCGACGGCCCGCCGAAGCTGACGGGGTCGCGATCGCCCTGGGGCCCCAGGGCGGGGGCCGCCCGCGGCGGGAGGTGGCGTCGGCCGTCTGCGGCGCCGCGCTCGCGCCCGAGCCGGCGCCGGGGGGCGCGGAGCGGTGTGGCATGGGGATGCAGGCAGCCGCGGCGCTGACGTGCGCGTGTGATCGAGTGGCCGCCCTTGTCTGGTCAGCGGTGCGCAGGGGGGTGGCCCGCGGGCCAGTGTTGGCGGGGCTCGCGCTGTCACCGAGGAAGCTACCGTCGGGCTTTTGCTGGTGGTTGGGGCACGCGGTGCCGTGAGTGGAGCGGCTGCTCAGAATCGCCATGCCCCCCCCCCCCGAGCTGCTGCTGCCGCCCGTCGCGAGTCCGGGGCTCGACGGCAGGGCGCTGCGGACAGGAGAAAGCTGTGCCGTCTCCGTCGCGCCGTGGGTGGGGCGCCGCATCGACGACGCGTCCGCGATGCGACTCAATGCGCGGCTCGCTTGCATCGGGGTGCGGCGCGGGGGGATGGCGCCGATGCGTCGCTGACGTCGCCGATGCATCGTCGAAGCGTCGCCGGTGCATCGTCGAAGCCACGCCGACGCATCGCTGGCCTCCGCCCGCGAGCGCTGGCGGGGCCTCCGCAGGCGCTGCCGGGCACGTCGGGCGCGGCGTGTTCGCGGCAGGTCGCGGCCGGCACCGTGGGGCAGAGGCCCTGGGCCCCGGGGTCGCCCTGCTGCCGGGGCAGCGCGGCGTTGAGAGCGAGGGGCCGCAGGAGCAGGAATATCTCTCGGGAAGAGCGACGCGGCGGGCCTCCGCGGCGGCGGGGGGCTGACGCCGAGGGCCGGTCAGCGGCGCTCGCGGGCGCGGGGTCCGCCGCGAGGAGTCAGTCGCCTGATGCGTCTCGTCGCCAAGTGGGCTAATGGGCGCGGGCGCTGGCCCCGCGGCGCCGTCACCGTCGGCGGCCGTCGCGGCGGGGGCCGCGGCCCATTTTTCGGCCGGGCGCCAGCCGGTGGCGAGGCCGCGGGCCATGGGCCGCGGCCTCGGCCTGGGCGCGGGCGTGGGCGCCGACCTCAGCGGCGCCGCCGGGGCCGTTTGCCGGCGATGCGCCGGCGCGGGGCGCCCCCTGGGCGGGGGCGGCGGCGGGGTCCAGGCTCGGGCCTGTGAGGACGTCGTTCCAGAGATTGGCGTCTCGCGGAGCCGCGTCGGCCCCCGCGGCCGCGGGGGCAGCGGGGGCGCGCGGGGGCAGCGGGGGCGCGCGGGGGCAGCGGGGGCGCGCGCCGACAACCAGCGCGCGAGGCGCCGCGTCCGCGTCGCCCTGGAGATCGTGGACCTCCCGCGCGCGGGCGTTGTGCCGAGTCGACGTTGCGGCGGCGGCGGCCGCGCTATGGGGCTGAGCTTCCTTCGCGGCGGAGTCGTGGAAGTCGGCGCGAGGCCGGGGGCTGGGCGCCCGAAGACGGGCAACGCAGCCGTCTGCGAGGTGGGCGGCCCATGCGGCGCCGGGGCCCCGGGCGACTATATTGCGCCGCGAAATCCGCCCGCGTGGGGTTGCGGGGCCGCGGACAGCAGCTCTGGGGCCGACGCGGATCGAGCCTCCGAGGGCGGCGTCGGGCGCCGGCCAGCGAGGCGACGGGGCGCGCTGGCGGCGCCCGACGGCCTCGCAGCGCCGAGGGCCCTCGCCGCCGAACCTGTCGCACGACCGTGGAAAGGGCCGGGCGGGGGCCATAGGCGCCAGGCCCGGGGGTCGCGTCTACCAGCGCGACGCCGGGCGCCTCCGCCGAGTTGGCGTCGGCGCTGGGCGGCGCAGGGCCAGCGCCAACGTCGGGGGGGGGCTGGGCCTCGGCGCTGGCGTTGCCTTGGAGGGGCGTCTTCAGCGCAGCTGCGGCGCCGTCGGGGGCGGGGGCGCCCTCGTCTGGGCAGTCGGAGGCGACGGCTTCGAGGGTGAGGTGGCGTCGGGAGCGGGGCCGCGCGGGGGAGGCGACGCGGCCGGCGGGCTGGGTCGAGCTTGCTCCGTCAGCGCCAGCCGCTTCGGCCGACTGGTCGCGCTCGCAGGGGTGCAAGGCGCGAGCGAAGCGACGGCGGCAGCGGGCGAAGGGTTGCGCGCGGCGGCCCGGTGGGGGCCGCGCGGCAACAGCTGCAGAGAGGCAGCGCGCTCGGAGGGCGGCCCGCTTGACGCGCTTGGCGGCGGGGCTCTGGCAATCGCCGCTGGCGCCCTGGGCGCCAGGCCGACGTCGCCCCGGGGGTCTGCGCCCTCCTTCGGCCTTTCTGACCAGGGTCAATCCAGACCTGGGTCAATCCGGCCTTCCAGAATCTTGCAAATCCTGCAAGATCCTGCGCCTAAGCCCGGGTAAGCGTGAAGGATCCTGCAAGGTCCCGCAGGGTCCTGCGCCCAAGGCTGGGTCAATGCGACCCTGGCCCTGCGGAGTCCTGCAAGATCGGGCGCCCTTGCTGATCCCCGTTTTTGGCTCTCGTCTCGCGGCCCCCGCCCTCTGCTCGCCGTCGCCGTGCCGGGCAAGCGCTGGAAGGGGGGGGCCCGCGCAAAGGCTCAGCACCCCCTCGGCGGCGCCGCCGGGGCCGAGGGGCGTCGCGAGCGCGAGTGGCAAGGGGGCGGGGAGGGCGCGAGGCGTGGGCGCGGCGGCCGCCGCGTCGCGGTTGCCGACGCCGGATCGATCGCGCTCGTCGCCAGCGCGCGCGTCGGGGGCAGCGCCCGTAGTAGGTGGCTCTCGGCGCGGCGCGGGGTCGACGGCGGCGTCGAGGGCCGCGCTGGCGTCTAAGGCGGGGTCGGCGGCCGCGTCGCCCTTGGCGGCCCCCGCCGCAGCAGTGATAGCACGCGAAGTTGAGGGGGGCGTCGGCGGCGGCAGCGCGGCAAGGTCAGCGCGGTGCCTTCGCAGGAGGGCTGTGCCTCCGCAGTGTTGGCGCCAGCGCCGGGGGCTGCCGCCGCGCCGCGACGGCGGCGGCCGCGGGGGCTGAGCTCCAGCGGGGGCTTCGCGGCGAGGGGCGGAGCCCCTGCGCGGGCGCCCGTGGGTAGATCATCGGAAAATGATCGGCAGGAACATCGTCGGGAAGCTCGCCAGGAGGTACATCCTTAAGGAGGCTTCAGGAGGTGCCCCTGCAGGTGCATCCTCAGCCGGGTGATCTTCAGGTACATTTTCAAAAGGATCGCCGGGGATATCTCCAGGAGGTTCGCGCCTTGTTATCCAGGAGTAACACATTCAGGTACGTTTTCATGTGAGGCGTTTCAGGAGGCTTCAGGCGGAACTTAGTCCAGCACATCCGAAGCAGGGGCATATTCAGGCACATATTCACGAGGATCGTCGGGGAGATCTTCAGGAGGTTCATGCCCAGTTACCCAGGATGTCCATTTTCATGTACATCATCAGGTACATTTTCAGGCACATGTTCTGGAGGTTCACCAAGAGGCTCGCGAGGAGGTATATTTTTAGTATGCTCCTCAGGAGGTAGTTTTCCAAACACATGTTCAGCACAAGTCTGTTCATGTGCACTTTCAAAAAAAGGGTCGTCCGGAAAATCTTCCCGAGGTTCGGGCCATGTTCTTCACGAGGTACATCTTCACGCACATCATTATCATCAGGTGCGTCTTCGGGTACATATGGATGCTCACCAGGAGGCTCGTCAGGAGGTGCATCTTCTGGAGGATCTTCAAGAGGCTGCAGGGAGTACTTCTCCAGAGGCATCTTCAGTAAACAGATCTTCGGGTACATCTTCAGGGGAATCGACGGGAGGATCTTCAATATGTTATCCTGCACAGGGGCCCCTGCGCAGGCGCCTGCGGGTAGAACATCAGGGATATGATGGGCAAGGAGATTTTCAAGAGGCTCGTCAGGAGGGACATCAGGAACGCCCGGGGCCAACAGGACCAGGAACGCGTGGTACGCCACAGTTTGCCCACAGACTAGATTGAGCGGCGTGGCGTTCAGGTTGCGTGCCTGGAAAATCTTTCCAAACCCACAGAAAAAAAAACGAAGGGCATCGTCACAAATAATGCTTACCAGGATGAACTTGTTGTCCAGGTTGGCGGGGGTGCGCTCGTAGTGCAGGCGGGTCCAGGTGACCTTGCGGGTGGAGCACAGGCGGTGGGGTGCGCGTCGGAGGTCTTCTGGAGAACCACGGCGGGAAGTCCGTACCAGGTCCAGTGCGTTGCCGACTTGCTGAGCAAGCTCGTTATAGGCAGGCGCTGGGCAGCCGCCTCCGCCTTGGCGGAAACCCTCGATGCATGCGTGCGTCCTTCAGCGCGAGCTTGCTTTCGGGGTCGGGCGCTGTGCGTCGAGGGTTTGGGTGTTAGCATCCACGCGGCGGTGCGGCCGAGGCGGTGCCATTGCGCGCGCCGGCGGGGGAGAAGGGGTTGACGTATCAATTGCGCCCCTGGGGGGTGCGAGCCATCTCGCCTCGGGAAGGCTACGTCATAACTCGCGCGCGCCCCTGTGCCTTGAGCCGAGACTTGAGCTAAAATGGCTACGGAGAGAGAGAGAGAGAGATGACCTATGGAGATGTATAGTGAGAAGTGCTGTGTACTCTCTAGAAAGAAATGAAATGAACACAAGAGATGCGCGGGCAAGGGCGCATGGCTCGTGCGTACAACTACCTGTGTTGAAACCGCGACGCTCTTAGCTGATGGCCCCAGGCTGCCAGCAAGTGCGGACGAGGTCGACGATGGGAAGGGGAGAAATGTACGGCCGAGGAAAGGAGGGGCGGGGGAGGAAGCGGCGAAGCGAGGGGGCGCTCGCTCCTACGTACCTTGGGATAGCCCAAAGGCTACGCCCCGGGAGCGCCACAGCCCCGCACGCGAAACCCTCTCCCCACCGCTCATCGCGCGCAGTGGGCGGCGCGGCCGCCTGCAACAGACGCCCGTTTCCTGCTGGATCCTCCAGGCGCGCGCGCGCGCGGGACAAAACCGCCTCTGCGAGCTCCTGAGAGCTGCCCCCTTCTAAAGCTGCCTCATTCCCGCCCCCTCTCCGCGCGATCCTATGCTTTCTCCTCCTCGTCTCCTCCGCCTCCTCCGCCGTATCCTCCAGTTCCCTCGTTCCCCCTCCCCCTATTGTCCTGTAGGTCGCATCCTCTTTTCTTCCTCCTCAGCCTCGCTCTCCCCTCCTCCTCCTTCGCCTGGAGCGGCTCCCTGGGCGGGCTGCCCAAGCGAGCTGCCCGGAAACACCCCATTGCAATGGGTTTGCGGCCTCGCTGGGGGTGAAGCTGCCCGTTCGCTCTGACGGCAGAGCGCCGGTGGAGACTTCTCGTTGCGGGCCGTGCGCCCGTGAGAGAGGCAACCTGAGAGAGACAGCCCGACGAAAGCCTTCACACTTCGAACCGTGCCCAACTGACCTTGCTCCCCCCTTTTCCTGCTCCTGCTCACCTTTAATCCTTCACCCAAGCCTCCGTCACCCTCACCCTTTCCCTGCTCCTCCCCCTCGGCCCTCCCCAGGACCCCCTCCGTCCTTTTGGCATCCGCCCCAAAGGGGTGCTGGAAATGGTCCACGTGGTGGACGCAGCGAATCCGCCAGACCCCGCGTGTCCAGCTGGCGAACGCAATGCTTCCATGGAGACGGGGGGAGTGGGGATGAGTAGGGGGGAAGGTGTGAGGGAGAGGGAGAGGGGGGATGGACAAGCTAGGTGCGCTCGCGTCAGATCTGACATCCTATCACTCCCTCCCATCTCCTCCCACTGCGCTGATGTTGTTTTTATCCGCGGACGCGTGTCATAGCCAACCTGGAACTCCACAGAATACCCAATTGTGTTATGCACAGTCGGAGATGGGAAACTTGTGGGACCTGTGGGGCCTGGGGGACCTCTGTGGCCTGTGGGGCCTGTGAGACCTGTGACCTCTGTGGGACTTGTGGGACCTGCGGGACCTGTGGGACCTGCTAGACCTGCGAGACCTTTGGAACCTGTGGCACTGGCGGGACCTGTGCGACCTGTGGGGCATGGGGGACCTCTGTGAGACCTGTGAGACATGCGACACCTCTGGGATCTGTGGGACCTGCGGGACCTGTCGGACCTGTGGGACTTGTGGGGCATACGAGACCTGCGACATCTGTGGGACCTTTGGGAACCTGTCAGACTTGTGGTGCCTGTGGAACCTGTGGGACGACCTGCGAATCCTATGGGTCCTGCGGGACATGCGGGACCCGCGAGACCTGTGAGACCTGCGAAACCTGCGGGATCCGGAAAAGTGGCCCACACTGGGGCGGGAGAGCCATTCTGAACGACGGGAGCACAGCGCCAATTCCAATATGAGGCCCACGCTGCTGCGAGAGCACCATTGTTGAAAAATTGATAGCACTCGGAATGTACAACAAACATGTGAACAACCACAATTCGGCCCAATCCTGTGGACAACATCCAGACGCGAAGGGGGGCGGAGGATCTTCTGGACAGGGCGATGGGAGAGAGGGGAGTAGTATTTATTTTGTGTAAGTGTGCAGGGGAATGGTGAGGGCGGGGGGGATGAGTCGATGACCACCAGTCAGCGCTCCTGGCCGCCTGTATCCAATGCAGGTCGTTTAGCTTCTTATGCTCGCGCTGGAGGGGAATGTGATTGGGATGGAGGTGGAGGGAATGGAGAGGGGAGAGGGGGAGGATGCGGGAGGGGTGGTGGGATCGGAGGTAGAGGTAGAGGAATATTGGAAGAGGGAGGGTGGAAAGAGAGGGGGATGGGGTGAAGGAGCAGAAAGAGGGGGAGGAAAAAGGATCAAGGGGGAATAATGGAAGGAATGGGGAGGGGACATGGGAGGAGACGAAGGTTGACGGGGAGATGGAAAGGGATGGAGGCGGTAGATAGGGATGAACAGGGGGATAGTGAGGGGGACTGGCAGATGGAGAGGGAGAGGGAAAGGGAGGGAGAGGGGGGAGGGGGGAGGGGCTCAAGGGTGGAGGTGGGATCCATGAAGCACAGCATGCCTAGCGTCAAACGGGAAACGTGTTTGAATAAGCACCCGCGCATCTGGAGGAGGACCTTGAGCTCGCCGACGAG
>CAUYUJ010014585.1:117500-122500 GCA_963575745.1 Prorocentrum cordatum | reverse complement strand
GGTGTCCTGGCATGTGCCGAGCTGGCAGAACCCAGTGCCTGCTCCCCCAGGCATTGTGCATTGAGTAGCGATTGACTCGAAGAACCCGGTTGAAGTGCAGCACTGTGAGTCGCTACCGTCTGGAGTGCACTCCTTCCCCTCTGCCAGCAAGCAGTCCTCACAAAAGGCGCAGCTGGTGCCCGTGTCACATTCGCACTCCTCGGCCGCATCGACCATCCCGTCCCCACACACGGCCACGTACCTTGTAATGGCCTCGCAATCCTGATCGACACGGTGGGATATTACAGTGCAAATATCATCTTTCGTGAATTCTGTGTTGAACTGGAAGATGCCGTTGAGAGTGCCGTCCCCATAATCCATTATGCCTCCTGTACTCCCCTGCCCATTCTCGAAAGCGTGATTGGCACCGAAGTTGTGGCCGACCTCGTGGGCGAAAGTCTTCCAAGTGCTGTCAGAATACCACGATACGCCGGTGTTGGAGTAGCTCTCGACGCAGGGGGCGCCTGAGCTGATGACATAGCACCGCCTGTCCATCTCACAGACGCCCGCGGTCGTAGTCCCGACGTTGGCGAGGCCGATGGGTCCAGGATTCAGGTCATGGCAATTGTCGAAGAGGTGCCACAGGCCCTGCCTGGAGCGCTGGTTCCACTTGCTGAACTCGGCAAGCTGAGAATCTATCCCCAGGGTGCAGTCGTCCCAGGACACGGTCTCCCCGCTCGCAGCTGGGATGTAGACGTCCGAGATTGTCAGAACGAAATTAAGCTGGGGAGTGTAAATCATGTTCGCAAACGCGAAGATGGACTGCAGCCAATCTAAGGTCTCGTCGACGCTGTCCAGTATCCCTTCCGTGGTGTACAGGCGGGTCCCGACAGCCACGCCCATGGACATGGCGCGGGTCGACGCGTCGTTCGTGTAGCAGTCAGTCCACTGTTCGATCTGGTCGGGGGCGAATTCCAAGCGGCGCCCACCAGATCCCGTCACATTCCACGCGGTAGCCGAGCGCTCGCCGCCGCTGGACAGCCCGTTGACGGTCAGCGTTCCGGCGATGGAGTCCGCCTCGATCTCGAGCAGCTCGCTCCCGATCCGGACCGCGCCGAGTATGCGCCTCCCCACGGCAGTCAGCATGGCGGTGTGGTCCCTGCTGCGGAACACGGGCTGCTTGGCCGCCAGCGGCAGCTCCAAGCCCCTGGCCACCACCACGGCGTCGCTGGCGAACACGGGGGGAGTCCGGTACAGCCGGAAGTCCAGCGAGCGCCCGTGCGCCTCGAACTGTAGCCGCAGCGGCGGGGTCGGCGAGAGGGCCGCCCAGACGTGGCGGGCGCCCTGCCCGCTGCCGCTTAGGCCGTGGGGAGGCTCCAGGGCCGCCGCCTCGGCGACCAGGTCTCGCCCCTCCGCGTCCGATAGGGAGAAGGGCACCACCACAGGAGAGGCGGCAGCGGCCGCCGAGGCCAAGAGCAGCGCGGCTGCAGAGCCGGCCCTCATTGGCGCCACCTGGAGAAGGGGGGCCCGACGGGGACCAGCGTGAGCGAGGCCCGACCCGGAACGGCTTCAGCAAGTGGCTACGGAGTGGGCCCAGGAGGGAGAGGACGGAAGGCTTTAGGGCCGACATGTGTTCAGGGGGCTCTAGCGGGTTCACTCGGCAAGATCGTTACACAGGGGGAGGGGGGGTTGAGGCTCCCTCCTGGACACGTCGGGGAGTGGGGTTCCAGGCAACCCCCTTCGTAAGATCGTTATCGTTACCTGGGGAGGAGGAATGGGGTTTGGCCAGGGTAGCGACCGTTACGCGCCAGAGAACAAAAACAAGTCTCGAAGGAGGAGGATAGGACGATCACGATGACATTATACGGTTGTCTCAACATACATACTTCCCAGGAATTCCAGGGCATCTAGCGGCCCTCGTACCTAGGAGACGCACGGAAGGAAAAACAGCACCTGGAGATCCTGCAGCGCATCATTCACACTTCTCGCTCCCGAGATGCGAACCGAAGCGAAGTGCTGCCATTGCCGGGCGGTGCGGACGCCCACTCAGGGGAGGCAGGCGCGAGTGCAGCGCCGCAGCGCGCCACGCGAGGCGCCACCCCGAGGCTGGAGGTGCCCCGCCTTCGGCGTGAGGCGCGAAGCGACCGCAAGAGACGCGCAGGCCACGCGAGCCGTGCCGCAAGAAGCCACGCTCGCGCTCCCGCCACGCAGTCTCACTCGATGCCCGTAGGCGTCCATGGCGAGAAGCGAGCGCACGGCACCGCCGCGGCGGGGCCCAGGTGGGCCTGCGCGGGTGGGCCGGAGCCCGCGGTTCTCGGTGCGTGTGTTCTGGGGTGGTCCACGGCATAACCCCTGCCGTGAGCAAAAACCACATGCCATAGCCAACCACCACTCGCCACCAGTTTCGCGAGACCGGTGCGGGAGTTCCGACGCACCCATCCTGAAACCTTCCTGAGGAAGGTTTTAGGAAGGTTTTCCCGGGGGGGGGGGGGAGCGAGGAAGGTTTCAGGAAAGTCCTTCCAAAAACCTTCCAACAACCTTCCGAACATCTTCCAACAACCTTCCAAGAACCTTCCAAAAACCTTCGTGAAATAAGCGAAACCGCCCAATACATTCCAACAACCTTCTAACAACCTTCCAAAACAACCTTCCAAACACCTTCCAAAAACCTTCCAAAAACCTTCCAAACAACCTTCCGAAAACCTTCCAAACAACCTTCCGAACAACCTTCCTAAAACTTTCCTAAATCCTTCCGAAACAACCTTCCAACAACCCTCCTAAAAACTTTCCCAGGAAGGTTTCAGGAAGGGTTGGCCCAAAAACCTTCCAAAAACATTCCAGAGGAAGGTTTTAGGAAGGTTGTTTGGAAGGTTTTGGGAAAAACCTTCCTGGAACCTTCCTCAAACCTTCCTCAGGAAGGTTTTTCACCACATCCAAACTGGGGTTTTTGTTTTCTCTGGACACCCCGCGCAGGAACCTCCTCACCTCACCCCTTCTCCTCTTCTGTCTTCGTGCGCTCACTCACTCATTCACTAGCTCACTCACACACTCACTCACTGAATCATCAACACTCACTCACTCACACGCTCATGAACTCACATATGATGATGATGATGAGTGTGCGCGTGAGGGAGTGTGATGATCATCATCATCACCAGTCAGTCAGTCAGTCACTCACTCACTCAGTCGCCTTGGGCCTCGTCTGTGAGTGAATTGCGAAGGGGCCCGCGGATCATGTTACTAACCCGAGGACGTCTCAAACGAGAGCCCCCTCCCTATGGGGCCCGCGGATCATGTTACTAATCCGAGTGGGTCATCCAATTCCTGTACCTGTCGCCACTTTTGGGCTCTCGCGCTGCCAGAACGCCATTCGGGAGCCCCCTCCCTATGGGGCCCGCGGATCATGTTACTAATCCGAGGAAGTCCCAAGCGGGGGCGGCCCCTCCCTATGGGGCCCGCGGATCACGTTACTAATCCGAGCGGGTCATCCAATTCCTCTAACTGTCGCCACTTTTGGGCTCTCGCGCTGCCAGAACGCCACTCCCAGGCCACATTTTGAATGCCCGGAGCCAACTGTAAGCCACTTCGTGTTTTTCGTGCTCCCGAAACACCACTCCCGGGCCACATTTTGAATGCCCGGAGCCAACTGTAAGCCACTTCGCGTTCGTGTTCCCAGAACACCACTCCCGGGCCACATTCTGAATGTCCGGAGCCAACTGTAAGCCACTTTGTGTTCGTCGTGTTCACAGAGCGCTATTCCCGGCACGTATCCACTGGGACGCACCCCTGTGCGCTTCCTCTGGGTCGTGCCCCCGCGCGTATCCACTGGGACGCACCCTGTGCGTTTCCTCTGGGTCGTGTTCGGCACGTATCCACTGGGACGCACCCCTGTGCGCTTCCTCTGGGTCGTGCCCCCGCACGTATCCACTGGGACGCACGGCGGCGCAGGAAGAGCTGAAAAAAAGTTGGGGCTCGCGTGGGAGCGACGGGCCGCCATCGTACGATGGTGGCCCGTCGGGGGTCCCAGGCGCATTCAAGTACATTTCAAGTGCGAAGTGAAACCCAAGTGTATTTCCAAACGTGTTAAACGTACAAGTGTATTTCCTTTCAGCAGGACAGGTGGGAACATACTAAAACAGTCTTAGATTTATAACATCATACTAATGTACTTATAAGACCTCCGTGGTGTCTTTCGAATTCCACCACGAGGACGAGCACCGGCGCGAGGAGTGCTCGGCAGGCCTGCTCTTTCGCCCCCGCTTCCTACCGCAAGGAATCTGGCTGCAGGTGCACGGCTTCAAGGAGTCTCCGATCTACCAAGAGGTCGCCGAGGTGCTGCGACAGGGCGCCGAAGACGCCGACGACGACGGCCAGGCCCAGGCTCGGGCGCGGAGCTTGCTGATGTTCAGGCCCAGCGAAAGGAAACTCACATGGCAGAGCTCGGGGGCGCACAGCGTGCGCCGCTCGGGGTTCACCCCGACGCGCGCGCCCTACCTGACCTCCACGCTGTCGCAGGGCCAGACGCTGCGCAAGAGCGTCAACATCGACTGCGCGAGAGACGCAAACGCCGGCCGCACGGGCATGTCGGACGAGCAGTGGTGGCTGCACCTCTACGTCATGCTCTCCCGCGCCACGTGCATGCGGAACATGCTGATCCCGCGGCCGCCGCGGCGGGAGTTCCTGGAGCGAAGGCCGCCGGCGTCCCTGCGGAAGGCGCTCCTGGAGTTCGACAAGAGAGCGGTTTTGTCCAGGGCGGAGGCGAAGCAGCTCGCGGCAGAGCTGGGCTTCGCGCTGCCCGCCTGAGCGCGGCTGCGCCCCGTTCGAAGCCCGCGGGGTTGTCCCAACGGCTTGGTCTTGCGCGCAAGCGGCTCGCGGGGTTGCCCCGACAGCCTGGCCCGCGGGGTTGCCCCAACGTCTGCGCGACGTGGCCATTAGAGAACGCGCCTGTGCTGGCCGAGGCGGCGACGGCGCCGAGGAACACCGACGTGCGCGCTCATGCAATTGAAAGGCGAGGAGGTGGC
>CAUYUJ010014585.1:67500-112500 GCA_963575745.1 Prorocentrum cordatum | reverse complement strand
CCGGATCGCCTTTCCCATTTGACGTGTGGAGTCGCTCTTTCCGCAGTCCGAGCTCGGTGCCAAACCGTCGGTTCTTTCTGCGCGCCCCCTGCTTTTGCGGGCGCTGCTGCGACTGAGGGCGGACAGCGCGACGCGTGCACCGTGGCGCGGGATGCCTTGCTGGCCCAGCTGGGCCTTTCGCGCCCACAGCGCAATCTCCAGCCGCAAGCCCCCTCCTGGGCAACGACGGCCCTCGCCGAGGGTGCAGCTGCAATCGCGCCATAGCTTGTATACCTACACCCTATGCGACCATCCTTCGCGCGCTAATGAGGTTGTCTTTTTTTTTTTTGGGGGGGGGGGGGTGCCTGCGCCTCGCTCAATCGATTTCGCCGCGCATGCCGAAATCTTTCAACAAACCACCGCCGCGCCACCATTAAACCACCACCACCACCACAACCCACCACCACTACCACCACGAACCACCACAACACCGCCACCCACCACCACGACCACCACCGCCACCACGACAAACCACCACACCACCGCCGCCGCAACCACCACCACCGCCATCACCACCACCGCCGCCACCACCACCACAACCCACCACAACCGCCGTCGTCCTCGTCGACGCTGCCCGCCGCCGCCGCCCGCCGCCCCAGGCGCCGGCGCCGGCTCAGAAAAAGAAATCGCCGCCCCCGCCGCCGCCGCCGCCAGACGAGGAGAGGGAGAAAGGAGATGTAGGGGCGGTGGTCTGGGAATCCGGTTCCAACCCCGCCCCCCCCCTCCAAACGACCGCAGATCGCGCTCTCTCGCATGTAAATACGCACGTATGGAAAAGCTTCTCCTTCTATTGTGTCTTCTCCTCCTCCTCCCTCTGTCCGGGCTCCGTCCCTGCCGTCGCTCGGGATCCTTGCTCCTTCCGCGCACCTCCTCGGTATTCGATGCGCACTTGTCTTCGCCCTCGCCCGTTTCCTGACCCTTCCTCCCCTCGTCCCTCCGCGCAATTATCCTGATCATCCTTCTCTCCTTTTCTTCCTCGTCCTCTTGATTCTCTTCCTGGGGCTTCCATTTTTCCCCCTCCACCTCCTCCTGATTCCCTCTTTCTTTGTCTTCCTCTTGCTTCGTGTCGCACCTGACCCCGCCCCTGGTGGCGCCCTGACAGCAACGCACGTGTCAATCCGAAATGACGTGTCACATGCTCCCTGAACCAGTGTCTGTGCATTCCGAATTCACACTGCGTCGTGAACCTTTTTTCCAGGTGTCCTCTGAAAGAGCCGCCCCGACAGCTTCAATCATGGCGCGCAACACATGGACATGTAATCCCACCAGCCCTCTGAACCTTCTAATCCCACATGGACATGTATCTCACATGGACGAATTGGTTTCTTCTTTCTTCTGAAGCCTCTCGTTCCCTTGCTCGGGGGAAGGGTGTACTCCTCCCCCTACTGCCTCCCATGGGGCCCTTTCGGTGGGGCTCCCTATGGGGATGGATCCCACCAGCCCTATGGGCTTAGGTGGTATAGCGCGTTTTGTTCCCCACATCCTAAGTGGGTTCTTGTTCTCTCTGGACACCCTCCGCGCAGGATCTCCTCACCCCCCTCTCTCTCTTTCTCTCTCTCTTTCTCTCTCTTTCTCTTCCTCTCTCTGGCCGTCACAATCATCAGTCATCATCACTCCAAGGTTATCATCAGTCGTCATCATCATCAGTCACCTTGCCCAGGGAAGGAATTCCATCTAAGTCCCATGTTACGCCTAGGTGATCTGGAACATGCTATGGCTGTATAGTCCGGTGAACACATGTACTAACGCATACGTGTATGCTATAGCAGGCCGAAGGTGGGGAAGGCCGGCCGCGCGCGCACACTCTCTTACATGAGCACAGAAAACGGCGAGACAACACCAATGCCAACCTTAGCGTTGTAAAAAGCGCCGCGAATCCTCAGTTGGAGGGCGCTGGCAGCGCGGCGAAGGAAGGCGAGGAAATCGCTAGTAATGACAGAACCCTTAACAAGGCATCCTCTCCTAAGGGATCCCTACTACCTGACAGCTACCATGCTGAATGACAAGCCCCCGTAATTGGGTGCCGCACGACCGGGCTCGGACCATCAACCATTGTAAACAACCGTGCGCTTCGGGTCCGAGGCCCAGCAAGCACGGTAAAATAATGTTCTCCTGGTTGTTTCGCATTTTTGTATCTGGGCTGGCCCTCTGGCATGACAGCGCTGTCGTTTACAATACAATGGTTGTTGGCCCTTCGGCTTGACATGAGGCGCCACTCGCGAGAGAGATCGGGGATGCCAGATTATCTTTGTTTGTTCTCTCTCTGTTTTTTGTTGTTGTTTTTTTGTTTGTTTGTTTTATCATTGTTTTTTTTTTTTTCTCTCTCTCTCTCTCTCTCTCTCCACACACACACAAATACACGCACCCACAAAACACCCAGGCCATTATACGGTCTCCAGGCTCTCCTTCTCCTCGGCACGCTCCTCCTCCTCCTCCTCCTCCTCCTCCTCCTCCTCTGCACCCTCGTCGTTGCGGTCTGCCGTTCGCCCCGAGGGCCTCCAGCTGCAGGCGATGCGTGCGCCTGTTGCCGCGGGAGTCCAGCACCAGCGACGGGCGCTGCCCAGCATCCTGGGCGGCCAGGGGGGAGGAAGAAAAAGATTCGGCCGTGCGCTGCACGTCTGATGTGACATGTGATGAGGAACATTCAGGAAGCCTCGCGCGGCAATGTACGTTGGACTCACGTCGGACCTGGCATTACGTCGCCCCAAATCTTGCAGGGCGGACGTGCGGCTTAGATAATGCAACTATTGCGCGCCGCGCAAGGCATCCCGGATTTCCCTCGCTACAACCCAACGGAATAGCAAACTTCATGAACATAGAAGTAAACTTTCGGAGCTCCGCGCGGAATTCTGGGTTCGGCGCTGGGCCTCCCTGGCGGCGCCTCCGCCGCAACCCCTGGCGCGCTCCACGCACTGGGGCCGGGGGCCCTGCGCAGACCCGAATAATCCGAGAGGAATCCTTAAAAGTCTGGATGCATGCCGTTCGGGGCTCTTCGAACAACACCCAAGCCACCTCCGACAACTTGTGAGCACCGTGCAGACCCTGATCACTTGAGAGGCGGCTTGGAGGAGGGGGAGCAGGAGCAGTCAAGCTTAGCAAGCCTTGCAAGGCAAAGCGGCATGACTAAACGAGTCCAGGTCAAAGTATCTTGAAAGACCGAGACCGCCCGCCAAAGGGCTCTCATGGCTGAGAAACGCACAATCATGGAGACGGCCTCTGTATGCATGAAGGGGGATAGAGGGGGAGGAGTGGGAGGACAGGAGGAGGAGGGAAAAAAGAAGATGCGACCTCAACATAGCTGTCGCGACTACGGAACTGGGCGCACGGCGGTGTATCGGTCAGATGTTTATCTCGAGGAGCCCTCGTTCAGCCAGGAAATCTTGTCATCAGCTAGAGGAAGAAGTTGTCAGGTGTCGTCCATTGTGTCTTGACCTGGTCAATGCTAGCCACAAATGTCGACTGCCCGTCTTTTCCAAGGACGGCTAGGCAGCCTGCCATTTGCACGCTTGTCCAAATCAGCGTTGTACATTGTAGATCGCAGTGGCCATATTCAAGAACACGAAACACTAGCCCACTGAGAGAATCTCCACACTTGACGGTGGCACACCAAGCGCCCATATTTGATTACAATGTGCAAGCTGCCGGCGTTAAGACGGCTCTCGTTGTTCCGATAACTCGGTCAAGTCAGCTTTCAACTTGCACTCGCTCATGGCCTTCGTCTGCGCTGTGGCCTGTCGCACACGATGGAGGGAGGAGAAGTAGGAAAGGGGCAACTGGAAGGGGAAGACGGGGGGGGCACATGAGAAGGGACCGGAGGACTGCTCCTCCTCCGCATACTCAGCCTCCATACCTCCTCCACATTCGCCACCGGGCCCTTGAGGCACGAGCTGAGGCACGAGCTGGTGTCCCCAGGCCCTTTGCATAACCCCTCAGGCTTCAGCTCTCAATCATTGCACTTTCTTTGGGGGGGGCGGGGGGGCGGACCCCCCAAGTGCACAAATCTCTACGGGCTCCCAGCGTGCCCCCCGCGGCTCCCGGCGTGCCCCCCGCGGCTCCCCGCGTGCCTTCTTTTCCGGCCCCAGGAGGACCCCAGGACGGGCCAAAGAGGGTCCCAAGAGGCCCCCAAGACGTTCCCACAGAGCCCAGAATCGCCGAACAGTCGGCCCAAGACGCCCAAGATGGCATCCAGTCGGCCGAAACATCGCCCAAGACGACCCCGAAGGCGTTCACGAGCACCAACACAAGGGCCCCGAGAGGCCAACATCATGAATTTGCTTCAGGTATCTGAAAGATTTTGGCGTTCTCGCCCGTTCGGGATTCCGACGCTCCAAGACGGCGCTAGAGGCCCCCAAGATCGCCCCAAGAGGCCTCCAAGAAGGCTCCCGAATGGGACAACAACGCCCCGAGACAGTCCAAGAGGCCTCCAAGACGGCCAATGGGGCCTCCAAGACGGCTCCCCACACGGGGGATCCAAACAGATATTTCGAGCCTTCGGCCCCAATAAGCCCCCAGGAAACCTCCAGGAAACCTCAAGACTTCTTGGGGCGCTTTGGGGGCCTCTTGGACAGTCTTGGACGCTCGCTCTTGGGAGCCGCGGTGCTAAGAGCCTTTGGGAGTATTTTGGGGCTCTTGGGGGGCTCTTGGGGAGCCTCTTGGGTGCCTCTTGGGGGCCTTTTGGGGTTTTTCGGGGGCCTCTGGGGGCCTCCTGGGAGCTTCTGGGCTGCGGGGGTGAAGGGAGTAGGCTGCCTTTGGCCGTCTTTGGGCTGTCTTGGGGCCTTCTTGGGGCCGTCGTGGGGCCGTCTTGGGCCGTCTTGGCGCCTCTTGGGCCGTCGTGGCGCCCTCTTGGGCCGTTGTGGGGCCTTTTTGGGGGCCTCTTGGGCCTTCTTGGGGCGCTCTTGGGAGCCTCTTGGACAGTCTTGGACGCCTCTTGGCCCGTCTTGGCGCCCTCTTGGGCTATGTTGGGGGCCTCTTGGGAACATCTTGGCCGTCTTGGGGCGGTCTTGGGGGCCTCTTGGACCGTCTTCAACGCCATGAAAGGCGAAAAACCGTATATGCTAAAAATGCACGTTTTCCTTAAGAAAATCAGTGATGTTGGCCTCGGGGCCCTCTTGGGAGGCCTCGTGGGCGTCTCCTGGGGCGTCGTGGAGGCCTCTTGGGACGTCTTGGGGCCGCCTTGGGCTGTCTTGGGCTCACTTGGAGCGCTCTTGGGCCGTCTTGGGCGCTTCTTGGGCCGTCTTGGGCCGTCTTGGGCGCCGTCTTGGGCGCTTCTTGGGCTGTCTTAAGCGCCGAAGGCGGCCCAAGAAGCGCCCAAGAAGCGTTCTCCGATGATGTCTCGAGCGAAACGTTGTTTTTAAGCCCCGAAGGCCGTCCTACTCAATAAAAAACAAAAGGAAGAGGGCAATTAGATCCGGGGCCCGCGATGCCAACCCCCTCGAACTCTCCCAAATCCAATTTCTTCCGACTAACGGACCGCACGCTAACGCGCGCTTTCCGTCATCCGCCGCCCCCTGTCGATTCATCGCAGGGGTGCCTGGCGTGCTAGATCCTCTCGGTTTTGGTTTTGGTTCTTGTTCCCCACATCCAAAGTGGGGTTCTTGTTTTCTCTGGACACCCCGCGCAGGAACAGGAACCCACCATCATCATCATCACTCATTCCTCACTCACTCACTCATCATCCCGACACACTCACTCACTCACTCACTCACTCATCACTCACATATGATGATGATGGGTGTGCGCGTGAGAGAGTGTGATGATGATCATCATCATCATCACCACCAGTCAATCAGTCAGTCAGTCAGTCTGTCAGTCAGTCAGTCAGTCACTTATTCACTGTCTTGGGCCTCGTCTGTGAGTGAATAGCGAGGAAGTCTCAAGCGGGAGCCCCCTCCCTATGGGGCCCGCGGATCATGTTACTCATCCGAGAGGGTCATCCAATTCCTGTAAGTGTCGCCACTTTTGGGCTCTCGCGCTGCCAGAACGCCATTCCCAGGCCACATGGGCCTCATCTGTGAGTGAATTGTGAGGAAGTCTCAAGCGGGAGCCCCCTCCCTATGGGGCCCGCGGATCACGTTACTCATCCGAGCGGGTCATCCAATTCCTTTAACAGTCGCCACTTTTGGGCTCTCGCGCTGCCAGAACGCCATTCCCAGGCCACATGGGCCTCGTCTGTGAGTGAATTGCGAAGAACTCTCAAGCGGGAGCCCCCTCCCTATGGGGCCTGCGGATGATGTTACTAATCCGAGCGGGTCATCCAATTCCTTTAACTGTCGCCACTTTTGGGCTCTCGCGCTGCCAGAACGCCATTCCCAGGCCACATTTTGAATGCCCGGAGCCAACTTAAGCCACTTCGTGTTCTTCGTGCTCCTAGAACACCATTCCCGGGCTACATTTTGAATGCCCGGAGCCAACTGTAGGCCACTTCGTGTTCTTCGTGTTCCCAGAACACCACTCCCGGGCCACATTCTGAATGTCCGGAGCCAACTGTATGCCACTTTGTGTTCGTCGTGTTCCCAAAGCGTTATTCCCGGCACGTATCCCCGCGCCAGGGCGAGAAGAAATATATGCAGAAGAGACAGCCAGGACGCCTCACCAACCACGAGGACGACGGTGAGGGCTTTTTTCCAGATTCGCCCAGAGGATTCTCATGTGGGGTCCTTCCGTCGGAATAATTCCAAAAGAACTCCCCCTGGGGCTCTGGCCCGTCCCGCTGGCCACCCGGAAAGGTGCTCAATCCAGAAAAAATCCTCCAAGATGGCTCAAGATGGTGCCAAGATGGCCACGTTGGCCCAAGATGTCCTCCAAGATGGTCCAAGATGGCCTCCAAGTCCGCCCAAGATGGTCTAAGACGGCCTCCAAGACGGCCCAATAGAGTCCAAGACGGCCCAAGAGGCCCCCCCAAGGCCTCCCAGACGGCCCCTGAGGCCTCCAAGAGGTCCTCCAGGAGGGCCCGAAGAGGCCAAAATCATTGATTTTCCATAGGTGTTTGAAGGATTTTGGAATTTGCTTCTTCTCGGCATTCCGACGGCTCAAGACGCCCCAAGAGGCCCCAAAGATCGCCCAAGAGGCCCCCAAGAGGGCCCCATGACGGCCCAAGTGGCCTCCAAGATGGCCCCAAGAGGGCCCCAAGAGGCCTCCAACACGCCCAAGATGGCCTCCAAGACGCCCAAGATGGCCTCCAAGACTGCCCCGAAGCGCCCCAAGAGAGCCTCAAGTCGACCCAGAAAGGCACCCAAGACGGCTCCCGACGGCGTCAGACGTCAGGAACCCACCAGGATGGCCGAAGTTGGCTCAAAGCTCACCCAAGACAGCCCAAGAGGCCCCTAGGAAGGCCCCCAGGAAGGCCAGAACATGCCAAAAACATTGATTTTCCAAAGGTATTTGACAGATTTTGACATTTGCTTCTTTTCGGCCTTCCGACGGCCCGACACGGCCGAAGAGCCCCCAAAGGTCGCCGAAAGATCGCCCAAGAGGCCTCCAAGATGGCCCCAGAACGACCCAAGAGGGCCCCAAGACGGCACAGGAGGCCTTTAAGACGCCCAAGATGGCCTCCAAGACGGCCCTGGAGCATTCCAAGAGGGCCCCAAGTCGGCCCCCAGAGGCCCCCCCAACGGCTTCGGCGTCAGACGGACCAGGAGCCCACCAAGACGGCCGAACATGGCCCTAAGGTGGCCCAAGACGGCCCAAGAGGCCTCCAAGAGGGCATCCAGGAAGGCCCGAAAAGGCCAACATCATTGATTTGCCATGGGTTCTTGACGGATTGTGGCGTTTGCTCTTTTTCTGCCTTCCGACGGCCCAAGACGGCCCAAGAGGCCCCCAAAGATCGCCCAAGAGGCCCAAGACACGGCCCCAAGAGGCCCCCAAGACGGCCCAAGCGGTCTCCAAGACGCTCAAGATGGCCTCCAAGACGGCCCAAGAGCCCTCCAAGACGTCCTCCAAGAAGGCCCGAAAAGGGTCAAAATGGCCTCCAGACGGCCAAGATGACCTTCAAGATGCCCACGTGTTCCCCGAAGGCTTTCCAAACCGATTCGGGGAACACGTGGTCCGATAGCTTGGCAGGCCTCTGGCCTCAACCTTCGGCCACATAGGCGCCTCCAAAAAGGCAGGGGGCGGCGGTGACTCGCCGCAGGCGTCTTCGATCCGCCGCCCCCTGTCGATTCATCGCAGGGGTGCCTGGCGTCCTGGGCCCTCTCGGTTTTGGCTTTGGTTCTTTTCCAAAAGAGTCGAAGACGCCTGCGGAGAATCACCGCCGCCCCCTGCCTTTTTGGAAGCGCCCATGTGGCCGAACGTTGAGGCCAGACCTGCCAAGCTATCGGACCACGTGTTCTCCGAATCGGTTTGGAAAGCCTTCGGGGAACACGTGGGCATCTTGAAGGTCATCTTGGCCGTCTGGAGGCAATTGTGACTCTTTCGGGCCTTCTTGGAGGACGTCTTGGAGGGCTCTTGGGCCGTCTTGGAGGCCATCTTGAGCGTCTTGGAGACCCCTTTGGTCGTCTTGGGGGCCTCTTGGGGCCGTGTCTTGGGCCTCTTGGGCGATCTTTGGGGGCACTCGGGCCGTCGGAAGGCCGAACAACAAGCACATGCCACAATCCTTTAAAAACTCGCGAGAATAAATGATGTTGGCATGTTCGGGCCTTCCTGGATGCCCTCTTGGAGGCCTCTTGGGCCGTCTTGGGCCGTCTTAGGGCCACGTTCGGCAGTCTTGGTGGGCTCCTGGTCCGTCTGACGCCGTCGGAAGCAATTTGGTGGGCCTCTATGGGCCGACTTGGGGCCCTCTTGGACTGCTCCAAGGCCGCCTTAGAAGCCATCTTGGGCGTCTTAAAGGCATCCTGTGCCGTCTTGGGGGCCTCTTGGGGCCGTCTTGGGGCCCTCGTGGGCCGTTCTGGGGCCATCTTGGAGGCCTCTTGGGCGATCTTTCGGCGATCTTTGGGGGCTCTTGGGCCGTGTCGGGCCGTCGGAAGGCAGAAAAGAAGGAAATGCCAAAATCCTTCGAACAACTGCGGAACATCAAGGTGTTGTGCCTTTTCTGGCCTTCCTGGGGGCCCTCTTGGGGGCCTCTTGGGCCGTCTTGGGTCAGCTTCGAGCCAACTTCGGCCATCTTGGTGGGTTCCTGGCACGTCTGACGCCGTCGGGAGCAGTTTGAGATGCCTTTTCTGGTTCGACTGGGGGCCCTCTTGGGGCGCTTCGGGGTCTTGGAGGCCATCTTGGGCGTCTTGGAGGCCATCTTGGGCGTGTTGGAGGCCTCTTGGGCAATCTTGGGGCCCTCTTGGGGCCGTCTTGGAGGCCACTTGGGCCGTCATGGGGCCCGCTTGGGGGCCTCTTGGGCGATCGTGGGGGCCTCTTGGGCCGTCTTGAGCCGTTGGAGTGCCGAGAAAAAGCAAATTCCCAAATTATTCAACAATCTAAGGAACATCAGTGATTTCGGTCTCTTCGGGCCCTCCTGGAACACCTCTTGGAGGCCTCTTGGGCCGCCTGGGAGGCCTCTGGTGGGCCGCTTGGGCCCAATAAGGCCCACAAGGGTCATAATGACCCCCAGACGGCCAAGATGACCTTCAAGATGCCCACGTGTTCCCCGAAGGCTTTCCAAACCGATTCGGGGAACACATGGTCCGATAGCTTGGCAGGCCTCTGGCCACAACCTTCGGCCTCATAGGCGCTTCCAAACAGGCAGGGGGCGGCGGTGATTCGCCGCAGGCGTCTTCGATCAGCCGCCTCCTGTCGATTCATCGCAGGGGTGCCTGGCGTCCTGGACCCTCTCGGTTTTGATTTTGGTTCTTTTCCACAAGAATCGAAGACGCCTACGGCAAATCACCGCCGCCCCCCTGCCTTTTTGGAAGCGCCTATGTGGCCGAACGTTGAGGCCAGACCTGCCAAGCTATCGGACCATGTGTTCCCCGAATCGGTTTGGAAAGCCTTCGGGGAACACGTGGGCATCTTGAACGTCTGGAGGCCATTTTGACCCTTTCGGGCCTTCTTGGAGGACGTCTTGGAGGGCTCTTGGGCCGTCTTGGAGGCCATCTTGAACGTCTTGGAGACCGCTTGGGCCGTCTTGGGGGCCTCTTGGGGCCGTGTCTTGGGCCTCTTGGGCGATCTTTGGGGGCCTCTTGGGCCGTCTTGGGCCGTCGGAAGGCAGAACAACAACAAATGCCACAAGCCTTCAAAAAACCCATGGGAAATCAATGATGTTGGCCTTTTCGGGCCTTCCTGGAGGCCCTCTTGGAGGCCCCTGGGGCTGTCGTGGGCCGTCTTAGGGCCACGTTCGGCAGTCTTGGTGGGCTCCTGGTCCGCCTGACGCCGTCGGAAGCTGTTTGGTGGGCCTCTATGGGCCGACTTGGGGCCCTCTTGGACTGCTCCAAGGCCGTCTTGGAGGCCATCTTGGGCATCTTAAAAACCTCCTGTGCCGTCTTGGGGGCCTCTTGGGGCCGTCTTGGGGCCCTCTTGGGCCGTTCTAGGGCCATCTTGGAGGCCTCTTGGGCGATCTTTCGGCGATCTTTGGGGGCTCTTGGGCGGTCTCGGGCCGTCGGAAGGCCGAAAAGAAGCAAATGTCAAAACCAGCCAAAAACCTTCGGAACCAAATGGCACGTGTGGTGGCATGGCTCTTGCACAAAAAGGAAGGGGGAGGAGGAGGATGTGGAGGAGGAGGGGGGGAGAGGGGGCAAGACATCGCCCCTCGGGGCCCAGCAACGTGGCCCAAATCCCACGTGGGGAGGGGGGGAGGAGGGGGGAAGGTGGTGCGCTTCGCGACGCTGATCAAATTATCAGGGCGGAGTGGGGCACGGGGCGACGCTGAATAAAATGGTCGGGGCGGAGGGGCACTGAGCGGGGCTTGGGGCAGAGGGCCACGGGGCGGGGGCCCAACTGGGGCGCTGGGGGGCGGGGGGGAGGGGGGGAGGTGGCGTGCGTCGCGACGGAATGTAATTGTCGGGGCGGAGGGGGCACGGGGCGGAGCCCCCACTGGGCGCTGGGGACGCGGGGAGGGAGGTGGGGGAGGTGGCGTGCGTCGCGACGCGGAATAAAGCGTTCGTGGCGGAGGGGGCAGTGGGGGGCTCCCGCTGGGGCGCTGGGGACGCGGGGGGGCTCGGGGCAGAGAGCCACGGCGCGGGGGTCCCACTCTGGCGCTGGGGACGCGGGGGGGTGTGTGCGACGCGGGATAAAGCGTTCGTGGCGGAGGGGGCAGTGGGCGGGGCTCCCGCTGGGGCGCTGGGGACGCGGGGGGGCTCGGGGCAGAGAGCCACGGCGCGGGGGTCCCACTCTGGCGCTGGGGACGCGGGGGAGGGTGTGCGACGCGGAATAAAGCGTTCGTGGCGGAGGGCGCCATGAGCGGGGCTCCCACTGGGGCGCTGGGGACGCGGGAGGGGCTCGGGGCAGAGGGCCACGGCGCGGGGGTCCCACTCTGTCGCTGGGCGCTCGTGGCGGAGGGGGAAGTGGGCCGGGCTCCTGCTGGGGCGCTGGGGACGCGGGGGGGGCTCGGGGCAGAGAGCCACGGCGCGGGGGTCCCACTCTGGCGCTGGGGACGCGGGGGAGGGTGTGCGACGCGGAATAAAGCGTTCGTGGCGGAGGGCGCGATGAGCGGGGCTCCCACTGGGGCGCTGGGGACGCGGGAGGGGCTCGGGCAGAGGCCCGCGGAGCGGGGGTCCCCCTGTGGCGCTGGGGACGCGGGGGGAGGGGCGGGGGGAGATGGGTGTGCGACGCGGAATAAAGCGATCGGAGCTCTAGACACCCTGTGCAAGAGGATAAAAGTGTTTGGCCTTTCCGGGCCTTCCTGGAGGCCCTCTTGGGGGCCTCTTGGGCTGTCTTGGGCCAGCTCCGAGCCAACTTCGGCCATCTTGGTGGGTTCCTGGCACGTCTGACGACGTCGGGAGCCGTCTTGGGTGCCTTTCTGGGCCGACTTGGGGCCCTCTTGGGGCGCTTCGGGGCCGTCTTGGAGGCCATCTTGGGCGTCTTGAAGGCCATCTTAGGCGTGTTGGAGGCCTCTTGGGCCGTCTTGGGGCCCTCTTTGGCCGTCTTCGGGCTTATGGGGCCATCTTGGAGGCCTCTTGGGCGATCTTGGGGCGATCTAGGCGGCCTCTTGGGCCGTCTTGGGCCGTCGGAAAGCGGAAAAGGCGCAAATTCCAAAATCCTTCAAAAACGTAAAGAAAATCAATGATTTGGGCCTCTTCGGGCCTTCCTGGAGGACCTCTTGGAAGCCGCTGGGGCCGTCTTGGAGGCCTCTTGCGGGCCTTTTGGGCCGTCTTAGACCATCTTGAAGCCATCTTGGGCCGTCTTGGATGCATCTTGGGGCCATCTTAGCCGTCTTGGAGGCCATCTTGGCTGTCTTGGAAGCATCTTGGAGGCCATCCTGGGCCATCTTGGCCGTCTTGGGACCATCTTGGGCCATCTTGGGGCGGAACAGGCATCTTGGGGAGTTCTTTGGGAAAAGGAACCAAAACCAAAAGCCATATCGTCTGGCACGCCAGGCACCCCTTTGATAAATCTAAAAGGGGCGGCGGACTTCCCCTGGGGCTCCGGCGCGTCCCGCCGGCCACCCGGAAACTGCACAAGCCAATGCTTGTTCCGCGCCAACATGGCCCAAGATGGTCCCAAGCCGGCCAAGATGGCCCAGGATGGCCTCCAAGATGCCTCCAAGACAGCCAAGATGGCTTCCAAGACGGCTAAGATGGCCCCAAGATGCATCCAAGACGGCCCAAGATGGCTTCAAGATGGTCTAAGACGGCCCCAAAAGGCCCGCAAGAGGCCTCCAAGACGGCCCCAGCGGCTTCCAAGAGGTCCTCCAGGAAGGCCCGAAGAGGCCAAAATCATTGATTTTCTTTACGTTTTTGAAGGATTTTGGAATTTGCGCCTTTTCGGCTTTCCGACGGCCCAAGACGGCCCAAGAGGCCGCCCTAGATCGCCCCAAGATCGCCCAAGAGGCCTCCAAGATGGCCCCATAAGCCCGAAGACGGCCAAAGAGGGCCCCAAGACGGCCCAAGAGGCCTCCAACACGCCCAAGATGGCCTCCAAGACGCCCAAGATGGCCTCCAAGACGGCCCCGAAGCGCCCCAAGAGGGCCCCAAATCGGCCCTGAAAGGCTCCGTAAGACGGCTCCCGACGTCGTCAGACGTGCCAGGAACCCACCAAGATGGCCGAAGTTGGCTCGAAGCTGGCCCAAGACAGCCCAAGAGGCCCCCAAGAGGGCCTCCAGGAAGGCCCGAAAAGGCCCAAAACAGTTATTCTCCGAAGGTTTTTGACTGATTTTGACATTTGCTTCTTTTCGGCCTTCCGACGGCCCGACACGGCCGAAGAGCCCCCAAAGGTCGCCCAAGAGGCCTCCACGATGGCCCCAAAACGGCCCAAGAGGGCCCCAAGACGGCCCCCAAGACGGCACAGGAGGCCTTTAAAACGCCCAAGATGGCCTCCAAGACGGCCCTGGAGCATTCTTAGAAGGCCCCAAGTCGGCCCATAGAGGCCCCCCAAACGGCTTCCGACGGCGTCAGACGGACCAGGAGCCCACCAAGACGGCCGAACATGGCCCTAAGACGGCTCAAGACGGCCAAAGAGACCTCCAAGAGGGCCTCCAGGAAGGCCCGAAAAGGCCAACATCATTGATTTCCCATGGGTGTTTGAAGGATTGTGGCATTTGCTTTTTGTTCTGCCTTCCGACGGCCCGACACGGCCCAAGAGGCCCCCAAAGATCGCCCAAGAGGCCCAAGACACGGCCCCAAGAGGCCCCCAAGACGGCCCAAGCGGTCTCCAAGACGTTCAAGATGGCCTCCAAGACGGCCCAAGAGCCCTCCAAGACGTCCTCCAAGAATGCCCGAAAGGGTCAAAATGGCCTCCAGACATTCAAGATGCCCACGTGTTCCCCGAAGGCTCTCCAAACCGATTCGGGGAACACATGGTCCGATAGCTTGGCAGGTCTGGCCTCAACGTTCGGCCACATAGGCGCTTCTAAAGAGGCAGGGGGCGGCGGTGATTCGCCGTAGGCGTCTTCGATCCGCCGCCCCCTGTCGATTCATCGCAAGGGTGCCTGGCGAGCTAGACCCTTTCGGTGTTGGTTTTGGTTCTTTTTCCCAAATAACTCCCCCGGGGGTTTCGGCCCGTCCCGCCGGCCACCCGGAAAGATTGGCCAGAGGTGGTTGCAAAGGGTTTTTCCTGCTCCAGACGGCTCAAAGACGGCCCACGATGGCCTCCAAGACGCCTCCAAGACGGCCAACATAGCTTCCAAGACGGCTCAGATGGCCCCAAGATGCCTCCAAGATGGCCCAAGATGCAGACGGTCAGATAGCCTCAAGATGGTTTAAGACGGCCCAAGAGGCTCCCAAGAGCCCCTACGACGCCTCCAAGAGGTCCTCAAAGAGGGCCCGAAGAGGCCAAAATCATTTGTGTTCATCCGGTTTTTGAAGGATTTTGGCATTTCCTTCTTCTCGGCCTTCCGAAGACCTCAAGACGGCCCGGCCCCATGATCGCTCACGAGGCCTCCAAGATGGCCCCATGACGGCCCAAAAAGCCCCCAAGAAGGCCCCAAGAAGGCCCCAAGAGGGCCCCAAGACGGCCCAAGAGGCCTCCAAGACGCCCAAGATGGCCTCCAAGACGGCTAAGATTGCCCCAAGATGCCTCCAACACGGTCCAAGATGCACCCAAGACGGCCTGAGATGGCCTCCAGATGGCCTAAGACGGCCCAAGAGGCCCCCAAGAGGCCTCCAAGGCGGGCCAAGAGGCCTCCAAGAGGTCCTCCCGGAGGGCCCGAGGAGGCTAAAAACATTGAGGTTCGTGAGATTTCTGAAGGATGTTTGGCATGTGCTTCTTGTCGGCATTCCGACGGCTCAAGACGGTCCAAGAGGCACCCAAGATCGCCCACGAGGCCTCCAAGATGGCCCCATGACGGCCCAAGAGGCCCCCAAGAAGGCCCCAAGAGGGCCCTAGAGAGCTCCCAGACGGTTAAGATGGCCCCAGGATGCCTCCAACACGGGCCAAGATGGCCTCCAAGACAGACTAAGATGGCCTCAAGATGGCCCAAGACGGCCCAAGAGGCCTCCAAGACGGCCTAAAAGGCGCGTCCAGGTCTTCCAGGAGGGCACGAAGAGGCCCAAACCATTGATGTTCGTGAGGTTTCTGACAGATTTAAGCACTTGCTTCTTCTCGGACTTGCTTCTTCTCGGCATCCCGACGGCTCAAGAAGGCGCAAGAGGCCCCCAAGATCGCGCAAGAGGCCTCGAAGATGGCCCCATGACGGTCCAAGAGGCTCCCAAGACGGCCCCAAGATGGCACCAAAACTGTCCAAGAGGCCTCCAAAACGCCCAAGATGGCCTCTAAGCCTTCTCGTCCTCTTCGTCTTCCTCGTCCTCTCCTGCTACTTCTCCTCCTCATCCTGCTACTCCTCCTCCTTCTCCCCCTCCGGCGAAGGTGGGCTGGCGGATGCTGCCCTTAAAGATGCCCCTTCCCCAAAAGCGCGCCTTCTGAGGCTACTCGATGACTGGGGGTGTCAACGCGACCACCTACCTGGACAAGGCGCGCCTCTGGCCGAGGGGGCTAGAGGGCGCGGGGGGACGCAGGAGATTCAGCCTCCGCCCCCCCCCACCGCTGGCGCAAGATGCAATGCCGCAGCCTCTGCGCGGGCGAGAAGCCAGCCAACGACCAGGAGAAGCACTTCGAGCAGTGCCAGAGAAGGATCTCGCTGAGAGTCCTGGTGGAGCTCTGCGACTCGTTGGCGGAGAGGGAGTTCCAGCTGGCTTGATGCGAAGGCCCTGCGGCCTCAGGCCTTCCTCCAACGCGAGGAGAGATTCGCGGAGAGTCAGAACCAGCGACGTGGAGGATGCTGGGTACCTGGGAACCCCAAGACGGAGTCAAGGACGCGGAGATGATGGAGCAGTCAATGGAGCAGGCGCCCTGCCGAGCACTCAGGAGGGGCTCGGGGGAGGCACGCCAGAGCGGGCCCCGAGTTCGGGCGGAGCCAGGCAGCTCGCGGCCCGAGCGGCAGGACGAGGGGCGCTGTGACGGAGATGGAGCAGGCGCCCTGCCGAACACTCAGGAGGGGCTCGGGGAGGCACGCGAGAGCGGGCCCCGAGTTCGGGCGGAGCCAGGGTGCCCGAGCGGCAGGGCCAGGAGCACAGTGGCGTCGGCGCAGCACCCACGTGCTCAGGAGGGGCCTCCTGCAGCGGGCCCTTGGGGGCGGGGGGCACAAGTGGTGTTTCCTGGCGAAATGGACAGGAAGAGCCACCCCGCCCCCCACCAGCGGCTGCGCAGGAGGCGAGAGGCCCCAGACGCCCAGATGGGCATTCGTTCGAGGTGAACTCCAGGGGGATGGAGTTCAAGAGGCTCGTCGCCTTGGCGACGGGGAGCTCGAGGGGGAGGCGTTCGACGTCGTGAGGCCCCTCGGCGAGGTCGTGCCCCTCATCTGATGAGGGGGCTGGGCGGGCGCCCGACCCTCGACCTCCGAGGCACGCGATATCGATATCCTTCTCCCCCTCCTCCCCCCTTTTTTGTTCCTGTCCTCCCTGTCGCACCCCGAGGCCGGTCGAAAGGGCGGGGCCGGGCGTTTCGCCTGAGACTTCCTCACCACTTACGATCCTGATACTTTACAATTGACAATAATTTCACACATGGGGGGCGGCTGGTTTTCAATACGTGGTTCTCGCCTTTACGCCGCGCACATGGTTCTTAACCATTTACGAAAGCTTAACGGATCGAGGGCGGGTCGTTTTCAAAATGTGGCTCTCGCTTTCGCGAGGCGCGCATTCGTTCCCAGTCATTCTGTGGTTTTGGGCCCTCCTTTTGAAGAGACGGTGGCCCGCGTCTTCTACTCCTCCTCTCCTCCTCCTCCTCTTCCTCCTCCCTCCCCCCATCCCCCCCCCTCACTTTGGCCCACCCCTCACACGTTTCGTGGCCCAATGAAGGGGCTTCACCGAAGGCCCCACTGGTTGCGCTCACATGCCGCCACCCCTCCACTTTGGCACACCCCTCACACGTTTCGTGGCCCCCTGAGGGGGCTCCATTGGTTGCGCTCACATGCCGCCACCCCTCCACTTTGGCACATCCCTCACACGTTTCGTGGCCCCCTGAGGGGCCTCCATGGAAGGCCTCAGTGGTTGCGTTCGCATGCCGCCACCCCTCCACTTTGGCCCCCCCCCCACATGTTTCGTGGCCCCATGAGGGGGCTCCACCGAAGGCTCCAATGGCTGCGTTCACATGCCGCCTCCGCTCCACTTCAGCACACCCCTCACACGCTTCGAGGCCCCTATGAGGGGGCTCCACCGAAGGCCTCAACGGCTGCGTTCGCATGCCGCTACCCCTCCACTTTGGCCCACCACCCACACGTTTCGTGGCCCCATGGGGGGCCCCACCGAAGGCCTCTGAGGGTGCGTTCGCGCGCCGCCCCCCTCAACTTTGGCGCGCCCCTCACACGTTACGTGGCCCCATTATGGGGCTCCACCGAAGGCCTCTGCGGCTGCGTTCGCATGCCGCTACCCCTCCACTTTGGCCCACCCCTCACACGCTTCGTGGCCCCATGGGGGGCCCCACTGAAGGCCTCAGAGGGTGCGTTCGCGCGCCGCCCCCCTCAACGTTGGCGCGCGCCTCGCACGTTTCGTGGCCCCATGAGGGGGCTCCACCGAAGGCCCCAATGGCTGCGAACGCATGCCGCAACCCGTCCACTTTGGCACGTCCCTCACACGCTCTGTGGCCTCATAAGGAGTTTCCTGGAACACCCCAGTTGCATGGTTCGCATGCTTTTCCCACACACCCAGTACAACGTTTCGTGGCCCCATAAGGAGGGCCCGCCGACGGCCCCAGTGGCGGTGACCGCATGCGCTTCCCCCGCCCAGTACGGCGCTTTGTGGCCCGACTGGGGACCCAATTGATCGCCCGAGCAGCGGTGTCCGCATGCGTTTCCCCCGCCCGGTACAACATTTCGTTGCCCCATACGAGGTCTCCACCGAAGGCCCCAGTGGCGGTGTCCGCATGTTTTCCCATATTCATTGAATCGCTCCGTGGCCACATAGGGAGCTCCACCGAAGGCCCCAGTGGCGGTGCTCGCATGGGCCTCACCCGCCCTGTGCAATGTTTGCCCCAATGGCAGTGTCCGCGTGCGTTCACCCCACCCAGTACAACGTTCCGTGGCCCCACAGAGAACTCCCCCAGTGGCGGTGTCCGCATGCGCTTTTTCCACCCAGCACAACGCTTCGTGGTCACCTAACGGGCCCCGTCTAAGACCCCAATGGCGGACTTCGCATGCGTCTCCCCCACCCAGTACAGCGTTTCGTGGCCCCACAAGGCGCCCCACCGACGACCCCAGTGGCGATGTTTGCATGCGCCCTCCCCCGCCCAGTACAACGCTTCGTGGCCACATTAAAAAATCCATCGAAGACCCAAGCGGCGGCGTTCGCATGCGCTTCCCCCACTCAGTACAACGTTTCGTGGCCCATGGGGAGCCCCACCTAAGGCCCCAATGGCGACGTTCGCGGGCCGGCCCCGCTCGATTTCGGCACACCCCTCACACGTTTCGTGGCCCTGAGGGAGCGCCACCGAAGGCCCCTATGGCTGTGTCCGCATGCGTTCCCGCCCTATTTCGGCACGCGTTTTACACGTTGCGTGGCCCCATTAAAATGTCCACCGAAGGCGATGCCCACAACGGCGATATTCACAACTGTGCATGTTTGGGCCCTTCGCTGGGATTTGTTTTCATAAAAACAACTTCACGGATTGAGGGTGGGTCGGATTCAATATGTGGCCATCGCGTTGGCGCCGCGCGCAATCGTTTCAAATATTTACAAGAGCTCCACGGACTGAAAGCGGGTCGTTTTCAAAGCGTGGTTCTCGCTTTAACGCCGCGCGCACTCGCACAACGTTGAAGATAGAGGGCGGTTCGTTCCCAAAATGTGGTTATGGCTTTAGCGCCTTGCGCGTTCGCAGTGCTTCCACGGATTGAAAACAAGTAGTTTTCAAAATGCGTGTTCGCCTAGGCGCCTCGCACTTCTTTACACAAAAAACTACCCTGCGGCGTACCCAACCCATTTGCATCGAGTGACAAGACAAGTTGGCCCAAGTTTGCCAGGACAGCGACAATGCAAACGACGCTATATGCTGCGCAAGATGCATAGGAAGCTGCCTACGGCGCGCCCACGTGGCACGATTCACAAAACAACAATAGAATAACGAAAAACGAGGGCCCAGGCTCGATGAGGACATGGGGGCGGGAACGAAGGGCAGAACAAAGACGCGCGGGGGGCCGAACAGTCAGCGCGGCAGCATCAGAGCGAGGGTGGCAGAGGGCAGAAGAGGACGACGACGAAACTGACGGGAGGATGTCGAATAATGTTGCGTTTGTCGGTCCACGCTGAAGATGCAGCGCTGCCTGCGCCATGGCGCCGCGGCCCTCGGCAGAATGATTGAACCTGCTAGTGTGACTGCAAGAAGCGAACGAGGCTTAGCTCGCCCGCCAGATTCCCTGTTTCCTTCCTGCACATTTCAATGCGGGAGCCGCCAGGTCTGCGGGCGGCCCGCGACAGCGCCCCGCGGGAACCCCCCAGAAGCCCTCGAAAGTGGCGACGGTTTCGCAGATCGCAGCCCCACGGGGATGACAAGCTCTAGTTTGAGCCCATCCAGCTGGACCCCGGCAGCCCTCGAAAGTGGCGATGGTTTCGCAGATCGCAGCCCCCCAGGGATGGCGAGGTCTAGTCTGGTTTTGCGCGGGACGTCACTCCGCTGGACCCACCAGCAGCCCTCGAAAATGGCGACAATTTCGCAAATCGCAACCCAAACAAGGATGGCGCGGTGGAGTTTGAATCCGCGTAGGGCGTCACTCCGCCAGACACCCCGGCGCCCATCGAAAGTGGCGACAGTTTCGCAGATCGCCCACCCCCAGGCGTGGCGAAGTTTCATTAGATTCCGCGTAGGGCGCCACCCCGCTGGACTCCCCAGCAGCGCTCGAAAGTGGAGGCAGTTTTTCAAATCGCAGCCCTCCACCGGTGGCGAGGTCGAATCTGAACCCGCGTAGCGCATCACTCCGCTGCCCCCCCCAACAATCCTCGAACGTGGCAGTTTCGCAAATAGCAGCCCTTCCAGGGACGGCGAGGCCGAATCTGATTCTGCGTGGGACGTCAATTCGCTGGACCGCCCAGCAGCCCCGGAACCCCCCCAAGGATGGCGAGGTCTAATATGAACCCGCGTGGGGCCCCACTCCGTTGGACCCCCGCACAGCCGCCGAAAGTGGCGACAGTTTTGCAGATCACCGCCCCGCAAGGACGGCGAGGTCTAATCTGAATCTGCGTGGGACCTCACTCCGCCGGCAACGAATTTTCATGGTTGACATACCAGAACTGGCGTTCTGGGGCGATTCTGGATTGTCAGGGCGCACCAGTAACGTTGACTCGCGGTGTTGAAGTCCCAGGAATGGTGTTCTGGCGCGATTCAAGATCCCCAAGACGTACCAGTTATACTAACACGTGGCGTTGAAATCGTAAACTGTGTTCTGGCACGCTTCAAGATGTTCACACTCGCCCCCCCAACGGCGGGGCAACTCCCACAGAGGATGCGCGAGTTCCGCGCGCTTCGGCGCGGACAAAATCAAGTTGCGCGGATTCTAGCAGAACTTCCCGAGCAGGCCCGCCATCGCCGACGTCGGGGCCAGCCGCCCATCGTCGGCGGCGTGGACATCAACTCGCTCGAGAAGGCGGCCCCCCTCACGACGCGCGCCGACGCGGCGCCCTGCTCCAAGACGTCTGCGCGCCATTTGATCAGCATCGCACCCCTCGCCGGCATCGGGGGGGCCAAGCTGGCCGAGTTCATCTGCGCCTCCCACGCGCAGCGCTCTGCCCAATCGGGCGACTCGCTCTTGCGGCGCCACGTGCTCGAGGACCTAGACTCGCTGGGTTCGGGCCTTGTCGGGGGCAGCGCAGTTGCGCGCGACGGCGACGGCGCTTTGTTGGGGGCGGCGCTGCTGTTCGTCAAGTGCGACGTGGACGCGCGGGCAAATAACTTCGGCCTGGCGCGCGTCTCAACGCGCGACGAGGCGCGCCCCGACTGCCTCGCCCGCCGCTCGTCGTGGCCGTTCACTGATATGACGGAGGGCGCAGCTTGGCGGCCGGGCAAGAGGGGGCCCTTGGGCGCGCGCGAGGCCAGAGCGCGAAGGCCCAACCGCCCGCTGGCGACTGGCGCGCACTTCTGCCGCCGCTTCTTCTCCCCCACGGGCATCGTGCACCTCCCCGAGTGCAAGGGCGCGGCGCCCCTGGCCCCTGGCCCTGCGACGACGCGGTTGCCGGCGGGCCGAACGAGGGGCAGCGCCTGGCGCTCATCAGCGATCGACGGCGGCAATTCTACGACGCCAGGCCAGGATCTCACCGTCTTCCTGAATATCATGCTCAGCAGCTGCTCCAGGGGCGGCCGGAGGGGCCTCGCCGGGCCCGCGCATGAGGCAGCGAAAATCCGAGGCGCCGCCCCCTTCGCCAAAGACCTCGCCCTCCACCGCCGCGCGTCCGGGGCCCAGGGGGGCGCAGCTGCGCAGAGCGGCGACGCGCTGGGTGCTTTTTGCGTGGCCCTGCGCGACGCGCCCGCGACCCCGCCCGATGCGACAGTGGCTCGGGCGCCGCAGCTGCGCGCGCGGAGTTCGGGGCTGCATATCGACGCCTGCGCGAGCTGTCGCGCCGCGCTGGCGCCCGCGCGTTCGCGGCCGCGCCCGATGTGCGCAAGGTCCCGCGCGCCCCGTTGTTGACGAGGTGCATCAGTCCCGTCGTGGCCCAGGCGTGCGCCGAGTTGCCCCTGGGGGGGCCGGCGACTGCGACCTCGCGGGGGTCCCAGAACGGGCGCTGCAAGGATGCCGCGCAGGCGGTCGTCCTCGTCGAGCAGCTCGCGGGCGTGCCCCTGCGCTTCGAACTGGACTGACTGGCAGAAAAACTTGGGAGGGTGGGGGGGGGGGGGCGCGAGCGCGGGCCGGGAAGCGAAGGCAAGAAAAAGAGGATGGGGGGGGAGGTGGGGAATATGGAGGAAGAGGGGGGGGGGGGCGAGGGGAAGGGGGGGGGCGCCGACGATGGCGACGGCGGCGGCGGCGACGACAGCGGCGACGACGACAACGCGCTGACCACTTGTTGACTAAATTTCAAGCAAGTTGATCAAACGTAGTCACCGTCGAACATAATCAACATGATTAAGATTGCAATCTTATGGGCAACGCGATTTCGATGATAACTATCCTCTAGCCAGGGTGATTGAGATGTCTTCTAATCAACATGCAATGGGGGATGAGTCTCATCTAATCGACGTTGGTTAAATGATTTGCAACATAAGCGCGCTCAATCATATTCCCAATCTAAGATGGTTACTGGGCTCCACGCGGGCGCGGACTCCAGTCCCTTCAACGCGCCGCATCAAATCGGGGGGGGGGGGCGGGGGGGGCGCATCTCCGCCCGCGAGGCCGATGCGGATCGCGGCCCCCTCTCCGCCCCATTCCACGGGCGCTGGCGCCGCCGTCTGGCTGCAGATCGCGCTGCCAGGGCCGAACCGGCAGGGCTCGCGCCCCTTGGCGGTCTCGAGCTCGCATCCCCCAGTCTTCTACGCGCGCGCCGACGCCCGTCGGCGCCGCGCGAGCCCCGCCACGGACTCGGCGCGCGCGGCGTCCGCGACGATCTGCCGCAGCTCCTCGCCAGCCCTGGCGACCAGCGCGCTCCGGGCGCCCGCGACTGCGGAGACTTCTACTTCTTCTGGCGCATGCTCTGTCGCGCTGGCGGGGTTGCTCACCGCCGCCGCCGGCCTGGCCCCTTCCCAGCCCGGGCCCTCGGACGCATTCCGGGTCGCCCTTCCAATGGCCCAGCCTGCCGCGGCGCTTGCAGGGGAGCGTCTGCATGAGCTTCTTGGCCCTTTTCGGCGTCGGCGCCGCCCCCCGCCTTGCCGCCGCCGCGGTGAAAGTCCGGCGCCTTCTCGGCCGTGCAATCCGTCAGATAGGCCAGCACGGCAGCTCCTCGGGAACCTGCTCATATTCGGCTGCCGCGCCCGCTCTGGGATCAGCCTCGGCGCCCGCGTCTTCGTCGCGCTCTGCGCCCTCGTGCAATTCGCCGTCGTCGTCGGCGGCGTCGGCCAGATCATCTCCCGCCGTGCGCAGCGTGCACGGGGCGGCGCCCGCCGCGCCCGAACCCTATCCTGGTCTCCGACGGCCCCTGTTGAAATACTCTCGGCACGTGCCTCCGCCGCAGCTCAAGGGCGGGCCCGCTGCTTTCCTGAGCATCCCGACGCGGGGTAGGCACGCCTTGCCTGAGCCCCTCAGCTTTTCGTAAACCAGCCCGTTCCAACAACCTGTGATGATCTAGCTCTCTATGTCGCCCCTGACCCGCAGTGTCTTCAGGAAGTAGTGGGCCTTCAGGTATTGAAAGGCTCACCCATCGCCTCCTCCAGCTCGCGGATCTTCGTCTCTTAACGCGTCTCGCAATCCAGCATTTGTTCTCCCGCGTTGCGCACGAGCTGTTCCACGAACACGTCCACGATAGAGCGACCTTCAGCGTCTCCTGCTGATCGCACCTGCTGCGCACACCTGGGCGCCGTCCAGCAACGCGAGATCTTGGTCTCCACGTCCCCATTTTCAATCTCGAGAGCAACCGACCGCTCCGCTTCTGGGGCGGGATCGCGGTGTTCAATTCGAATATCTTCACCCGGCACTTTTAGGCTCGAAATGGCACTGGCTTCCCATCCCAGTGAAGAGCGTACTCCTCGATCTCGCCAGCGCCCCTCGCCGTCTCCGACGGCGTCCCTGTCGGCGCGACAGCCGTTCCAGCCGTCCCAGCACAAAGGGTCCGACCACTCGCTGCCTGCCCAAGACCAGCTTCGGTCGGACTCGGTCTCCGGGGCCCACTCGCGCCAGGTGGTCGCCACACCCAGCCCCGGTCGAGGGCGGGTCCAGCGACCCCACTCGTCGGACCAGCGGCCGCCGCACTCGGTCCAAGGGTGGCCGCGCGCGGTCCATTCGCTCCATTTGGTCCCCGTGCGATGACGCCACCCCGCGTGGTTGCCGCGGTGATCTCTCACGCCGCGATAGGCTCCTCCAGCGCGCTCCGCGGCTCCTTCGCGCCGCGCTTGGCCCACACGCCGTCGTCGGCGGACCGGAAGCCTTCATACTCCTCTGGGGCACCGCCTCGACGACTGTCCCTTGTTCCAGAACGGTGTGCCTGCGCCCGGGCCGCCGCCGCCCAAGCGTCTGTCCCGCTCCGCGGGCGCATTGCTCATCCCGTACACCGGGTAGCCTCACTCAAGGTTTTTCCGTCGCGATTTCCGCGACGGCACGCCGTGTCGTGGACCAAGCCCGCTCGACGAGAACTCCGCTACCAATTTCGATATGATGATATTTTTCACCACGTGTGCTCAGGCCCCAGGCTGGGGCTGGGGGAAAAAAAAACTGAGCCCTACCTCCGACATCTCGTCGGGAGGTACTGGGCCGAAAAAACGGCGGGGGAGAGGGAGCAGGGGCAGATAGCTATGACGATCTTCGACACTTTTCAAAATGTGGGTCTCGCCCGAGCGCTGAACGCATGTGTCTTACACATGTGCAAGGGTTCCACAGGTTCCCATGGTTAGCGTCCCAAGAAATGGTGTTTTGAACGACGCAACATGGCCTGGGCGCAACAATTACGTTGATTCGCGGTGTTGAAATCCTGAGAACGATGATCCGGCACGACTGTGGGTCGACAAGACGCAGCAGTCAAGGTGATTCGTGGCGTTGGATTCACTTGATCCAACTCCTCCCCCACATCCCTCTAATATTCCTCCTCCTCTTCGTCCTTCCTCCCCCACTACCCCCCCATCCCTTTCACCGACCGTACACATATTCAACAATGACCCAATCATTGTGTGACGATCCTCGACTCTCTTGTCTCCACAAAAATGGCTGGGGAGTCGCCCGCCCCCCTGCGCGCACGTGTTGAAAACCACGTGTCTTGAAACAAAACAAGATCCTGCGGCTTGTGTCACTGAGCATTTGTTGTGGCGCTGCCGCTGCAGCACTGGTCTCATTGTAGGATCGGCGATTTGCACCCGTCGAAAAGAGAGGCGCTCTCGCCCCAGCGCGGTCTACAATTTTCTGTACCTGGGTCTTTCCCCATCGCTGTCGCCCTCCTCCTTTCCCCTGCTCCGCCTTCCCCTGGTCTTCCTGCCTTTCCCGCCCTCGTCCTCCCCCTGCTGTTCCTGCTTACCTCCTGCTCATCCCCACCCTTCTCCTCCGATGTACGCAGCCGCCTTCGTCCGATTGCAGATAGCACGATCAGGGGTCCTTTTTGAAGTTCCAGGTCCGCTATGACACAGGTCGGCATATAGAGAAACAAGCAATGCAATGGGGCGGGATGGGTGGAAGAGATCGGAAATCATATTGTGGCGAAGGCACTAAGCTTGATACGAATGCTTCTTTCCTCTCTCCCCCGAGTATGGTTGGGGAGTCGCCCACACCACTCCGCATACTGTGCTTACTTCAGGATTAAAACGTGCGTCTTTCACTGGTCTCATGTTAGGATCGGCGCTTCGCCCCCGTTGTTCAGAACAGTGCTCTCGCTCCAGCGCGGGCCAATATTTTCTGGACCCGAGTCTTTCCTCATCGCTGTCGCCCCCCTCTTCCTGCTCCTTTTGCTCCAGTTCCTGCTGCTGGTGTTCGTCCTCGTCCACCTTGTTTCTCATCGTCCTCCTCCTTCTCCTGCTCATCCTTCTGCTTATGCGCCACTTCCTCTTCCAATGCACGCAGATCCCATTATCCGATTGCGCATAAAACGATGAAGTCATTTTTGAAGTTCCAGGTCCGCTATGACACAGGGAAAGAAAGCATGTCCCCTACGCGTCTGTTTCGCCCACAGGATTAAAACAGTTTGTCTTTCCTGTGATTTGTTGGATCGGAACGTCTTCGATGTCTCGACATGGGGCTGCAGAGGTGGCCCCATCTTGGGATCGAAGCGTTGCTCTCGCCCCAACGGACCACTTTTCTAGATTCGAAACCTTCCTCAACGTTGTCGCCCCCTCCTTTCCCTTTCTCGGCTTTCCCGTGGTCTTCCAGCTCCTCCCGCTCCTTTCACTCCTGTTCCCGCCGCTGCTGATCGCCCTCGTCCTCCTTCCTCCTCCTCCATCCTCCTCCTTCCTCCTCCTCCTCGTCTCCTCCCTGCCCATCCTCCTGCTCATCCGCCACGTCCTCCTCCTCCTCCTCCTGCTCATCCGCTACCTCCTCCTCCTGTCTTCTTCGTCCTCCTCCTCGTCCTCCTCCTCCACCTCTTCCTCCTCTTCCTCCAACTCCTCCTCCTCCTCTTTCTCCTCCTCCCCCTCCTCCTAGGTACGCAACTCGCCTTGTCCGATTGTGCATAAAACGATTGGTCATTTGGGGAGTTCCAAGTCCGCTATGACACGCGTCCACGGACAGAAACTTTATCAGCGCGATCGGGAAGGATGGGTGGGAGGGGAAGGACGTCAAATACCGCGCGAGCCCACCTCGCTTGCCACTCCCACCCTCGCCCCTCCCCCCTCCCCCCTCCCTCCTCCCTCCCTCTCCTCCTCCCCCATCCCTGCTTCTCCTTCCTCCTCCTCCTCCTCCTCCTCCTCTCGAAAACCAGGCCCCGACCTCCTGGGGTGCGTTTTGCCGAGGACTCCGAGGGGCGGCCGGCCGCGGCGACAGGCCCCACGCCGCGAGACCCCAGCAGGGGCAGCAGACATCCTCCCAGACCTGGAGGCCTTCCAGATGAGTCAGTGCATCGGTGGTGCACCGGCGACGACGTGATGCCCCAAAGTTGAGCCATGTTGCCGATGAATCGGCGACGCGGCGCGATCCTCCGACCCCATCTGCTGTGGCCCGATTTGGGAGGCCTGGAAAGCCCCGATCCCCGACGGACGCCTCCCGCCGAGCAGCGGAACCCGCCGCACGAGGGAAAGGATAGGGGGGGGTGCCAGCTCAGGGAGGGAGAAGATCGAGCTGGAATCTTCGCCTCAGTAATCCTCGGAGACGCTCAGAGGCCAGATCGCTGAGCTGAAGGATGGGGGAAAGGATAGGGGGGGGGCAGCTCAATGAGGGAGAAGATCGAGCTGGAATCGGCGATGCATCGCTAACGGATCGGCCACGGGCCCCCCGGTGGCGAAAGCCGCACGCTCCTCGGGAGGTCGATGCTTCCCCCCGCGTGCCCGTCCCCTCTGCTTCATTAAGTCGGGCCTATCCATCTACAGAAGGAATATTCGAAAATAGTTAATTATCCCAGTGCGACCCTACCTAGGAGTTGGAGCCCCTAGGAAAGCAGCATGAGTAGTAACAGTAAAGCTAAGCTAAAGCTAAGCTAAAGCTAAGCTAAGACTAAGCTAAGACTAAGCTAAAGCTAAGCTAAAGCTAAATTAAAGCTAAACTAAAGCTAAGATAAAGCTAAGGTACAGCTAAGGTAAGGCTAAGCTACAGCTAAGCTACAGCTAAGGTAAAGCTAAGCTAAATCTAAGGTAAAGCTAAGCGACAGCTAAGCGAAAGCTAAGCTAAAGCTAAGCTAACGCTAAGTTAAAGCTAAGCTAACGCTAAGCTAAAGCTAAGCTAAAGCTAAGCTAAAGCTAAGTTAAAGCCAAGCTAAAGCTAAAGCTAAAGCGAAAGCTCCCAGGGGACTGGGGGAACCGCTCCCAGGGGACCGGGGGAACCGCCCGGGGCGGGCAACACTGCCCGGCCCCTTTAAGCTAAGAGAGTAAGAACCCTTCTAGGCAGAGCCTAGGTAGGGACAAACACCGTCTGGGCACGTTTTGTTTATGTTTTGATTGAATTGTTTTGCGCATTCGTGGTGTATTTTTTTGGTATGTTTAATCTGTCGTCCGAAATCCGCCTGTAGGGGGACACGCCCGACCTAACCCTCTGCCTGGATCACCCGAGTTCACGCATCGCGCCCAGCGATGCGCGACGCGCAAGATCTTCGAGCCACCGCGCCTTCGCGCTGCCCCCCCTGGAGAGGGGCAGCCGCTCTGGCCAAGACGGCGACGCGCGAAGCGCGATTACCTCCGCGACCCCGCATGTGCCCGGGATTTCCCGCCTGAAGCTCCCCCCCTCATGCTGCCCCCGGCTTTCGGGTCATAACTCGGCTCTCGGGCGGCCGTGCGGGACGATTCGGAAACCCCCAGGCAGAGGAAAGAGAACTATGCACATACACCGACTCTGGCCGGGCCCATCCTGAGCCCAAGATCGGTGCATACACCCTCCTACCTTGGCCGTGAAGGTATATACCGATCCTGGGTCAAGGATAGGCCTTGCCAAGATCGGTGCATGTGCATAGTTCTCTTCGCGCGACCAAGAACGATCTCGGCGAGACGCAGACGCGGGAATGCACCCAGCAATCGCTGAAGACTCCCAAAACCTCAAACGTCTCAGCTGGCGCACCGCACCCGAGCCTCTCCCCCGCCAGCGATGTTCCTGGAGGACGCCCCCCGCCGCGCAGAAGGTACCCACCGCATATTGGGGGTCCCGTGATTAATGGTGCGGTGACGGACCGTGCGGTGACCTCGATTGCGCCGCCAGAACTTGACCATATCCACTGCCGCCGGGTCGTGCTCCGAGGACTCCTGCAGCGGTGGATTCGGATATCTGCCTGTCCACTCTGGCGGGCAGATATCCATATACAGCGCTCCTCGAGATCTCAGGGCACGACTCCGAAGCGGTGGATGTGGACATACTCTGGCGATGGATCGATGTCCCCAAAGACTTCAACGCACTCCGTCACCGCACTGTTTGGGGACCTTGGAGGCCCCTGTCGCCCGAGACATCCTCGGAAAAAGACCCGGGTCCCAAAACAGTGCGGTCACAACGACTTCCCACTGACTCAACCCGCGCGCGAGCGCCGCAATCCGGCGACTCCTGCGCGGGCTGCGCGGCCCTGGCCACAGGAGTCGCCGTCTTCGCGTCGGGGCCCGCGACGGCCGCGGGGGTCCCGCCCCGCTCGCCTTGCGCGGGGGGGGGGGTGAGAGACAACGGCTGACGACGGCGACGATGACGACGACGACGGCGAAGAGGACGACCACGACGACGACGACGCCGGCGACGACGACGACGACGACAGACGACGACCACGAGGACGACGACGACAACGGGCACGACGACGACGACGACGACGATGACCGCGATGACGACGGCGACGACGACGACCGCGACGACGACGGCGACGACGGCGACGACGACGACTGCGGCGGCGGCTGCGGCGGCGGCGGCGGAGGCGGCGGCGGCGAAGGCGGCGACGGCGACGGAAGGTCATGAAGGCCCAATTCACCGCCAAAGAGTCCCCCAAACAGCCCCAGCGCCCAAGAAGGGCCTCCAGAGGGGCCCAAAAGAGAGGGAGAAATCGAGCTGGGTTTCAAAGACTCGCCCCCCAAGATACCCAAGAGGCGCCCAGAGGCCCCGAAGACGCCTCCAAGAGGCCCGAAAGGCTCCCTCCAAGAGGCCTCCAAGGCTCTCAAGAAGCCAGAACAAGGGCCCGAGAAACCCCAAAGAACGAACGTACGAACAAGACGCGAGACGTCCCTGGGAGGGGACGGGCCGGCTAGCTGCTTGCGCAGGGAGGCCGTAGCCGTAGCCTCAAACGATGTGGTCCTACAAATACCGGCGGGGCTTGAAGCGCGTATTTGAAATACCCTGGAATGCTTCACAAATCGAGCTCGGTTGAGAACGCCTCCATTTACAACGAAGTTATGTTATTGATTGTCAAGCTGTATACGAATACGATGCAGCCTAACATGAAGCTTAGTTCGCACTCACCAATATCAGAGTCCTGAATTATCGCGTGCGCGAATGCCTCGGCATCAATTTGAAATTGAATTTCATATCAAGTAATCCGCTGACTGCGCCAGGTTCCACTTCGGACCATGCTTGCGCAAATCTCCGTTTCGTCGGAGATCCGCTCGTGACCTTCTTCACGTGAAGGTGCAACGTAGTATGCTGTACGTCGGGGCCTTTCATAATGAATGTGCGCTTTATGCCCTTCAGAACTGGTATCCCAAACACTTTCAACCGCCTCAAACAGATCCAGAATAGGTTCCCATTTACCACAACGCATGACAGAACATGTAGATCCTGCAACTCAAAATATACATGTTTGTCCACTATGTGCTCGACTACTCGATCATCGTACTCGCACTGCTGCAGCGGAAGATTGTCTGCTCTGCATATCCTTCCAAATTGCGCCTGGACCCTACTTGTACCGAGTGTTCCGCTAGTCTGCTCGAATGGAAGCTAAACTGGATATTCGCATGCACGTCCTCGCTCGAACAAACAATTTGCCCATGATTCCAATTAATGGCATAAGCAATGTGTTCTGTGGCACTTCGTACAGACATCAGGCGCTGCTCGAATTAATCAAACTCTTATGCCATTCCACAATAGGGACTGGATAAGTAAACACGGGCGCATCGAGGTGCCTATCTGGATACTTGCATGTTGAGATTGCCTGTAATCCCACAACATAACTTTACGCATTCACTGGACGACAACGCTCTTCTAACTGCATATCTCTTCGACGTACGTCTTCGCCTCTGCTGCGCCGACAGACATACATCTTCGTTTTGGTGCTCTCGGTCGCACAACGTGGGCGTCTCAAGGCGGGGCCATTCCATTAGGAAAGAGAGTCCAATCCAAGAGGGCCGTTCCATGGGCTTTATTGAACTGTGCTTGCTTGAACCCCCAAGAGGCCCCCCAAAGACGCCCGAGCCTCCAAGAAGGCAGAGCGGCACCGCAGACCAACACGATCAAGGAAACCCAACCGACGCCCAAACTTCATGTTTCCGGACGGACGTGCGCGCCGCGAAGCGATAAGCGGCGAGGCAGTGAGGAATCCTGAGGAAACAAGGAGGACGCGAGGAGGCAGCGAAGGGAGGAGGGGGCAGGAGGGAAGGAGCAACAAATGCTCCATATGAAAAATGAATGCCCAACAGAGGAGGGCCGTGAGGGAGGCAGCGATGAGAGAAGCAGGAGAGACGCGGGCAAGAACAGCACACAGCACAGGCCAGCGCTTCAAAGATGGGGCCCCAAGGACAGAAGGGATCCCGGGTCGAATCTGCACAAGTTGAGGCGCCCCGTCCTCAGGGCGCCATGTGTCTGAGCCGCCCGAACACGGAGGCCGGGAAACACAGAAGAAGCGCCTGCCCCCCTCCACTCGGCGGCGACGATCGGGGCGAATAGCCTGGGGGTGCGCACTAAAACGCGTACCCTCCCTTGGGAGCCTCGCCGAAGACACGGGCCAGCGGCGCCCCTGGGTATACATGGACAAAGCCCCTCCCCCCCTGGGGCCTCCGATCCACCCACCTAGAGGCCGGGTCGGAGGATCGCGACGCATCGTCGATGCATCACCCATGTATTGGCGATGCATCGGAGCGACGTCGGCAGCTCATCGGTGACGTCGTGTTCCAGGGTGCCATTTTTTCGTCATAGGTTTAGCTTTTTCACTTCACTCCAGGGACAGAAGCTCAGAGATCCATCTTGTGAATGGTCCGTTCAACTGTGGCTCAAGGGAAAGCATTCTGTCTCTTCTCCTGCTGCCACAGTTGGTCGCGGAACGGGGTCTGGCCTGGGGCCATGGCCGGGCGCGCGCGGCTGTGACGGCCCGCCGCTCCCCGCTCGAGCGCCTGGGGGCCAGGCTCTGCTCTGACCGCTGAGCGGCGTGGGATCCACGGCAGATGCCTCCAGACAACGGAGAGCATCAACAGGACGAACTGTTCTCAGGGATGGCGACGTGGAACAACGAGACCGCTCCAGCGAGCGGCAGTGCCTCGGCTCCGACAGTGTCGCAGGGGCAAGCAGCGGGCATTGACCAAGACGTGCTGACGAAAGCAGTTCAGAGCATAGTCCAAGAGACTATGAGGAATCTCAGCCTTTTTGGCCAGCAGCAGCAGCAGCCGCCGCAGTCATCACTGGCGGCAGCTGCGGATGCATGGGAAGGCTGGGGGGTCGACCCGAGGAGCAGTGGACACGGACAGTCGGCTGACCACCAGAGGAGTGAGGCAGCAGGAGACGATCGCTGGTGGCAGGCAGCCGACAAGCAGGACGACGAGCTCAAGGACGACCAGAAGTGGGACCGCTCGCAGACCTGGGACCAGGCTGGGGCGGCTGGTGGCAGGGCTCGTGGTCCCGAGGCCGGGGAAGCTGGGGGGACTTCTCTGACCCTCCGGCCCAGCCAGGATGGGCTCCCTACCGCCAGTGGCGGCGAGCCATCAGAAGGTGGAACGAGAACACGGATGTAGCAGTATGGAGACGCTCGGAGAAGCTCAAAGAGACTCTTCGAATGGAGGATGCAGGCAAAGTTCGAAGACATTCCGGACAAGCAGCTCACGTAGGCGTCGTGGCTCGAGACCCTTCTCACTAGGATTCAGTCGGGCCTGTCCCTCTACAGGGGGAATATTCTAACATAGTCAAAACATAGTATGGGGACTATTTTTTAGTATTTTGGGGAATCTTTTGAGCATTGTTTGAATATTTTTATTGTTCGTCGAATATTCCCCCTGTAGGGGGACAGGCCCGACATGTTACTAGGATGGGCTTGATGATCGGAGAAAGGGAGGGAGACGAGCTGCGCCCTGCCGGGCGCAGTGCGCTGTACGAGGGTGTTGGAAAGAACGCTTTCGTTTTGGCAAGGACGGGGATTGCCACGCAGGGCCTGTGGATTTCGCTGGCAGGCGCGTCTCGTTCTCTTCTGGAAAGGCTGTTATTGACCAACAAAAATACGGTCTGGAAGAGGTTCGACCTCTCACGCTGGCCCGTGGACGGCTGTCCGACAAGAGCTGACCCCTGGAGCCCTCTGAATTTACAGCCTCACGGTCTCTTGTTTACAAGCTCAATTGGGTCGGCCGGGAGTGCCGCCCAGAGGCGGCAGGGGGTGGCCAGCATTCTCGCGAGCAGGCTGAAAGCCCCTACAGTTTCAGACGTGGCTAGCGCCAACAAGCTTGTCAAACACCTACGAACTACGGCCCCCGGGGGCCTGACCGTGTGGCGACTGGACCCAGAAAAGATGGCGTTCGTTTCTTCCTCCGATGCCGGAGGTGTTGGTTCGGTCGAGTCTCTATAGTGGACGACAACGGGCTGCCGGCCGATCCTACACAGGGGGCATGGATGGTGTTGGCCGCCGACAAATGGACAACATTGATGTCAAGGCCTCGATCCTTGGTTGGCGTAGCAACGAACAACGACGTAAAGTTCCATCTACGCTGGCCGGAGAGACCCAAGCTCTCTCGGCCGCGGTGGGCGAAGTCGAGTAACTCCAAATTCTATATCGAGACGTTGTCTTTCGCGACGTTGACCTCCCAGATTGCGTGAGGGCTTCAGGACCCTTCACAACCGTGCTGAGACGACACTGTAGGTTGGGTTCCCAGGAGCAACAAGTCCACGTGGTGGACGCGACTTCCATGTACGACACGATTCAAAAAAGGTCATTCCTCCGCACGTGATCGTCGGACGGCCCTTGATCTGGCCATCATTTGCGAATCGCTCGAACGAGAAAACGGCCGCATCCGCTGGATACCTCACGGGAGGATGCCAGTCGACACTCTTACCAAAGACGACATCACCAAGTGTAATGCTGCACTCTTCGATCTGATGTCAAGTGGCAAGCTCATCCTAGTAGACGAAGAATTGGAGGTGGACCGTCGCAAAGAGTCGCCAGAACTCAAAGGTCGATCACAATCAGCCTCCCGCAAAGTTCTGTCCGGGGCGTCCTGGATTACCTGCAAAGAGTACCTGGACGAGCTCGTTCCCCTGGACTCGCTGGTGGTGGTGGTGGTGTCCTCCAATCGTCCTTCCTTTCCTCTTCCAACCTCACACCATCGTCCAATTATCTTTTCCAAGAGTCTGCTATCTTGTCTCTATCTCTGTTCATGCTGCTGCTGCTATAGCTGTAGGGTTCGCAGATCAGAGCCGGTCTGGCTCGCCACTGCACAGCCAGTGGGCACGGACCTCTGGAGCAGTTTTCCGGGGACAGCTAAACGTAGAGAAAGTTGGACCCATGTTCCAGGGGAGCCATGTTTTCGTCATAGGTTTAGCTTTCGCGTTTATTCCATGGATAGATGGTCAGAGATCCATCTTGTGTGTGGTCCGTTCCACTATGGCCCAAGGCAAAACATCATGTCTCTTCTCCTGCTGCCGCAGTCGGCGTGCACATCGATGCGCCTCGCTATGCATCGGTGATGCGGCGCCATCCCCCGACCGCACTTACCCCGACCCATCTGGGAGGCCCACAAACCACCCCGCCCCGCGTCGCCGGCCGAGCCCCGCTCGCCGCCCCCGGCGTCGGCTCCGGCGGGAGCGTCCGGCCGCGCCGGGCCCGGCCGCGGCGGCTCCGGCCGCGGCGCCGGCTTGGGTGTGGGCAGCCCCGCCTGCGGCGAGGCCGCGGCCGCGGGAGCGGCGGCGGCCGTGGGCGGCGCGGCCCCTGCGGCGGGCGGCTCGGGGCGTGCCGCACGGCCCTGCGCCGGCGGGCCGCCCGCCGCGGCGGCCGGCTTCGCCGCAGCGGGCGCCGGCGGGCCCTGCGGCGGCGCAGGCCGCGCGGCTGCCGGCTGCGGCTCCGCGGGGGCGGCCGCCCTCGCGGCCGCGGGGGCGCCCCAGGCGCTCGTCGCGGGCGGCGCCGCGGCGGGCGTGCCCCAGACGCTCACGGGCGACCTCTCGGCGGAGGCCTCCAGCGGCTTCTGCGCCGAGGCGCCGCTCTGCGGCGGCGCGGCGGGGCGCTGGAGGCCCCAGACGTTGCCGTTGGTCGCGGGGCGGGTGCTGGGAGAGGGAGCGGCCTTCGGCGTCGTGCGCACGGACGGGGAGGCAGCGGCCGGGGAGCCCGCTGCAGCCGCGGCGTTCCTGCTGATGGAGGGCGGCAGGCTGGGGCCTCCGGCACTCGCGGGGTAGCCGCCCCGAAGCGGGGGGCGCTGCACGTGAAAAAATGGCAGGTGTATCTTTTGCCGCTTGCAGCACGTGCGCACAGTGCAGCGGACCTCGTCTACGCGCTGGCACACGCTCAGCTGCTTCGATACCAAATCCCGGAACACCGACTCTGGCTCGACAACATTGTTCTGCTCGAGTCTCAGCCACAGCGGCGACATCCCCTCTGGGCGCACGTCCTCCGCAGCAGATACCATCACCTCCACTCCAGCTCCAGTGAAGCGATTGTGAGAGAGGTGTATCTCTTCAATGCCAGGCACCTTAGTGCAGAGGTCCGCGAGCCCCTTTGCAGCACTGTCGTCCAATTGGTTCTTGTAAAGCTTAAGCACCCGCAGCTTCGGACAGCGACAGCACACCTCCATGACCACCCGCAGGCCGACAGACGTGAGCTCATTCTGAGAAAAATCCGCTGCTCCCGGTTTTGAAAACCAGAGCAGGCCAGTGAGTTAATCACGTGGTTAATTAGCACGAGTCCCACGACTCACCCGCGGGCACTACCGAGGCTCGGGCAGAGCTTCAAGATGCTCTCTCAGTACCCTCGCAGATGACCCCATACAAAATCCACAGCGACAAGCGACGACTCGCGGGCGGATACTGACGATGATGATCGCACCGCTTTCTATGAACAATCCGTCAGAACCATGATCAGGCAACCACATGTAAACCCGACCCCTGCCAGATTTCCGGAAAACCTTCTCGGAGTCGGAATTTGAACAACGTCTGCAGCGAAATGAACCCCAGCGGGGGTGTCCGATACCCCAGCGTCTTTTGGACCCGCACGGGTAAGGTTCGCAAATGGTCGCAGAATTATGGCACTTGACCCCCGAATGCACCAACCCCAGGGCGTCGGGGCATCGGGCTGGCGCGAGCCCTCCGAATCGACCTCCTCGTACGTGAAGTCCCCCTTCCGCGCCGGCAGCTCGCGGCGCACCTGGTCCATCGCGGAGTCGGTGAGGGACCTCCGGGAGAAGTTGAGCCTGTACGTCGAACTCCCCGCCATGCTCTCGGCCAGAGGGGGAGAGGCGTTGGGACAGCAGGGCCTCGCTCACCGAAGATCGCCACCCCTCATTGATCTCCATCCTCGCCCTTCCCCCCCCCACCTACCCCTTCCCACTCATCTTCCCGTTCCTCCCCCATCCTCCTCCTCTTCCTCCTCCTCCTTCGCCTTCCTCCACCTCCTCCTCGTTATCATCATCATCGTGCTCTTCGTTTTGCCCCCACTCCCCAACCGCCCCCCTCCATGCCAACTTGCTGCTACTGCTGCTGCTGCTGCTTTTGCTGTTGCTGTTCCTCCTCCTCCTCCTCCTCCTCCTCCATGTTAGTCTTCCTCCTCCTCCCCCTCCCCCTCCTCATCCTCGTCCCCCTCGCTTCCCTGCCTCCTTTTTCCTCCTCCTCCTCCTCCTCCTTCTCCTACAACTCCTCCTGGTCCTCCAGGCCTCCGCCTCGTAATCGTAAGACACACAATAGGACCTCCCAAGCCCATGAAGACAACTTGTAAATGGTGCGTGCCGACCCTTTCCTGAGGTCGTGCCGTGGCCGCATGTTTCGCACATGGGTTGCGTCACCATTTGCGCGTGTGGGGTCTAGAACATGTTTCGTGGCCAACAAGTTCCGATCATGGGTTGCCCCATGCCGCTCACGTTTCGTGTCTACAAGCTGCGCCCACGGGGTGCGCCATAGGTTGGTGGCCACAGGTCCTGCCATGGGTTCTGCCATAGGTTCTGCCCATGGGCTGCGCCACGGATTGTCTTGCTTTGCTGTGCTGGGCGTTACGGTGCTTTCTAGCATGCTGCGTTGCTTTGTGACGATACTTGCATCATGATGATTTGGAACCTGTAGTTTGCTTTGAGTTGCTTTGAACTGCTTGGGGTCCGCGCTACAGTCCAATGTTATACGATGGTGTGCGATCCGATGTTATACTTTGACGGCCACCCAAAGCGGCTGGCGCAGCGCAGGGGCCCGCAACTCTCGCGACTGGGCTCGCACCCATGTCGGGGCCCAGCGCGTTCTAGCACCTGCCGTGAAAGCCGACGCCGCTGCCCCAGCGCCCGCGCCATATTGACGCGCCGCGGGCCGATCTCGCGCGCGCGCCGACCATCTCAGCGCCATGCCCACCAGCTGCGCCACTCCTTTCGACGTCGCCAGGAACCGTCAGCGCGGCGCCGCGCGCCCCGACTCAGAGAGCTTCCCCTTCATTCTTGCCGTAAGCGCTCGGCGCCCACAACGCACGCGCACCTGCCACTGGCCGTGCTTATTTATCGGCATGGCGTTGTGCGAGGCTGACCTGCGGCATCGGACAGCTTCCGCCTCGCCAGCCCTGGGCGCTGGGGCGGGGCATCTGGCCATTCTCCATGTATCTTCTGATGCCGCCGACCCGCGCTCTGGATCGCCCGCTTGGCCCTGCCACCCAGGTCGCCGGGGGCCTTCTGCATGCTGCAGGACGCGTCGTCCTCGGCGCCTTTCTTGGTCAACGGGTTCACTGCCTCGTTGCTTTTCACCACCGCGCGGGCCTCGCACTGGAGCTGGCCGATCACCGTCCTGGAGCTGTGCACCTTGACGCGCCTGACGCAGCTGATATCAATATCAATGTCCTTCGCGTTGTCCAAGATACGCCGCCGCAGATCCACAGGGGGTCGCTTCTACGCTACGCGCCATGTCTCGCTCTTCGCCAGGCCATCGTGGCCCGCGAAGATGCGACGCGGTGGCGTCGATCTCTCCAGCGCCTTCAGGAAGCCCCACAACTCTGCGCGCTTAGTTAACTGTCCTATGGGCTGGGAGCTGACGCGGCCACGGCCCGCGCAGCTGCGCACCGGGCGCCCCGCCCTCTTTGATCGCCAAGGCCGCCCAGCCCGTCTGCGCCCGCATCGCGCGGCCCGACTTCGAGCCGTCGCGCGCAATGTATTCGGCAGCAGGTGGCCGCCGCCCTACATGATGTCAAAATGGCATTGGTCCTCGCCCACCGCCTGGAAAGCCCAATCAACCGAAGGGGCGCGCGCCAGGACGCGCGCTCACGGCAGGCCGTCGACTTGGTGCTCCGCTACGAGTTGCCACTCAGGCTGCCCCATCAGATGCGCCACCCTCAACCTGGAACGCGCGTAGTACCCGCGGTGCTGTGCGCCCGCGGCCTCGCCGCGCCCCGAGCAGATATCCGTCGGCGCGATGCTGCAGGCGCACTCCTCGCTCATCGCGCAGCGTTCCCAGCGCGCCGAGGGAAAACCCCTGCCCGCGACCGCTGGCTCGATGCGGGGGGCAGGCGCCGAGCTCTGCCACTCGCCCAGCGCGGCCGCCCACCCGCAACTCGGCCTACGTGTCCAGCTTGCGAGTCGCGGCCACGTCCAGCGGGCACGCCACCGTCACGTCGAGGAGGTGGCCAGCTCGCATTTGGAAGTTGCGCCAAGACGGCCATGCCCGCCCCGAGGACGCACGGGCGCGATGACCGCCCCCGCTGGCCCCCGCACTCGGCCCCGCCGCGGGCGCATGCCAACGTCCGCCTGCTGCCGCTTCCACGCCAGGTGCAACTGCTCCGTGCTTGTCTCTAGGTCACTATGCTGGCTCTTCCTGCCACTGCCCCCCCCCCTCGGAGTTGCCCTCGCGCGCCTTGGCCTTCGCCGCCACACCCTGCAAGACAGCTGTCTCTTCCCCGATGCCCAGCGGCCATCGTGCCGCGGGTGCTCGGTCCAGACGTCGGGCGGCCTCTCTCCCAGGATCCGTCGCAACTGTCTTCTCGGCTCGCGCAGCTCGGCACGCGGCTAGGTCGGCGACGTTGCGCCGCCCGCCGTCGCTCACTGAGCTCAAGCGGAAAAAAAAGTCCGCCTCCTCCATCGTGACCTGCTCCGCGCCGTCTCGAGTGGCCTCTCTACTTTCTGCCGCCTGGCCGCGGGGGGGGCCGTCCAAGTCGCGGCGCAAACATGCTGCCATCTCCTGGCTCTCGGGAGCCGCTAAACCTTCGTCGAGCACTGAACTCTTCCAAAGCCGTTGCCTTGTGTTGTTTCCATCGCCCGCGCAGGCCGATATGTGCAAGCAAATCCAGATGCCAAACTGATGCGACTTCGATGCGAAGGAGGAATACACAACTAATGCGATTTCGATACGAAGGAGGAATATACAACGACGACGACGCCGAAGATGATGACGACGACGACGACGACGACGGCGGCGGCGGCGGCGGCGGCGGCGGCGCCGGCGACGACGGCGGCTGTGACGACGCCCGCGGACCCCCTGGAAGTCCCGGGGGGTTGTCGGGAGGTGCGGGGAGGCGACGGCGACGACGGCGACGGCGACGACGACGACGGCGGCGGCGGCGACGACGGCGACGGCGGCGGCGGCGGCGGCGACGGCGACGACGGCGGCGGCGGCGGCGACGACGCCCGCGGACCCCCTGGAAGTCCCGGGGGGCTATCGGGAGGTTCGGGGGGTAACGACGGCGACGACGACGGCGGCGGCGGCGGCGGCGACGACGACGACGACGGCGGCGGCGACGCCGGCGGGCCACTTCAGTTCACGAATCGGATTTTCGACGGCCCTGGGGCCCGAACGGCCCCCGCGAGCCTCCTGGCGCCGGCGCCCCCCTCGCCGCGCCCAATCGCGGCGAGGAGCAGAGCCCCCGAAGGGCATGGGAACCTCGCCGCCGCCGCCGCCTACGACGACGCCGATGACGACGACGACGACGACAACGACGACGACGACGACGACGGCGGCGGCGGCGGCGGCGGCGACGGCCGCGGCGACGACGACGGCGGCGGCGGCGGCGGCGCAGGTTTCATTCCGGATCGGTTCTCGACGGTCCCGGGACCCGAACGGCCCCCAGGGGCCTTTCAACGCCGCCTGAAGGCCCTGCGTAGGTAGTAACAGCTAGCGGAACTTATAACTGTTGCTGAGTTATAACTAATAGATTTCGCCATTGTGAAGCTGTTTTGTTTTTCTATGTTTATGTTGTGTTTTTGCAACTCATGTAGTTGGAAACTGGGGCATCATGATTGGGGCGCTTCGTCGATGTGAATCTGCTCAGACGGCCAGCATAATTTGTTTTTCGTCCTGGGGCAAACGACGGCTCGCAGCGCGTCATGCTAGCAACGCCGCGATTTGTATTCCACTGGCCAAATACACGCGATGTCGTTTTCTATTTTCCTGTGAACCACAAGAGCTTCCAGCGAGGTCAGAGGCATCAAAACAGGGTCTGTATCGTCCAAGAAGATGTGTCTGGAAACCTTCAGCGGCATTCACATGCTTAGTTGCAAGCTGCTGGACCAGCACCTGCGACTCGCCATCGTCGCATTTCACGTGGAACCACACTTGCACTGCTGCATGCATTCCGCCCGACCCCAGAAGTACGATATCACTACGCCTGATGTGGCCGTAATCTGCGTTGGCTTCGATGCTGGAGACGGCTGTCTGCGTGCCAGGGCAATGCGTTTCAACGCATTCAGCAACTTCTGTGTTGCGTTCGTTGGGTCGACTAAACCAGCCGAAACACGCATGGTCTTTAAATCGTGCGCGTGCTGCGCAGTGAGTTGGACCATGAGAGCCTTCTCTGGCCCCTTCTTGCTCATGTGATCTTTGGCGAAACGTTTTACGAATTTGTGCTTGCGTTCCTGGACAAAGCAACTGAGCGACCCATGTTTTTTTTTTTTGTTTTTTTTTTTTAAAAAAAAAAAAAAAATCTGGCAAATGTGTTGCCATATGGTGCTTATACACCCCATAGCTTTCACCATGTGCGTTCTGATGGCACCGAAGATGTTTCACTATCGCTGACTCTATCTGCGCAGTTGTGACTGGAAGCCGCCGCGCCGCCGCGATGATCAAGTCAACGGCATCTTGCAATGCCGGCATGCTTGCGATCTGGGGGGCCACTAGATCCGATGAAGGATGCTCGGCAATCACTTGCCGAATATACCTACACGAAACAGGCAACGTTGAGAGCTCCTCTGAGGCACCTGCTTGGAGCTCACCAGTCTCCCATACAGCTGCGGCTGAGTGGTGTTTGCCCGGCCGCGTCCACTTCGTGAAATAGTCGTGTAAATCGCATGCATCACACAAATGCTTGAACTGCGCATGCCCTGAAAGTGCTCTTACTTCTCTGTCAAATATACCAGCCGCGAAATACATATGCATCCAATCAAAGCAAATGAATGACGCAGGGAGATATCGCAAACCTGGGTCCAGCGCTATGTGTGCGGGGTGGAAGTTCCATCCTTTGCGCTGTGTGATGGTCGCGCACTGCCCCTCCGAAAACTCCCCCCGCTGAAATTTACCCCAATCGGGCCAAATTCGTTCCAGGATCGCGATGATTGTCGCATCGCCGTTTCTGCGGATCTTGGACGCATCCAAACGCGCGTCTGTCACAAAGATACCAGATGCAACATGAGGAAGGCAATCGTACTTTCTATTCAGGACGTTGCGACATCACGCGCAGGGCTTGGAACCAGCGTGCCCTCAATTCATGTGTAGTTCCCGCAGTGCCTCTTCGTCCCCTATGGCGCACGACAGCTGCGCGACGATCGTCGCGTGCGACGTTGCGTCGCCGTTCTCTGACACGATGGCCCCTCTGGCCGAGGATCTCCGAGCGGGCCATCTCGTCTTCTCAGCCCGACTCTGGCGCCAAGACCAACGCAATATCGGCAGCAGAGATGTGGCCGAAAACTGTGTCGATCCCACCCTCCGAGTCACCTGCCGCGGGGGTGTGGGACCCCCTGGCAGGAAACTGCTGCACAGCGCCCTCGGCGCCGCACCAAGACCGCTGCGCGACCACAGCCACGACTCCATGATCGATCGAGGCCGCCACTCGTGCAAGGCGTCGCACGAACGGCTGGGCGGTCTGGCCAGGGCGCCCCCGACCCCATAGCAGCCGTTGCTCCTCGATCTCTTCCACATATTTGATAGTTGGCCTTTTCTTTGAGCTCCAGGAAGCCATCGCACGACTCCAACACCTCGCCTCGAGGCGCGGACCCGCGCACGCCGCCACCAGCTCCACCCTCGAAACTGCGGCGAAGCCGCATGGCGGCGCCCAAGCCACATGCCACGCGGCGTTGCGGCGGCACCGCGCCACGCCAAGCACCCTCCAGCCTGCGGCTGCCAGGCGGAAGGCCGGCCGAGCGGCCTGTTCGCGGTCCTCCCACGAGCCAGGCACCCGGCGACCGCGCCGCGGCCGCAGCCACCAGCTGGCGCGCCCGCGCAGCCCGACGGGCCGCCGTGGCGCCCATCGCAACCGTCTCGCGGGCCCCGCTGCCCGCTGGGGCCGCCCCCTCCACGGGCGGCCCGCCGTAGCCACGCGCACCTCCGCCAGTTCTCCCTCCATCGCGGCGGACGCGAAAGAGAATGGAGAAACAGCCGCCCTCTCCTTCAACGGGGAGACACGGCGCGTACCTCGCCCGCCTGGCGCCCAAGGCAGGCTTGAACCAAAATGGCTACGGATCTCCCTCCTGCTCCTCCTCCTCTTCCTCCTCCTCCTCCTCCTCCTTCCCCTCCTCCTGCTTCTCCCCCTCCTCCTCCTCCCCTCCCTCCTCCGACTATTCCTCTATCCTCTGTTGGAGTATGACGTCTTATCCACTCCTGTATTCACTGCATGCTCCTGTCGGCTTCGTTTTCGGATGGGCTGGTGGGGCCACACGAAGCGTCTAGAATATCCAAGATCGGCGGCGAGCGACGGGGGAACGTGAGAAGGAGAAGGCCTTTTCAGAAGGCTCGCAAGTCCCCAAGCCTCCTAAGAAGTTTTCTAAGCCTCCTCCGAAGGCCAAAGAAACTGCTCACACGGCGCGAAGGCTTCTGAGAAATCCCGCCGCCTTCCGAGAAGGCCTCCTCCTTCTCATGCCCCCGCTCGCTCGCCGCCGACAAGAGGCCTGGGCAAGGGGGGGCCACACGAGCTACCAGCTGGGCCATGCCACGCTGACTCCAGCCAAGGGCTCCCAACTTCGCGCTTCGCGCTGCGCGAGGTGCGAATCACTTCGCGCGCTCGCGCCGCCTCCCAGGGAAGAAGAGGAGGATGAGGAGGAATCGGAGCCGAAGCGCGAAGCGCGAATAGCTTCGCGCCCTCGAGGGCGCCCTTGCTCCAACGGACCCGCCGCCCTCTGCCACTCAGGGGCAGCACTCGCCCCGCGCCCCTCCCCCTCGCTCGCTCAAGTTCGCGCTGCTCCACAACGTCACGAACGAATTCGCCGCAGACGTCCAGAGAACCGCGCGGGCGGGCGGAGCTGGAAAATGCAGACCGGCCACCGCTGGGGGAGCTGTGATCTTGACGACCTCCCTGGGGGGACCCATCACATCGACGACCTCTCGAGGGGGGTGACGAAGCCGAGGGGCCCCCCCGAGAGGGGTTGAGACTAGAGCTTCCCCAGGCTGTGGCCGGCGTGCAGCTGAAGTCGGAGACGCCCCCCGACCCCCCGCGGCCCCGTCCCAGCGAGGGCCCCTGCTCCTCGGAGCAGCCCTCACGAAAGCAGGCGGCCTCTTCGTCGCAGAAACCCTGCCTGGGGAGAGGGGGAGACGTACGCGCGGGATGGGGTTGTGCGGAGGATAAACAAAAGAGACGGGAAATGTCGACGCACTCTCCCGCACTCCCCCCCCCCTCCGACAACGGGGACGACAAATCCTCCTCGTTCTGCTCACGAGGAGGAAGAGCAATCCTCCCCTGAGGGGAACAACTGGGGGGGGGCCCAGGACGGAAAACGTCGAGCTGGAATCGGCGATGCATCGCCGATGGATCGTCGGCAAGCCGCCAGTGCCAAAACCGCTTGTTCACAGGCGGAGTCGTGAGCCGCGGACCCCGTGACTGGGCGACGTGGGGACGGATGCAGCCCCCCCTCAGCCCATCCGCCCTAAAAGGCAGGGAATTGTATACAGTCGGGGTGGATTGGAGAGGACACTCGAGAGGACACAAGACCCTTCCGATGGCCACATTGACAGTGGAACGTAGAGGATATGGGTCGCGAAGCACAGGACACAAGGGTAGCCTTGTTTGGGCAGGGTCGACCTACTAATCAAACTCGACTGTACTCCCTCTCCCCATCCCCCCTCCTCCCCCGAAGAGAGGGACCAATCCTCTTCGTCTTCTCGGGTCGGACGACGCAGGAGGGGAGATAAGGGGAGGAGCCACCGAATCAGCTCGTGCAGCTGGTTTTCCATGCGCCTGCCGTCGCCAGTGGCGCAGAGGAATGTGACCCGAGGCAGGGCTGAAACCAGCTGCATGCAACAGATGTCGTACCCCCCTCCTTTCCTGTCCCCCCCTTCCGACTGGCCCGACCCAATCCCCGTCCGACGATGCAGAGGAGGAGGCGGAGGAGGAGGATGAGGAGGAGGAGGAAGGAGAAGACCATTCATTGCTCCTCGCTCTCCTGCCGAGGCGGAAAACCAATTCTCCTCTGTGGGGGGAACGGGGGAACGTTCGTGAGGAGGCTGGCTCGGGGGGGGAGTCGACGAGCTGGACTCGGCGAGACCTCGCCGATAGGTCGGAGATAAGCCCCCGGTAGCAAATCCGCACGCTCCTGCGCGTCGGCGATGAACGGGCGGTTGGGGGTCGATGCAACCTCCCATGAGCCCACATCCCCCCAAACGTTGTAGGGAGCCGAACTCTATACACCGACGCCTTTGTCTGGCGTCACACTGAATCTCGCACAAGAAAGCGGATTCTGGTGTACACGGGATCTTGGCGTATACATTCTTCGTTGTTTCCCCAGGAAAACGGGGAAACAAGTATACACCACACCACACCACCCCGACGTCGTCCCCGACCCTTAAAAAAGTCATGGGATTGAAAAACCGCCCGCCACTGGTAATGTATATGCTCCAGTTTCCGACGTTGCCCCGTGACTTTCGGGCCATAGCGCGTCTCTCTGGCGGCCGTTCGGTGCAGGCCCCCCCCCAGAATGCCCTCGGCGAGGCGCAGATGCCGGAGAACACCCCGAGGCTACAAAGCCGCAGACAAAAGTACGAAGACACCCGAAAACCGCAAACCTAAAATCCAAAACGTCCCCCCCTACCGTTGCCCCTGGGGCGCACCCCTGGGACTACAGCGACGACGACAGCGACGACGACGACGACGCCGACGACGACGCCGACGACGACGACGACGACGCCAAGGTGAGCGCAAGCGAGCAGCTGCGCACGCTGTTGGCCCTCGCCGGGCGCCGGGTGGCCCAAGG